>CM072863.1:567500-732500 GCA_036937835.1 Pampus argenteus | reverse complement strand
TGTTCCTCCATAAAAGCATTTAAACATTACAAGACCAAACATTTTAATTCTAAATGATTTTTTTTCTCTTTTTTTATCATGGGTCATTGGATCAATCTAAACTAAAACAACTGTTGCATGGATTGTGATGCACAGACACTCATGTGATGCCAGTGGAGGATCTCACAGACTTTGCTGATCAACTGACCAACAGTTCACAGTAATGTGCAACTTTGAGGCCCTAAATGGTAAAGTAACGATCTTTCAAAATCTATAAACCTATTAACCTAAATATAAGTCACATATAGACTACGTGTGTGAGATAAATCCTAAAGTTGCTCCAACACCCAGTCAAATATTTTGTAGAAGTTGACATACTGTCCACATAATGGAACAGCATATGTTTACATTCAGTTTTTCTTAAAGTTAAAAGAAAAGAAAATCATGATTTTCTGATGAGGATGAATCTCGGTCGTCTCAAGTCAGTTTGTTAGTTTATTGTATTCTCTTGTTGTCTCTTACTTCTACTACAAACCAGTGTTGTGATTATGCAGCATCTGTCTCACTTGGACTTTCTTTAAGGAAACTGTCAGTTTCCTGTTAAGTAGTTTTAATATTTGCTGATACATGATGTTAAGCTGCTGAGTACGTTGAGGATGTGACTGTTTTTAACAAGGTTCAGTTAAACTTTGTTCTCCATTAGGAGACTCTTGACATCCTCTGCTTGCTCAGAATATTGCAGGACTTCAGATTTCCACTTGAAATTAACCTCAATTCATTTTAAGAGGCAAAGTAGTTTTTAGAAAACGATTTTTCATTTTGGTTGGATTTGCACTCAACTTTCAGAGAGGAGATTAGTGCGAGTCCCTCGTTCTCTCACACAGACACATAAACATGAGCAGAGTTAATGTTGTAGCTCTCAACTGTGTTAGCCAGTCTCTCTCCATAGAAAAACAGTGACAATAAAGCACCAGTAACTGCTGAATAAATCTAAAGTGACTCACCTCTGCAGCTTTATGTGGGAAGAGCACGATGACAAACGGTGAGCTCACGACTGAAGGAAGTATTCTGCTGCAGATGTGTGTGTGAGCGACTAAATAAAAATGGAACAAAAATCTCATTATAATGTGTCCCAACCAACTTCCATTTTGGGAGTAATACTAGTTAATATTTAATAGCAATTATAATTTTCATCTGAACCTGAATCAATCCATCAGTATGGACTGAATATGTCACCGTAGTGAAGGATTAACATTCATTATCTGATGCATTTTAATCATCAAAGGCAGCAAAGTTGAAGCAAGTTTTAGTCTTCAGTACAAAGTTACAATGTGGCAGTAAATATTAACATGTTAAATAATAACAATACAACATATAAGACGTGTTGGAAATAAAACAGTAAAGACATTTCTGGGAGCTCCCCGGTAGTGATGCAAGGTGCATGTAACGTAACGTGTCGTGTAACCACAACATCCCTGGTTCAATTCCAGCCAGAAACCTTTGTGATGCATGTCATACTTCTCACTCTCTGCCTCCTTTCTGTCCAATAAAAAAGGCAAAAATGAATACAAATGTTTTCAGAAATACTTTGATTTGATTTCTCACTGAGATTTAGATGAAGCGACACCTAGCAGATACTTAGCTTAGCACAAGCCAGCTGTCTGGAAACAGGGGAACTCCAAGTGAAGCTGAGAAATAAACAAAGCTGAAAAACACACACATTTTATTACCGCTTAAAGGTATATATAATTAAGGGTGTGGCAAGTCGCTACCACAGTGGCAACGCTGGTTACGTATGTTATGTATTGTGACCTCAGACATTTTCTTTTAAGCCTTCTTTTTTTGTTAGTCAAAATTAGCATTTGGCATTAGCATTTCCAAATATGTAGATTTTTGGCTCCAAAAATCCAAGATGGAGACCGCCAAGATGCAAATGCTGAGCTTCAAAACAAAAGTCAATCTGTGACGTCATGGTGGCTACAT
Source organism: Pampus argenteus (assembly GCA_036937835.1). NCBI lineage: Eukaryota > Metazoa > Chordata > Actinopteri > Scombriformes > Stromateidae > Pampus > Pampus argenteus. The sequence continues at coordinate 730,538 of CM072863.1, read as the reverse complement.
CCATTATTTTATTCAATGTATTGGTTCTGTCCAGCTCAGCCTGCTAGTGTTGTAGTAAAAATCATAGATAGATAGATAGATAGAGAGAGAGAGAGAGAGTCCCCCAGCAGTCTAGTCATATGGCAGCATAACTAAGGGATGACCTGAGCCAGCCCAACACAGAGTGGTAGTTTATTCCACAGAAGAGGAGTCTCTGTAAGAGAATCTGATGGTCAATGGTGTCAAATGCGGCACTAAGATCTAATAGGACAAGTACAGAGATGAGCTGCTGTCACTGCAACAGAAACACATGTTGTTATTGGATATTTGTTTTCACAAGTAAAAATGACAGCAGTTGGTTTGGCAGTCTCAGTTAAATGTAATTCCTCCTTAAGACCTCTCCATCATTTACTCATTTAAATTATTTATTAATTAGTCATTTATGCCTGTTGTTTTCCTAATTCTGTTCTTAATTTGACTATAATTGTATCCCATTATTAGATGACAATTAACTGGTCTGTGGTTGGTTGACTGGCTCTAACGTATGTGTATATTTGATACTCTCTCTCTCACACACACACAGTCATGTTTCCATCTCTTCAGGGGACATTACATTGACTTTCATCTCCTGGAGACCCTAACCTTAACCATAACCACCACATCCCTAACACTAACACAACCCTAAACTTAGCTTGACTTTAAACCAAGTCTTCACCCTAAAATGAATCATTTACACTGAGACTTTCTTTTTGTCCCTACAACGTGAGGAGTACCTGGACACGCCCTCTGTCTCACACACACAGTGGGATTATGTGACTGAGGCTGATAATAAAAGTGTGCTTTAAAAATCGGAGCCAAATTGTCAGAAAAAGAGAGAAATGAAGAAATGAGAGAGAAAGAGACAAAAAAAACCCTCGAGGGCTCAGCGTGATTAATAGCTGTAATATAAACACTCATATTACTACAGCTGTACGTGACATAAAGTCACATGCACACACACACACACACACACACCCATAAACATGTTCTCATCTCTACACACAGACATATGAGGCCACAGCTTAAAGGCAAACATTCACATATACTGTTACAAACACACTGTGTGACTTATGCTTTATCTCTGTCATTTACACACATTCACATCTCACAACACACACACAGTGAGCCAAATTCATGTTGTCTTTGTTTTAATAAATGTGTCTTTCTTTCTCCTCAAATACAAACTGTGCTGCACACAAAATATAAATAATATATATAAATATCCCTGTATATGTGTGTATGGATATGACTTAAGTCCAGTTGATAAAATGCTGATTTTTGGGTCAGTGCTTAAGGTTAGACAAGTAGTCGTTATGGTTAGTGATAGTGTAAGTCTCTAGTGTGTGTGTGTGTGTGTGTGTGTGTACCTGACCTTGCAGCTGTATCACCACATCCATGACACGACAGCCATGACAGCCATGACATTTTTGGGTTACCAGGCTGAATTCATTATATATATATTCATCTTGGAACAAACCTCATGTTTGGATTCAAACTAACAATGAACTGATCTGCCAACAAGTATTGTGTGTGTGTATCCAACAAGTAGTAAATATATGAACCTCAGGCGTGAGAGTCGTTGTGCAGCAGATGCCACATGTGACATGTCACGACCTCGACTGCACATTAAACATTTATCAGGAACTTCAGTGCAAACAGGTTGCAGGTTTCTGTCTTAACCTGAACCAAAGTGCTTTAGTTGCCTACATCTAACCAGAAGCAGCACTCGAGTTCGTGGTGTCAGAGCTCGTCCACCCCGACCTCCTCACATACATCACTGTTATTCACACATTAAACAAACATGAACAACACAGAGGAGCAGAGCGATTTTCCTTCCTCTCTTCTTCACTAGATGTCAGCTGTTGGCTGGAGGGCTGCTTTGATGAAGATGGATGAAACTAGAGTGGCAGCAGAGTCTGTGTGTGTGTGTGTGTGTGTGTCCACTAAATGATGTGCTGTGTGATTTTTGGGAAGGAAACAGACACTGATGGATAGAATGAACGTGCATGACTGTAGTGATAGATGGAGCAGACAATGACAGTGACCTTGTGGGACATTAGCCGTGAACACATCCTGACTTTCAACACGACGTGCTCCTTCTGTCGGTCATTCTTTCTTACACAAACACACACTGAAACAGACAAGTTGTCACACACAGTGTGAAATATCTCCAGGAAAAGGTCGCCCCACAGGCAAATCCTCCGCAGTGTCACCCGTGACATTCAGTCCAAATTATTTAGACAGTGTGTGGATGGTGCCTTTACGTCTCTTGTGGGATTTATTTGCCAATATTGAAGGAAAGTGCAAGAATTCTGTCATGACATGTTCTGTCATAATAACCTCAGGACATATGTAAAAAAATAAGTTTTAGTCCTCAAAATGTTATATTTTAAATGTTTTTATTGGACACAGTGTTTGTATATTGTCTATACATTTTAAATAAATCTATAATCGCCTTTGAAATTAAAAATTCAGTCATGCAGTGTCACTTATATTTGTAAAATTCACTGTCCATATGAACCATTGCATCTTGTGTCTCAGTGAACTATAAAAATCTTCACAATGAGCTCATTCCTCTTTCAGCAGATGCTGCAAACCGCAGAAGACACAGACTGGTTTCTGATTGGAAGCAGACGTCGATCACCAGAAGATATATGTATAATTACGTGTCACATAATCCCATGTGGGATGGATCATTTTTTCATTGTATAAATATCATTCATTCATTATTTCACATATATAGACTAATGTTTGATAGAACATGAGTTTTAGAGGTGTGGCAAGATGAATCTGTTTCATAAACATGCAGACACGAGATGAAAGAGGAGAGACTAAATACCAGAGAGGAAAACTCATATGAATGACACGGAGTAGAAAAACTGAGCACCGTTTAAAGACCTGGTTACACAATGAAGGCTTCATGCCTGCTGTTAACTGTCAGGCCAGGACTCAAATGCAGATTTCAATGAACCGATTTATTTTATATAACAAAAGAACGCTCTAAAGGAGGAAAAAAAAACTCTACAATAGTTTACAGAACTAATAAACTCAGTCACTCACTACGAGGGAAATCAGAAGGCTATAAAACAATATCTTTATTATTATTATTATTATTACTAATGATAAAATTCAGAAATATAATCTAAAAGCACATAAACGCTCAGTTCGCCATTTTATTTATTTTATTTTTAAAGACCTAGTGTTATTAATTCATCTATATCCTACCGATTGATGCTCATTCACAGATGCAGTTTAAGATCATGTTTCATGCAGGTGCTACTGCAGGGATGTTGGATTGGATTGCATTATAATACACTCAGTGCATCTCTTAATCTGCAGACATCAGATTGGCTTCCTTCCTAGCACTCCATCAGCTAACGGGAGCTTTCAAAAGAAGAAGTAATTAATTGGCAGCGGTTTAACATCTGTTCTTCTTCATTTCATTTACAGTCAGTGGTCGATGTTGAGTGTCTGTTAATACATCCAGTAATTCTTTTTCTGGACAAGTTTATATGATTATGTATTCCTCAAAGGGTGGCTCACCTAGAGATGAAGGGGTTTAATATATCTTGAATGTGTAATGCTCTACCCACTAAAAAGAGGCATGGTGGCTTCATGTTTTAAAACTGACATCAGGAGCAGAAACAGGAAACAGCAGCTAATTAAAGCCAGATGCTGATTGCTCAGTTGCATTAATTATGCTGATGATATCACAGACCTTCATATCATATCTGGATAAGTAAACACACATTTAAATGCACCCAGAACATCTGGAGTTGGTCAGGCTTACAATACAATAAAATCCAGCCAGTAAGTTGAAAGCTCATCTAACTGCCTCTTGCTGCTAATACAAGCAAGCATAGCAGAAGCTGCACGTAGCAGCGGCAGCTATAAACCTTTGTTTGTACTTGTTTGCCTTGGCAGATGGCATGCAAGCTACGAGAATGCACAGAGGCATTTATAATCAATGCATTGTTCGTTGCAGTATTCTCCATAACACCAGGGAGCGTACAAACAAGATCTTTGACGAGTTTATTTTCTCTTTCGTGTCCTTCTCTCAGTGTTTGATGAACTGGGACAGCCATCCCAGCTCCACCAGATTTAGGAGGACTACTCTGTTTCCACATGATGCTGCGCATAGTTAGTTAGAAACATTCAGAGAAACACGTCAAGGCACTGCGACATCTGGTAGAGTCTTTGCATCCAACATAGACCAGCTTAAGTCTTTCCCTTCTCTGGTACCACACCACAACTCAGACTTGGTATTTATTTATTGCTTTTTTTTTTGCTGTCCTGAAATAAGAAAATAAATAAAATAGAAATAGGAGCACTGCAGATGTCAGTCTCACTGGGGCTGATATCTTTTAAGGTGACATGAACTGTCGTATAATGAAACTTCTGGAAGATGGACTGCTGGTCTCGAGGCCAATAACACACCACTGATAGAGCGAGGTGAGCTAGCAGCCCTGTGGGCGCTGCATTTCTCCAAATGCACGGGAGTTATAGGAGCAATAATAAGTAACCCTGTAGGTTTGTGATTCATCAGTGTGATAGTGTAGCGTTGGGCTGCTACATCACCAGGGGCAAATGATCAGCAGCTGACAGGATGTTTCTCCACTGCTGCGTCTCTGACAGCAGATAAAAAGTCAAACAGTCTCCGGGATGTTAGCGAAGGAGCAGGAAGGAGGACGCTCATGGTGTCCACTCTGCTTTAAAGCCCTTTCTCTTGTGCATCTGTGTTATGGATTTATGTCTATTGAAGACATACGATCATACTTTGTATGAGTGGGGGCCACAGCATCAGACCTTGAAAACTGTTCTCTTCACTTTAAATGTTGGTTTTACCCCAAGAAAGGCAGATAGTAAACAGCCTTGTAATCACAAAAATACAAACCTATGCCAGACAGATTGGATCTGTATGTGGAGCATCCGTGAGTAAATTTAGTAAAAGTTTGTCAGACTGCAGCATGCCAAAAGCCAAAATATCTGTAAATACCTGTGTGGGTGGACAGGTTTTAGTCATACTGGCAGTGTGAGAGGCTGCTGGCTTTAAGCTGCACTCAGGGAGCAGGAGGTCAATGAAAATGGTTTGATTCTCCTTTTTGTCTTCAAAAAAGAGTCAGATTTCTGCTGAGTGACAAAAAGTAAAAATAGAGTCAGAGAAAAGAGTGGTAAGAATAACTAAAAGGCCTGAAAGAGATTGACTTCAGGCGAGGTGAATCAGGAAAACAGAGACGACAGGTGAAGCGAAGAGTGGCAGCAGTCCTCTCCCAGAGTGTCAGGATGTGAGTGCGGTCCACAGAAAGAGAACCAGAAGGATGAAACAGGACAGGAACATCCAGCCTCCACTTCAAATCCTGACACAATCACTGTTCAGTAGGAGAGGACCACAGGGAAACGTCTTTACATGGTGCCTATGACCTGTAAAACCCTTCTATTCCCACGTCAGCTATTGAGTCAGGTTGCTCCCTGACAAGCAACATCTCTGTTTTGTGTTACAAACTTTAAAATAGTCAACTTTTCAGGCTGACAGGCATGCTGCTACAACCATTTATACAGCTGCTGGTAACAGAAAGACTCTAAAATCAATCTATAGGCTGCAAACAAAAGCAACAGAATAAAGGATGAAGAACAGGCTTCAGTTAATCAGCTGGCTCAAGCTGTGAAAGCAGGCAAATACACAAATCACAGGTTTAAGGCTGAGCAGCCAGAAAAACACATTCAGGAACTACCACCTGCCAGTGTCTCTATTTATGTTTGAAGTCATACAGGATGATGAAGATTGAGCTGCGTTGAGCCACACTGTTAGTAGAGGTGATGCAGACTGAGCTGATGAAACTAACACAGTGCAGCACAGAGGGCCTTGGTGTACATCAGAGTGGATTTGGAGATGAAATGAAAGAATCGTGATGCTGACATGAACAACAGTACAAGTAGCAGAAGACTAATAGATTTACCTTTAACTTGTATTGTAACATAACCAGAAGGTCCCCTGGATCCTTAAGACTAACCTGCATTTCCACTGGTTGCAGCAAATAACACAATTCACATAAAGACACCAAAATGGATAATGCTCCTCTTAGTGGACACGTACGGCATCAGCCACAGAAACCAGTGAAGAAGAAGCAGTGTAAAACTGTCTGCGGCAGCTTCCTGACGTTTAGTTTATTGCAGCAGAGTTAGCAGAGAGATGTGGACGATAGTTACGTAACTCTAAACAAGCTGTCAAAGCAGACAATGAAAAGAACACAAAGCCGCCCGCCATTGTTGTTTCTTCTTCTTCTGCCTCTTCTAATGAAACGCTGTTCTACTGCCACCATCTGTTCTGTTGGTGATATGACAGTGTTTGGACATTTACACACTCTGGAGGGCGTGTTAGAAAAGCTCTGGAAAGGTTTTAGTCTGGACAGAGCAGCAAACAACATGCACTGATGAATTTAGCCAACTTACTGTGGACATGGTTTCAGTTTTACCAACAGAAGACGTGTGGAACAAGAGAAAAATAAGTCCTTATGTCCATTTTCTTTTTGAGCAGTGGGCATGGACATACACAGCTGCCATGCAGTAAGAGATGGTTCAGATATCTGAGCCAATAATTGGTGTATTGTTTTTTCATGTCTGTAGAGGTGAAATTCATACCAACCACTACAAACACCTTTGTATTTCCAGTCTCAGTGTCTTTGGCTTAATTTGTGTCCAAGCAAACACATCTTCAGGTGGGAAGAAGCTCCAGGATTTTGTCCTCGTCACTCTTAACTTCTGTTGGTTGGTCAGAGCAGCTGCACAGTTGGGCGTGAAACAGTGAAGCAGGAACATAACAGATTGCGAGAGACTCTGAAAAGAAGCCATTGGCATCACACGTGTCAAGTGTCTGCAGCTCTCCAACAGTACAGTCTGCAGACCGCGGGGGACATGATACAAGTTTCGTCTACACTGGTGGAAAGTTTTTCACTCTTAAGGTGAATAAATCAGAACAAAACGTAATTAATTTTTTGATGATGCACACCTGCACAAGGACTCGAGAAGCAAACATGCTTCGACCTTGTCTTAAACTTCCTCTGAACTGCATCACTGTTAATCAAATATGCTAATTCACCTAAACAAACTAATCAATTGTAGTTTGAATAGATTGATTGTTAATTTCAGCTTCTGTTTACCTTCTCTCTCTTACTTTGTGTCAAGTCAGCTCTGGTCAAGTTGAGGTCAACACAAAGACCTTTGATTGGCGAGACAACATCCTATTCAGTCAACAGTCAATACCAATTAAGTCATGACCAAATGGCTGCAAAACTAAACATGAAATACACATCAGCATCACTTTGTTCTTTGTGCCAAACTACTACATGTCTACAGAAAGACATCTTTGGCCCTCAGTTACTGTCTTTTTTTTTATCTTGCATTGTTCTCTCCATCATGAGGGAAACAACACACTAACATCACCAATCAGTTCAATCAGTTATAACTTCAGCAGCAAGAACTACAGAAAAATAACTTTTGAGACCTTTGATGAAATGTTTGACATTTTACATCAGTGTATATATACTAAACAATAATGTGAAAAGCAGATGAATGGACAAATGTTTAAACTGCAGCATCAGTGGAATCACACGCAGAAACTCCTGTTTGGTCTCATATTTTATGGACTAAATTCATCTACAAGACAACAAGCAGCAACAAACTGTCAAAATATACACATAAAAAGGTAAGCTAATGTTACATTAGCTACATCTCGGCCATCTGTCTCGTTGTTATCAGCATTAATAAGTCAGACTTCATGTCGGCAGTCAAATGTCCCTTTATATGATGTGTATCAGTAATTCTAATGCTAGACATTTTCATTATCTATTGAGTTCTTGATCATTTTCTAGGTTAAATCAATCAGTTGTTTGGTCGATAATGTCATAAAATGTGAAAATATGGATCAGTATTTTCCATAGCCCAAGCTGACGTCCTCAGATTTGTTTTCTTGTTTTGCCCACAATCCAAAGACATTCAGTTTACTGTCAGAGGACTAAATAAACCAGACAATATTCACACTTGAGAAGCTGGAACGAGAGCACATCAGTATTTTTTCTTTAAAAATAAAGAATCAAAAAGATTAATTTATTCTACAAATAGCTGTTGTAGTTCTGTTCAAACACAGTTTACTGAGGAGAGTCAGTCTGATGCATTACTGCAGAGACAACCTGTATCCATGGTAACTGGACACAACAATGACAGTGTCAGCTTTAGACTGAAAAATGCTGAGAACATATAAATATGAATTAAATGTATTTTACCTTGATTGTTGTATTAACATGTGAAAACTGGCCTGGCTTTCTTGCGTTTAGACCCTTTAGGTGAAGCTCTGAGGATGAATAGTTTCCAGATAGCAGTATTACACTCTATCTCAATATAGTCTGGTTACCCCCAGCTTTATCTTCATTACGTGTCACAGCACGGATTCACTGATAAGATGTAGGAAAATGATACGCAGCATGACACAATTCTGTCACCAGATACACTGTGCTTCATTTTCCTAAAATCCTGTGTACCTTTCTAGCAGTTTAAAGGTGGCCACTGTTTGAACTGCTGCAGTTGGAAACAGACCCAAAATCAGACTTGGAAGAATTTCAAACAGTTTAGTGAATGGAGGGTTGGAACCTGGGAATGGCTGATGAGGAGGGAACGGCAGAGCTGAGGAGAGGAATCATAAGATGGCAGAAGACAGGCAGTCTGTGCTGGCTGGGGAGAGCAGGCAGATAGATCTCTGGCAGGAGGTGGTGGCGGATTGTCCTGAGCACAAAGAAACGGGTTAAGAGCAAAGAAAGACAAACATGTAAAATCACAGCTGATACAATCTTCAAAAGAGGCTTGAACATAAGTAGTGGATTGGTTACAGGTGAGTCAGATTGGCAGCTGGTCATGATAGCCACTCCCAGGGAAAGAAGACAAACCAGACACAAAAGGCAAGCCCCCGAACCCATGAGGCCGTGACAACATGACATTACAGACCAGAACCAGACTGCTGACTCCTCTAACATCTTTACCTATAAATTATAACACTATATGTGTCATCCAGGCAATATACTGTTGTTGTTTTGTTCCTGACAGGGCGAAACAACGTCTGCAGGGGCGGGTACCTGGAGATACAGTGATTAGCAGCATTCCCCATAAACACCCTCACAGGTTAACTCACTCTTTCACTCTGTATTACTGACTTCACAGAGTCACGCCATCATTCTGGTTTAAATAAACATACATTACATACATGCTTTCAGACTCTAGTGATACCAGCTAATTAAATGGAGCCAAAGTGGCCAATCCGGCGACAGTAGCAGCTCTACTTAGCTCTGCTAGCAAGCAGCGCGATGAGGCTATAGTGGAAACATGTCATCACGGCACAGTTAAAGCAAATACATGGAAATAATCCATAATTTATGCATCTGTGTTTTCATATCATCATCCTATTAAAGTTTGGCTTCCTGCCTCAGAAGCTCTATAACGCCATATATCCACCTGTTTACCTTCAGAAACAACATATTCATTGACACGCTCCACTGCTGTAAAACATCACACAACAAACCTCCAAAGACAAATTCAGTTAACCCAGGGGAGTCCTGCAGTGAGCCTGCATCCCACTTTAAAAGTCGATGAACCTAAGCTCCAGAACAAAGCTTAAACTTCCTGAGTGTTTTTATTTCCTCTCGCTGCTTCTCTCCAAGGAAACACTGCTGCAAAAGTCAGTGGCCCTAAGACAAGCAAATATAAACAATAACTGTCTTGTGCTCTTGTTTTGGTGAATTTTTGTGTGTGTGTGAATAAACATGAGGGCAAGTCTTCTTTATATTAATACATCATGAACTGCAGAGCTGTGAGGCAGAGAAAAGCAGAGGAGACTGTGGCAAGATGAGAAGATGTAGAGAGGATGAAGTGTGTGTCGAGGGGACGAGAAGGCAATAGTGGACTTAAATAAACAGAAGACGATTATAAAGAATATAAGCAAAGGACAACAGAAGAGAAGAGGAGGAGCAGATGTGTTAGAAAGGAGGTGGAGGAAGATGGAGCGAAGGCAGGAAGCAGAGAATGCATGACAAGAGGCGGAGGAAGGGAAGAGGTCGGAAAACAAGACGGTAATGAGTGAGGAAGGAGAGGGTCTGTGAAAAGGCTGAAAACAACAGCAAAGCCGTTAGTATGAACCTGTGGAAACGTGCAACAGAAGAGTTGAACAGGAAGATTTGGGGAGGAGGACACATTCAAAAACTTAAGTTGATTAATTGGATCGTATCTACACTCCTTACCTGGACTTTTTTGAGTCCAGGTACTGAGTGTAGATACGATCCATTTTTGTAGGTTGTGCTGTGTGCAGATGTCATGAATAAAAGGTGCAACAGAGCGCTTGCTTACAGTTGGAAACAGGGTTGAATTACATGAAATATATATTGTAGCTTTGTTTTATCTATGAACAGTCAAATTGCTCCGTCCCTTCCTTACGAACAAAGACTTTTCTTTTCATGTCATGATGTAAGACAACAGCAGAGTGGCTCTGTGTGCAACCTTAAAGGGAAACTCCAGTAATTGAATGTAGTATAGGACATTTCAGGGACTTTCAAGGGTCACAGAGAGATTTAAACAAAACAAACCACGTGTTCAGACTGAAAGAAGAAATTGATATTTGTATTTGTTGATTCATTGATTTTGTTTACCCAGAGCGAGCAATTAGAATCTGCCTCCTCATAGGGAGCCTTGATCGATCAATACAGATACACTTTTGTGTGAGTTAAACAGCTGTTTGTGCTCTCAGAGTGAAGTGATCCATTTATTAAAATGGAAGAATTGGATCTGTGTGACAGATATCAAATATGCTTAAAAAATAAATCAATCATTCTCCAAACCAGTGTGCTGGTGATCATTGTTAAAATGATCGCTCTGTTAATGAGATCTGAAGACTCCTGGTCGAGATATTTCAGTCTGCATCAAATAGTCTGGATAGATCACCTAAAGAAGAGATATCCTGACCTCCCATAATGCAACAGAAAAGCTGTATATGGTTAAATCCTTGTGTCTTTCATACAAGTGTTGGGTGAAGAGCATCACATTGACAGTTACTCTCTCTGTGTATAATCGGTGGCGTTCCCCCTCTGGGAACAGTGCAGCTGGCTGAAGCAGTAAAAGAGACACGGCCTTTGCTTCAGGCAAATCACAGAAGTCTGTTGGTGTCAGCAGCACTGCAGCAACACAGAAAACAGCGATGACACACTTGCTAATCAGGAGCTAACAGAACAGCAGTAAGAGAGACGAGGAGCTTCAGCGGAGCAAGAAGCTCCTGCGGTGATGGCGGACGCTCACATCCGCTGTTAGGATCACAGAGATGGGGGCAGAAGGTGGAGCGTCCCACATCAGGGAGTGGCAGTCACCGCCCTCTGACCAGGTAATCATCTCATCTGTTGTCAGCATTTCTGGTTCCATCGTCTCGTTAGTTAGATGCAATAAGGCCTGTGGTTGAAAATACATCAGTAAATACCTCACAGGTGAATTTACGCGTCGTAAAAAACGCTATAGAAGTTCACATTTACAGCCTTTAGTTGTGTCTATACTAAGTCTGCTGCAAATTCTTCGAACTCAGACCTTCCAAATTGTAGATTTAGCGGTTAATAGTATTAGTATTAGTAGCAGTATTAGTAGTAGTAAATTGTAGTGGTGGTGTAGTTCATTTATAGCGTATAACGTTAGCTTTTTACTTACGGGGATTGCATTTGCACTTCAAAAATCATAATAGTTGTGTTCATTTGTGAAGATTGTGCAACTATCGTAAACTTTTGTTTTTTATGCAATAATCCAAAATGCAATGAAAAAATCTATTGTCTTTTTGTCAAGAGAACCAGGTAGATGCTAAAATCCGGCTCCTCAGACATACATTATTCCTACAGCGAGTGCAAATATGTCCCACACTAGTCACTCTCCATTGACTTTGTATGACGTGAAGTTATTTCTGTCTGCTAGCAAACAGTATCAAAATACCTAAAAATAAGTGCTGTGTGCTGGGATGCACCAGCAACAGCATAAATAACCCATAACTAAGTTTTAGTAGCTGCCTTCAATAAAAGCCTGCAGGTCCTCATCGATCAGTATCTATGACAGGAAATGGTTTAACCAAACTTGTATACAAAACAATGGGTGGAGAGCCGTTTACCAGCTGGTGTAGACAATAAAATCTCTTTCAAACTACACTTTGAAGCAGTAAAGCAGGTAACTGAAGCTGAAACCCAAAACATCCTAAATTGCTCCGTGACCATTAATGACCTCCTACTGTTCCTCTTCTCCCACTTAGACACAGTCAAGTTCACCGAAATACCAAACGGGGGAGAAAACCCTGTGAGCTCATCAAAGATGCCTCCCTGCCAGTGCAAAGTCACACCATCTGCCATCATGAAAACAAAGCCTGAGGAGGCTGACAAGCAGCCGCACAAAGTAAAAAAAGCAGCTAAAGATGAGACTCCACAGAGAAGAGGGTAGAGGCGGAGTACGTTAGCAGGAGGAAAAGGTCTGACAGAAAACACATTTCAGTCACACTCAATGTGATTACAGCCTGCACGTGATAAGTACGAGACATGACGTGTCAGATGAGGTGCAGAGGACTCGCTCTGACAGCCGGCGGGCTCGCACGGCCGCTAGATAGGAACAAATGAGACCTCAGCAGACTTCAAAGGCAGCGTTATTAGCTGCTTAGTGTCGCTTTGTTATGTCGCGCATCCGCTATAGAGAGACAAGGTCTGTGGGCAAATCTGCTCACACAGTAATTATTGTGTTAGATAATGGAACAACATCAAAAGCAGAAGACTAAAATCCATATGGCGCTGTGACGGAGAGGGTTCACCAAAGAAAACATTTTAGCATTTCCAAACTGTACTGTAGATGTTGAGGTTGTGGAGAATTTTCTTTTTAAATTTTAGTTGTAGCAGAAGTTCAGCTGCACCTGAAATATTTCATACGCAAGACAATCACAGTCAAAGCACAGTGCTGTAAATTATGATGAAATCATTAGTTGGTCTGTGACTTTTGTGATGAGAGTGATGAGATCAGGGAGAAAGTACAGTTAATCTTACTGTATATGCTCGACTGTCTACAGCCTCCCCAGGAACATACACACCTTTTTACAGGTGATGCATATGCAGTATATTTAAGAGATATTTTATGCTACTGACTGTAATAATCCTACTGGACCTATAGTCACCTCATTTTTATACTTCCTCTACGTGTTCCCACAGCCAGCAGGTGTCCAGTGACATACTCAGACCTCCTGTAGTCACTGCCTTGCTCAAAGGCATCAGAGATGACAACATTAATCAGGTTTCAGATGTGTCCTGAGTTCTAACCGACACTATGAATCACAAACCAGCAGCCAAACAAACCACTGATGTCACTAATTCACTTTGTTATAAATGTTGAACACATTTATATCCATTAGACACAACAAGACTGTCTGCTTGTGTGCAGGTATTGATTGTGCTGTAAACAAGCAGTATAAACTTACCTCTTGGCAGAAAGCAGCTGATTTTGATATAAAGTGTGTCACACGAACAGACTGATGGTTCATATATTCAGTCAGTGAAGTCTTTCTGGCAGACATGAGTTGAAGGTTTTCTTCAGTGCCAGGAAACAGACAAAATGAAGAATGATTTTTTTTCCTTTCTTCTTCTGCAGGACCTCACCTGTGTTTTGTGTTAAAGTCTCTAGTCAGAGTTTGTTAAATGACTCATATTCTGCACATGTCCAGCTCTGTATTTATATTCTGTCTCTACTGGAATATCTCTGCATGGTTTCCAGTTAAAACCTCCTTATTGATCTTATCCTGGTCCTTTATGCAGCCCCTCAGTTCAGCCTCTGAAACAGGACGTTTTAGCTCCTGTCTCTTTAAGACCCGCCTCCTGATGAACCCGCTCTGCTCTGATTGGTCAGCTTCATATGTAAACAAACTATAGTAGCAGGATTTCACTTCTGTTTCTCCTTCTTTACTCCAAATGTCAACTTCTCACATCCATCCGTACATGTTGGAGCTGAATCACATCTGAAATATGAGCGTGAACAACGTGACAACACATGGAAACACCTTAGCAACCGCCGTAGCAACAAAGGATACGGTATGAGTGATGAGCCAATGTCAGATGGTTGGCAAGGTAGAAATGTTTTTATGTGAGATGTTGACACTGATCCTGAGCTGTAAACTTTGTACTCTGAATTTTAAAAAGTGTTTAAGCTCTAACGTTAGCATTCAGGAAAATCACACTTTCTCACACACATTCTACTCCTCCTCCCTGACACAGTTTGACCATTTTTGTGAAATCTCGTGTAGCACAGTGCATAGCCTCGACATGTGGACATGTGGTGCAGGTGAGCTTCCTGCCTGGTCTTCCTCATTGCAGTGATGCCGTCGAGTGCTGAATCAGCTTCTTTATCATCTGTAACTGCAGCCTGCTTGAACCTTGGCTCAGTAGTCGCGGCCTCAGCAAGATGTGAATCTAAAGTTCATCAAGGTGACTTTGGAGTCACAAACCTGTAATAATTAAATGTCACATAAACATCTGTATATTAACAGTGTATAGTTACAGTTGTAGTCAATTTCTATCATGATTTGGTTCAACATTTGAACGTTGTAAATTAATTTCTTATTCATGTAGCATCTCCCACTGCGCCGCAGAAAAGGTGTTTGTGGGGTTGACACTGACACGTATTAATGAGATGATTGTTGCATCTTTTATCTATGCATGTTATACGTGGAGTTACCACATCATGTTGTTCATCAGGAAACAGTATAAGTCACAGAAAATCACAAAAAGCCAGGTGTAAATTAAGTTTGATGTGAGAAGATCAGCTGGAGAGAAGATGTCTCACTCTGTTGGAGTTACTACAGAACTACAGAAACACTCCCTTCTGGTGTTGGGCTGCAACTAACAGTTATTGTCACTATCGATCACGTTGGACTAAAATAAAACAACGCCTCTAATAGCTTCCTTACATAATTACAAGAGCAAGATGGTGTTTAATGTGCTTGAATTCTGTGCTGGTTGATTAACACGTATGCTTCAGTTTGAGACCTGTGAAACATGTCCGAGCTCCTGTGATTGATCCTTCAGGGTGAGCAAACAAACAAATGTTCTCTCGCTCGCTCGCTTTAATGTACGCGTCAATATTCATATCGACATCAGCTTCATGTCACCTCATTTGCTTTCACCACTTTCACAAACAAAGGAGTTTGGAGAGCTGGACACACAAAGAGGCTTTGATGCAAAGTATGAATGCAGCGCAATACGATACGTATACCAGTTATCTGATCTACTAACAAGTACTGTGTGTCCATCCAAAGCCTGAATTCAGGCACATTTTGTCTTTTTGAGAACAAACTAACAGATACTGAAACATTCAAGGAAACATTTTCCAAAGGCCTGGACGTTCAGGTGTAAACACATGAGGAGGAGAGTGATGTGCAGACAGGAGATGCTGACCAGTGTTTGAGTGTACTCTCCACCAGATCTCAATTTACCAAAACACAGAGCAGCAAGCGCTGAGTAAGCTAAGCTAAGTATCCCCTTGATCAGCGGTTGAGTGTACAAATGATCAGGTGGGAACAAAAGCTCCACTGATGGGCTTCTCCTGAGCTGCTGTTACTGTCAGCAATGTGGAGGAAACCTCAAGACCCCGATTCTCTGTAAATGTGTTTCTAACTGATCAGCTAATACAAGAGGAACAGATATTGGCATCTGCTCAGGCACATTAGAATAGATAAATAAATAAATAAATAAATAAATAAAATAGTACCAATGGACAGAGAGAGAGCGTGTGTTGCACTAATCAATAAAAATAAAGGAAAAGATGCTCAACCTGACAGAGTCCCATAACTTCACATACT
Organism: Pampus argenteus; assembly: GCA_036937835.1. Lineage (NCBI taxonomy): Eukaryota > Metazoa > Chordata > Actinopteri > Scombriformes > Stromateidae > Pampus > Pampus argenteus. Next base: position 714,634 of record CM072863.1, on the reverse strand, counting down.
GGGAAACACCATCTTCCATCAGACACACTCCCACTTCCAGGTTAAAATAAATAAGCAGCTGCTACAATCTTCTTTTATTTACTGGCGTACGTCGCCTGCAAGTCTTCACGTTGGCTCCTCAACGAGTGACTGTGACACTTTGCTGCTAGCTCAGACACACAGAGTACGATACTGTAGATTCGATGGCTTTCAACTACCGTTGTGTGTTTTTATATAACGTGTGATCGATTTAGTAGTATTTGTACTTTTATTTACTGCAGACGATCAGTGTCAGCTAATTAGTACATGGTATTAACTGACCATATGCTCTCTGTCTTTCTTTATTTGATGATGCTGCATTGAGACAACAAGTCTGAAAATCCATCAGTGGTGCATCTTCTTCTTCGGGATCACATTGTAAAGTCTTTGCTGTCATTGTGTCTCTGTGTAAACGTCCTGTCATGTCTGAGTGAACCTGTGAAGAACATTAATGTAAAAGTGGACAAAAAGCATCATTTTAACAGAGAGAAACTGACTAAAGAAAAAAAGTTTTAACTTTTTGGATGCAGCTGGTTTGTAATGATTCATGCTGCAGGTTCAAACTGATGGTCCACATGGGAAAATCTGACAGAGAGAAGTACTTGATTAATGTTCTCATCTCTGCAGGTAGCGTGTGGAAATGCCTTCGAGCAAGGCACTTTATCAGTGACTGTAGGAGCTGCATGACAATACCTGTGTCTACGTGTCATCCTTTGCATCTGTTTACCAACAAGAAAACAGATTAGAGGAAAGTCTGAAAAGGTAAGCCTCACTTTGTGTAGCATGTTTGTTGTCCTCTTCCCTCCACAGTATTACAGCCATATAAGCTACATGAGTGGAATAAAAGTCTATAAATAGACTATAATAATAATAATACACATCTTATTGATACACGAACTTTGGCTCTAAACACACTGTAATGTTGAAACATGTTTAAACATGTTTGCCCAGAAGGATTGTGGGTTTTATCCCATCACTTACACTGTAAATGCATTCATAATGCATTTCTAATGGTCAGTATGACTGTTGTTCTGAGCCAGACCTGAAAAACTGTGAACATGAGCAGAGACCGTACCTTCTGTTTACACCTCTAACATCTCTACAGTACGGCTGAATCGTGGTCAGCGTGCAGCGTGAAGCTCATTTTGACAATAAGCTGTTTATGAATCATCCAATTACAAACAAACACAGTTTCTGCCCATAAACTGTTTAACTCTGCGCTCTGATGCGGGTGCAACTCAGACTGAATTCTTCTCCGTCTGACCTCCAAACAATTTGATTAGTCATGCCTGTCTGCTCAAGGCAGACCAGCTATGACTCATTAAGACATAAATAACTTCTCCGCTTCACTTCCTGTGGATTTAAATTACAAGCTGTGGAGAAGTTGTCTCTCCGAGCTGAAATGAACAAAGCAGCAATTTATGTAAAACAAACGTTTTACTTTTGCAAATACTCACACACACTTTTTGAAAAGAAAGTTGGATAATTAATTGACTATCAACATGGTTGCAGTTTTGTTTGTTTGTTTATTTATTTATTTATTTATTGCTATGCTGAGTGTGGTTTTGATATTTTGATCTGCTGTCATGTTGCTGATTTATATTTAGAAAAGTATTTTGGATCACCTTTCTCCTCAGGTCCCCTCCCCCCTTCATGAATGTCCGTCAGGTCAGGAAAGTTTTCCACGAGTTTGTTTCGGATCACGTTCAACATTTCTGACTGACAGCCGCCTCCTCATCCATATATTGTTTATCATGACCTTCCTCAATCTGCCCAGAAGTCATTCACCTTCCACACAATCAATAACTGAAACTGTCTTGTTGAATTTCATACCTGACACTTTATCCGGGTTATATTCTATTTATCAATATTCAGGATGAACAACACTTGTAAAAGTCTGCCTGTATGTTCATGTCTCATGTCCATGTATTACTTTTATTATTTTATTACATTTATGTATGCATTATTGTTATCTGGTACAACTTAAATCAAAGGACCGTGAGACATTCAATGATGATATTAAATAAAATAATTTGTCAACACAATATTGAAATTACAGTCAGGAGTGCAAAATTCTGCATCCTGCATGAACTATATCCTTGAATCCTTGAACTATATGAAGGATGCAGGATGCAGGATGCATCCTGCATCCTTCATATAGAAAAGGCATCCTGCATCCTGCATCCTGCATCCTGCATGAACTATATGAAGGGGACAGTTGCTTCCTGTCGTTGTTGCTTCCTGTCCTGCATCCTGCATGAACTATATGAAGGGGACAGTTGCTTCCTGTCCTTGTTGTGTTGCTGCAACTTTCTGAATAAATGAAGCTCCATGTGTGTTTGTGACTGCAGAGGTCAGAGGTCAGCAGAGAGTGAGTCCAGTGTGTGTTCAGGTTTAGACAACAAAAGGTTCAGATTCAGTTTCACTGAAATGTTAATAACACGTTAAAGTCTTGTATTGTTCTGTATTATAATGCTGTAGTTTCTACCAGCTGCAAGATCAGATATTTTAGAGATTCATTCACCGTGAATATTTTACTTTTATGTTCAGTATCAACATTTTTGCAACTTGCCACATACGTTAATTAACATAATTGTCTCAACAGAAAACTCAATTCTGACAACGTTATGTTTCTTTAATTTAGTTGTATATGAAGATAAGTTATTTCCTGAGCTCTACTAAAGTAGATTTATAACTAATAAACTGTCTCTGTGCAGTTTCTAAACCCGTTTTTCTCAGATAAACCAGCTTCACCTTCATTTGTATTGCGTTCCCTCCTCATATATTTTGCATCTCTATATAAGAACACATTAAAATACATATTTCTTGAGCCCAAACATGCAATTGTCAGCTATGCTTTTCATTTCTTTTTCATGTTATTGGCTCAAAACCTCACTGTGGTCCGCCAGGAAATAAAGAGAAACACAATTTGGTTGTTAAGCACCTAAATAAAAGCTACAAATCCTTGTTGAATATCCCCCTTAATGTGAAATTGTGATTATCATTCATTTGACTGCCGTGCTTAAGTAAAGTAAAATGATTAGCTGCTGAGGCTCTCCCGCTCTCCCATTTGTTAATAATTGCAGAGGTCGTCTGTGGTCTTAATCAAGTGAGAATCTGTAATTTGTGGAGTAAACACTTCACTACCTTTCAGAGGTTGTCTGATCATAATATCATGACTGTGTGAGTGATTCTGGTTTTCTTTCTGCTCTTCCTCTACTGTTGCTGCAGTGGAAATTATCCCCAAGAGCTCTCACAGCAGTTTGATTTCAGACTCAAGAGGCTCATCTTGCTTTAGAGAAAACTCAAACAGCTACATGTGGTACTGCTAGCAGTACTGCTACAGCTCCTCTGGGGTCGTCTGAGCGTTTTCTGATGTGATATCGTATGTATATTGTGGATATTTCTCCTCCTGCCTGTGTGATTGGCTGCAGGTGAGCCCACCCCACAGTCACAATCACTCAATTATCTGCTCACCTGCAGCCAATCACACAGGCAGGAGGAGAAAGATATTAATGATGTATTTTGGTTTGTTTGGAGTTTTTTTGTCTGTGTAAAGTAGCTGAACCAAGTTTATCAACCAATTTGAACTGGATTATAATGACATTTCTTTCACTCATCTTGTATATAATCTTATATATATGATATTCTGTTGCTCAGTTCAGTTTGTAGTATATCTCTTAAGGAAGACAGATCAAGAACTTTAAACAGTGGCTTAATTAGAAAATAGTCCTGGTTTCCTTTAAAAAGAGGCTCAATGTTATTAAAAAGGGAATAAAAGACACAAACTGGCAAATAATACTGACATGAAGAATTAATGCCCAGAAATGTATCATTGTGATTTGTTTATACACACATGAGAAAATGAAAGATGTGAAAAAAGACTGAAACGTCTGGATGTCTTTAATAACTGTATGCGTGTTATTCACATGAACAGTTGTGATCAATATCTCTTTAATGACTGCAGGCAGATGATTCATCTTTATCTTATGAAGTTACAGCTGTTATCGCCGCTTTCCTTGTTTCTGTGTTCATCAGTGGGAGATGAAGGAGAAACAAACAGAAAGTCTTCTCAGCAAGCAAACAACAAAAACTGAACATCATAACCTTGAAATTACAAATTTCCATCTGACATTTAGAGCAGAAATGCCACTGGACACGTTGGTGTTTATTCAAGTGAGGAAACTATTTTAAAAAATCCTTAGTCTGTCAAGGAATTTTAAACCTTTAGAGCTTATCTCAAAATGTGTGTATTGACCAGAGTTTGATGCTTTTAAACAAAGCTGAATGCAGAAAGTGCATTTTTAAAGCAGCAGTCTGGTCTTCCATCACCTCTTTGTGGGCCTTTATGAAGCTAGTTGCTTCAGCTATGAAGGTAGCAGGTGCCCCCTTCCAGAGGTACCCAACTGTCAGGTTCAATGACCTGTGAACAACACACACACACACACACACACACACACACACAGAAACATGCAAACACTATAGACTGTAAAAACAATACTGGAGTCCCGTTTTGAAGCCTTGACTTCGGCATTTTTGCTGTCGCTATCTTGATTTTTTGGAGTCAGTTTACAGTTAACTGTGATAATGCTAATGCTAATTTTTACTAGCAAAAAACAGGCTTATAGCGATTAAAACAAAACTACTTACCTGAAACACTCAACCACCAACTCGTATAGGGGCTTTTAGTACAACCAAACTTTGAACAAGTCCTGTCACATAGTATGGCCAAAGTTATATATAAAAATCCCACCTAGTCCTGCCTTACCATGCAATGAGCAAACAGCACAGTGGGCTATCGTTAAGAATTGGCAAATTTACAGTTGACTGGTAATTCTTCCCAAATAAATGTTAGCTTATACAAAACAGTGGCAGTTAGCACACCGGTACAACAGTTAATCTTGGAAATGGCGACATCCTCCCCACTGGTGGTAATGTTGGTTTACATTGTAACCATGGAGATCATAACCAGCGTTTTTGTCCTGCTAGCGTCCATGTTGTGATTCATCTCCTCCACAACAGGCAGAACTTGTCATAAAGTTGAAGTCAGTTCACATCTATCTCAGTCTAATGTTGACCCATCCAACGTCCTCGACCTCCTCCCCACATGGACTGCGGCCACTAGATGGCACAGCAACGTTAACTGATGTTGTTTAGGGGTGTATGTATTTATAACTCATCTTCTCATCTTTCTTTACCAAACAGTTTATTTAACACATATTTAGGAGCTCACTGATGAAATGGAGACGGATCAATTTACATCTTTTCAACATCTGACTGGAATGTGTCTCAAACCTCCTCCAGACAATCAGATTGCAATGATCTCAAATGCTTCTCGGATGCTTTCACACTTCACTTTATGAGCTCTGATAGCTATTCCATTGACCCAAGCCCAAGCGGTGACCATGGATGAACTTTAAAACCTCGATACCACACTCCTTAATGGAGTCCATTCAATCAAATGAAAATTGCTCGCTGAGTGCGTAAGCCAAAAAACTTTACTTGCTTCTAAGTTGTGCAGCCAACTGCTCATTAGTGTTTCTCCCACTCTCACCTGGTCCATAAACGTCACACAGTGATGACTTTACACACATTTTCTAGGCTATGTAAACATTTATTCATAATACATATATACATATAATACATGCACACACTGCACATTTACCCACACACACAGATAAGAGTATCTGCATACATAAATACAGTGTCTCTAACACACACACACACACACACACACACACACACCTCTCCTTGTTCACTTTCTGGAAACAGAACTTGTTTTTTCTGCCAAAATAAGATTCTGCTGCAGACAAGAAGGAGTAAACAACTCTAATTCCCTGCAACAGAGGGAGAGAAGGTGGCAGGCTGGCCGGTGAGGCTGGTGTCCCAACGTGAGAGCAAACAGCATAAATACACACAGTAGTGAATAAGCTTGCAGATTAGTCACACTGCTAGCTGTGGATGCTGATGCTGTAGGAAGCCTCCAATCACTGCAGGCTGAGGAAGATTCATGTATAAACAGTCCTCAGTTAAGCAGCTGCTGTGAGTTCATGACTCTGGTATCAGTTTGTGACAGACAGACTCACCTTTATTTACATATTGTACTTTATTAGTCCGCCTTCGGTTACAGGATTAAATTAATTGCAATGTACTGCTGTTGCTCCATGTTTTCTGGATATAGACGAACAGACCTGAACTACACGGTGCTCTGTGCTGAAATGCTTACATACTTTCCTACTGTGATGTGAGTCAAATAAACAAGAGAAATAGTTCTTGAGTTGAAAACTTGAGATGTCGATAACTCATATTTTTTGAAATAAGCTCCACTGTGAGTCATACTGGAGGATGTTGACTTCTCAAGTCTTTTGGTCCTATGGGTGGCAGTATTGGTCAATCCACCCTTTTTTTTCCAGATCTCAACAACCTTTGAATGGATTGTCATAAAACTTTAATCCCAATAACTTTTGTAACTCTCTGACGTTTCATGTAGCGCCACCAACAGCTCAAAGTTTCACATATCCAGTGAAATAACATCTACACTCCTTTTCCCCAGAGGATGAATCCTACTGACGTTGGTTATCCTCTGACTTTTTTAGGTTTGTCCCATACTTTGGATTATGATCAAATACCTTCAAAATAATTGACACTCCATCAGCCATAGTTGTACTTTAGTGTAAATTATGTGCATTAGCATTTAGCTGACAGCAGTGCTGTGTCATGAAGCCTCACAGAGCTGCTTGTGTGAATTTTGAATGTCCAGATCAGATTTGAGCTTTTCTGCTTGTTATTCATGCACCACCATGATGTGAGACAAGTTGTTGTATTTGTTGTCAGTGTTATTGTATTTTGTGTAAATTGTAATATTTTAGCACAAATTGATAATGATATTCTAATCGTTTCCGTCTTAAACATTTAGTACTTAAACATTAAAACAGTTAAACTGGCTTCATGATGTGGCCGTTTTCTGTTTCTCTCTTAAAGGTGGAAATCAGCAGCTTGGGAGTGGGAGGAAAGAATAAAAGAAAAAAAAAACTAAACGCAAATAAAGAACAAAATGGAGGGCAGAAAATGTCAAGCCGGTTAGTGATGCTGCATTCCCAACGCAAATACTGAAGACGAGTCTGCAAAAACACACAAATCCCTCCTCAGAGTTCAGCCTGCAGTTTGGTCACACTGCCGTGTTCACGCTCTGTATAAATGAATAAAAGAAATCCTAACTGAATCACAATCCCATTTTAAATACACTGTTGTATTTAATTTGCTTGTTTAAATTGTTAATTGGAAGTAAAAAGGGGATTTTATTTCCTGTCTGTTGTCGGCTAACATTTGACTATTTCACAGATAGAGGGCCAGTAGGGATAAAACTACTTCCAGGTTTCTGATGCTCCTATTGAAGGGATTTGTAGCTATAGAATTAATAGAAATCTGCTAAATCCTGCTGATGATTTTATGATCAGAAAATTATAGAAGTAATCATAAGGGAAGTCTTGTAGAGTATTTCACAGCTCTGGCTGGGCCTGACAGACTCCAGAGACATAACAATTGGCATTTGGTGAATACATACATCCCAAGTGTCTCTGTGTGCCATGTGTGTCCGAACTCTAGCAGAGTTGGTGCTGTGCTCTATTAATTCAGCTCTACAACTTTGCATCTTCTGCCATTCTCATTGGCCGGGAACTCCAGCAGTTCACAACAAACACCATCTCTGCCCCCTCCCAGCCAACCAAAGCAAATTCCCTCATGTGGAAAACACAGCACAGCATATGTTGAGCTCGTTATGAGGTCTTTAGATAGACAACATGGTCTCTGGGGTTGTGGAGATATTTCTTTTTTATTAATACAATATTTTATTAACTTTTCAACAGCAGAATGTACCAGCAAAGAAATATAACAGATCACAAATCTTAAGGGATGAAAAGGACTAAGAGGAATGGCATATAGACATATACATTACATGATGACATTATACAGAGATGCCACAGCTTGGATACACAAGGATCAGGGAGTACATCAGTTAAATATGAACCATTCACAGTGCAGGCAGCTGTATCTGTGATTACTGACTCCTTGTTCACTTGTTGCACAGAACACACTGTCCCCATTGACTCAACTGCATCAGGCCATGCTACCGCCCTGAACTCAGTCCCCGTCCTCTCCCATACACCTTTAATGACCATGTTGAGAGACTGTAATCTCCCATAAAAGTGAGATATAACATTAAGTGACATTGCAACAAAGCTGCAGACATTTCTATCACACAGATTGAGTTATCTGAGGAGGAATAACCACTGTCTGCTTTTGTGAGATGAATATGTTTAAATGGCTAAAATTCAAGTGATTTTCAGGTTTTTGTCGACAGAAATCTCTAACTAATAGCCTGTCTGGCTGTCTGCAGGCTTATTGCTTCCCGTATTACATGACAAAAAGTGCATTTGTGTGTGAGAGAGGGGCGCGCGAGAGATAAAAGGGAAACTTTGAGAGAAAGAGACATTATGCTGAGTCTTCAGGCAGAATCTGAGTTGTCCTCATTTTCCCCACAAAGCTGAGTACAAAGCTGTCCTCAACAAAACAATACTTCGCTCGTTTTCTTTTCAGTTTCACATTTCCTCTGATCAAGACGATTTCTAAACCGCCGAACTGCTGGAGTCTGGCACCATCAGGTTGTGTTGGTCATTCTTCAATTAATGGGTGAAATAAGACTCTGGTTTTAATGAGATGTTCCTCATTCTCTTATTGTGAATGAATGTATTACTTAATGGCCAATCAAAGTGTGCGTAGATGGAGGGTTTATCAGCCGTGATGATCACATTGATCTAATTAAGAGGTTTGTAGGGATCATGACGACCTGTTTGTCTCTTTGTATTTCTACATACTACTGCATACTAAGACTACTCCTTATTGGCCCTTTTTGTATCAGAGCAAGTAAGTGTCGTTAATTTTACTTACTTTACTTTTTATTTTACTTATCACAAAATCATAAATTTGCCTCTAAGGGCTTTATAATCTGTACAGCATACCACACAGTTTATCCTTAGATCCTTGATACAAATATGGAAAAAAACTCCCCCAAAAACCCTTAAAGTGAGGCTAGAAGACCAGCGGAGGAGGGGATATGAATTAGTCCTGGACCTCTCAGTTCAATTCTGATTTCTAAGGGGTGTTGAACACAGTTGTATATATCTTCAGTCTGTAGAAAGTATAGCAAACACATCTATCTTATCAACAAAAGCTTTAAGTGCTGTTTAAAGAAGTTATACCATCCAGTTCCTTTAATAGTGTTCAACAAACTGTCGCAACCATCGATGGCAGCAACCATGTTGGTTTTTCAGAATAAGGTATCGATCTGTGTTAGATAAATTGGTCTGGTCTGGGTCACACAGGCTGGAAATCTGTCTGGAGAGTATGAAGGACACCCTTCACACAGAGATAGAAAGTCAACAGTCACTATTTGCACTCCAGTCTTTTTGTTTTGGTTGAAATTGGGCTTTTTACTGTGATTATCATGTTTAACTGTGATTGGCTCAGCTGTTTCACAGCTATGAGAGCAGTGATGTGATTGGCTGAGAGAGTATCTAACAATCACCACACTTGCTCAGCTATGTTCAGCTTCACAAGCCTTGTTTGCACTTTGCACTGCTGCACAAACATGAATCAAATGAGCAAGTTTGCATGTTGATGTCAAAATAGGGCCCAGATTGAGACAAAAATACATGGATACCATTCACACAGAGGACGAAAGAGACTGAGGACACTATTTCACATCTTACGTCTTCCTCATTGTTTGTTTACATGAATCCGTCAGACCTTCAGCTTTTACGTTTCCAGGCCTGTGAAGCTCACAGTGTAGATATATTCACCCTAATTAACATGTAAATGTAGTGACATTTACCACAGTATTTTGTTTATTCAAGTGCAGGCATCTAATGACTTCACCCATCCACTGCTGCCCCTCCCTCTTATATGTAAATTAAGCAGGGCAGCAAATGAGGCATCATAAAAATAATGTGAACCAATATTGACTTGCAGATTAAAGTCTGAGACACTTTGTTAGTCTGTTTATCTGTATGTGTGCAATGAATAAAAAATCAATGAGGGTAACACATGAATAGATTAATGCATACATACATACATACATACATACATACATACATACATACATACATACATACATACATACATACATACATACTGTATATATATATATATATATATATATATATATATATATATATATATATATATATATATATATATATATATATATATATATATACATACATGCAGCTTTCATGTTGGTCACTGGTGCCATCATAATCTCTGGTCTGGAGGTCAGTGGTTTGTTGGTGCTCATAAAGCTCTTCTATTTACTTATTGTTGTTATTATATTAGCTTGTTGGCTTGGTCACAGAAGAACGATAACGGACCAGCACCTTTATAGTATGCATGCATGCGGATGATGTCATCGTGTAAGTGGACACTACATCCAGGCTCCAAGAAAACTGACTGAATTTCAGTGAACTGTAAAATGCAAATTCTCCCAAAGGAGTTAACGCCTCAATACTTATGCTACTTCTTTCTGTGAGGGTCTTTATTTGGGTCACAAGGTGCTGCACAACCACACAGGTGTGTCCAGTTATTCAGACTGATTAGATGTCTGCTCAGACACTAAATGTACTAAAACAATACAGGTGTTTAATCATCTCAATGACAGGTGCAGCAAAACTGGCTGAGAATGAGGGAAATGTCCGTTATGCTCAGTCTGTACATCATCTTCACAGTCCTGAGAGCCTAATCAGGTGAAATATGTGAAGACACCTGTGTAGGTGGGTGCTGATAGAGATTCAGCATCATACACCTGCCGTCTGCGCTCCATTTGACTGAGTTGTCCCGTCCTTGTTCATATTTTTCTACAGCCTACAACAAGTTCACCACTTTACAGAAGACTTACTGAAAGCCTTTGATGGCAGAGCTCCCCATCTTCACACTGAACAACCACACAGGCAGACTTTTAATCATCCATCTGCTCTTGTACATATCATCAGATTGACAAGACAATATCCAGGTATAATCCAATTTTGAAGTTCCCTATCTCAAATATATACTGTATATATAAAAGTTGATTTTCATTCTGCAGAAATGGATGGAGCTGCCTGGCAGACACACATAAACTATAAAATACTTTTGGAAAATAGGAAATGCTTTTCATGTAAATGTGCCTAAACATGCAGAAACTGTACGTTGTTATTATTTACTAATCAGAGGGCAGCAGCTAATGTGCAACCATCTAAAGACAAGCTGTCACTTAGTTGCCTAAAATAAAACCTTGGGAGAATTTAAGTGGTTTCCGCTAATTCATAAAGCATGGCTCATAAAACAGGATTAAAGCTTTTATCTCAACATTTCTTTTTCAGATGCCCTTTACAGCCCAGTCACATAACAATTGTTTCCTAAGTGATTTCATTATACATCGATTTTGACAACAAACCTCAAATTTAGGATGTAATTCACATAATTGGGTAACTTAGATGGTTTAAAATGTTAAGAATCATTAAAATAGAAGACAATAGGATGAACTTCAGTATTTTGTGAGGAGTAACAATATATAAAATATTCACCTGTCACTGTCTGGTTGAATAAAACTGTTCATATTACAAGAATATATTTTCCACTGAGGATGGAGAGAACATGTCATCCTCACTTTTACAGTTTGATCACTAAAGTCTCTGGTAACAGTGCTTCACATAGTGGAAGATGAAATCATACAATGACAAATTAATTATTTATTTTTTATTCATTGTTTGAATTGGTAGCTTAACATGTATATCATATAACACTATTAGGCTAGCAAACCAAACCTACACCATCGTCATATTATATGTAAATAAAATAGGATCCAAGTTACACTGCAGGAAATGGACTCTTATGTAACCTGGCACAGCTGGATGAAAGAACCTTACAAACCCCGCGGAGGACACCACTGACGTCAGCTCAGATAAAACAGAATTACACAGGATACGATGATGCAACAGGCTGGAAATGAAGAAGACAAAGGATCTCTCTGAGTCTTACCAGGAAAATAAAAGGCTCTCTGAAGACTTGGCGTGCCATTACGGTTGACTTAAAGTTGACTTTTCAGAAGACCAATTTAGGATTAAAAGTGTAGTTGCATCACAAGTGCCAAAGACAATTAAGATCTGTATTCCCCACTTTTAAACTTCACCTGGGAACTTTGCAGAGAAACTGAACAGAGCCGAAAAAACCAAGATGACTATAATAAACTACTATAAACTGTTTTTGTCCTTTATGGCCATGATACTCTATCATGTTGTGCTTTTTCCAGTTTCTGGAAGTTGTTGCCGGTCAGAGACAGATAAGCGGATGTGTTGTTCCATCTGAAGGCATCGAGCTTGGTTTTCATCAGGCTGACAGAATAATTGAATGTATTGTAGTATGAGGTTCTCACTCCTTCAGACTGAACCAACTGTAAATGTGCTGTGTGATACTAATAAAGTACTCAACTGTGATTGGTCTGTAACATCTGTTTATTCAAAGGTCAGTTTCCACCACACATATCCTGTTCAGATGATGTTTAGCAACGTATGTAAAGATGCTGTCTGTGAGACCTGACGCTACGTTTGTGATGTTTACATTGATTTTTGCTCGAATGTAAGTTCAAACAGGAAGACTTTACATCCCTCACACATGCTCACTCGTGATTTAACTTGCTGTCATTGTTGCTGTCATTGTCTGAGCTATCAGTTGGTCACATCTATCCAATAGCAAGGCAACACGCCTCCAGTGTTAACCAGTCATCTTTCTGCTTTCCTTTCAAATATGTTTCTCTCTCTTTGCCTTCAGTGTGCTCAGGCTGTTATACACCTCCGACTCCCCATCACCGCTGATCAGGTCATCAGTCTTCACCTCATCAGCCTCTGAGTTTCATCACAATCATTCATGCCTGTAGTGTCTAAGCATCTATGCATCTGCTCCAGATCTGCTATCCTTTCATTTTTAGCATCATTCAGCAGCTTCACAGAAAGTATTCAACACATCAATTAGTTACTTTAGTTCTAAGTATAGTTCAAATCAATGATATTAAAGACGGGCGATTTGTTTCATTCAAAATTAAAATCTACATTATAACATTCAGACACTATCAAGAAGAACATTCACTTCATATCAACTTCATATAGGTGCAGGCTTGACTTTATGCCTGCAGAGTCGTCCCATGTGACCATAAGTCTTTGAATCATAGCTTGATATGCAAATTTATCTCCTCAAGGCAACAAACAAACATAAAAGAACAAACAGGTTTGTACGTTCAGCTGTAAAACAAAAAAATAAAATAAAATAATAATAATAAATGAAATCTTTATTCTTAAAAAAATGAAGCTGAAGGGGAAATGAATATATTGAAAAGTTTCTGTTGAATTAATTATCAGAGTTGTTTTTGCTTTGAGGTTTTATAACTGTTATTATAAACTCACTATATTCAGTCACACTGTCACCAGTTAGATTTTCTTCTTCTACTATTTTGTAGCAGTTTGCTGCAGCTGCGACAGCTTTAGTTAACAGTCAGTGTGTGTGTGTGTGTGTGTGTATGTGTGTGTGTGTGTGTGTATGTGTGTGTGTGTGTGTGTGTGTGTGTGTGCGCAGGAGTTTTTATTTTCTGTCTTTGTTGCTGATTTGTACTGATCTACATTCATCCATTGTGTGATCAGATCAGCTACACAACAACATTGTGTTTATGTGTCAAGCGTCTGAACTAATATAAGCTACCAGGTGAAGCTAATGTAATTATTCAGATGATGTGTAGAGATCACATGTCACAGGTAAATACCAGGTGTACATGGGCCTTCAGTATGTTTCACCTGTAGCAGCAGTAATCCACGTTGACCCTAACAGACTCACTATACATGTAAACACACTGGAAGAAACTCGCTAGCCTAGCAACATTAATGCTACAAACAACCCAGAATGCCTCACTCTGTGTGGAGCTGATGTTACAGCAACGCTCACCACAGGCGTGAATGTGTTAGTCTAGAAGCCTTCAGATTTGAGTTTTCTAAATGTTCCCTATACATGAATCTATTTCAGTCAAGAATGTAAAGACCCGCCCCCACAGATAACACAACAGTGCCATCATGTCAGAGCAGCTCTCCCACCTCAGCAGTTAAAAACATTGTTCTGTAGTATCTGCTCTGCAAGCGTGACGGCAGTGTAGGCAGAAGCGTTTCATGCTCATTTACTTCTTCTGTGAAGGAGCAGAGGGACGGAGGAGGGAGGGGGCAGGATGAGGTATGAGCTGCATTCATCCCTTTTTGTTTTGGTGTTTTTCATGTGTGGGCGTTGTGATGTATTCTCTCCATTTCTAACACGATACGCTTCATCTTCTTCCCGGTTAAAGGCGCACACACACATCCGTCCATGCCGATGTTTAAGAAGTTTAGATTTAAAGAGCTCTTCTTGTCTCGTTGACAGTCAGTCTTTTGAAGCTGTGGAGTGTTTAAAATGGATTTCATCACGTCTAAATTGGGGGAAAAGTATCACATACTGGAGCTTTCAAACATAAAACCTGAAACTAATTTCACAGGAACTCAGTGCAAACATAAAAACCTTTAATGTTTTTGTTGTTGTTGTTTTGGTTTTGTGTTTTGTATTTACATTCACTGAATAAACAATGCAACATGAGTGATTGTTTGTAACATGATCTCACAGTAAACACAGTCTACATCAGCTGCTCTTCTGTTCTTTGTTCAAGCTAATTTCAGATTTTAAGGCTCCCCGTGAAGAAGTTTTCTTCATTCAGCTCAACACTTTTACAGCTGACTGACATGTTTGTAGAAATCATTTGCAAACCTCCTTTTTTCAAAGGTAAGTGGATCTATTCATCAGTTTCTGCTCTTCTTCTTCTCTGTTATTTGTGATTTGCTGCCAACACATTATCCAAACTGTCACTGTCCTCTTCATCCTAACACTATGTGGACTTTAAAGCCACAGTAGTCAAAACATGTTTTTCTTGTGTGTTAAAGCATCAGTCAGGTGTCCATATGAACAGTGACTGTAATCATTGCTCCTGTTCATACTGGCTGTTCAAAGATCTGCTTCAAATGTGCTTTCAGTGTCAGTGATGGAGGTTAAAATCCACAGTGTGTCCACACAGTCATTTAAAGTAGATGTGAAGCTTCTCTGAGGCTTCATCAGTGTGAGTTAGTCATATCAAGTGGATATCTGACACATTTACAGTCTGTTTAGCATCAAATTCCCTCTTTGTGTTTCCCTGTTGAGCTGTGGTCGAAGTATATGATTAAGATGAGGAGCTGGTCAGAACCACTCTCAGTATGAACAGAGCTAATTTGATTCATTGCATGTAAATGTGAGTTTGCAATTATAGTAAAGCATCACATCTCACCAACAAAGTGCATTCACCCAAGTAGTAATTCTGGTGCTAAGGTGTTTCTATGCTACTTGATATTTCTACTGTGTTACACCGCATGTTTCATCTGTTGGAGTCCAGGTAGCGCAGCATCACCTGCTCTTTATTCACTGCAGGTTGTAGATGCTGGTTGTTCCTCATAAAGACCACATCAGCTATGAGTGTCAACTGAACTTAGAGTGTAATTTACATATTTACACAGAATATTGTGATGATTTAGATGAGGGGCTAGTCATTGAACACGGCTTTATCAAACTTTATGAAACTATGAAACATATTCTTCTTCTTTTTGTGTAACCATCAGCATGGTTTTATCTGCCATTTTGTTGACTTTCTCACTCACTTAATGAAAAAAGAAGAGACCAAAAGATGTTGTTTTAGATCATAAACAAGCACAGAACACGTACTAAAGACACGGTAATCAATTAGATCATCCAACAAGTTTAATTATGCAACAGAAATATTGATCATATTTAATTTTAATCATGAAATCTGTCATTTCCTTCCTCAGGATCATCAATAAACCCTCAGTTTGTTGCATAATGTAAAGTGACCCAGTTCTGCTGCACTCTCCAGTATCACTGAGGATTCCCTCACCCAAAATAGTTTTGTTTGTGTGTGAGTGATTAAGAGTGTGTGTGTGTGTGAGAGAGAGAGAGAGAGTGTGTAAGACAGCATGGATGGGCGTGGAGAAACAGAAATAACTGAAAATAGGCAGAAACACTTTGGCTGTGAGTGAGAAAGTGTGTGTTCAGTGATGGAGACACACACACACACACACACACAGAGGAAGAGTCAGATTGATGGTGTGTCTCTCAGGACTCTGTTTAAAGGCCAGTTAGCTGCTCTGGGCTTCAGCCACAGGAGCGTGTAATAACTGCTGAGGAATTTCAATGGTCCCAAGCCTCTCTGAAATATCTATGAGAGTCTCTCCCTCCCTCTTAATCTATCTTCTTCTGTTACGCTATCTCCCTCTTCCTTTTCTATTCTCTTCCTGTCCCTCTTTCAGTTATCTTCTCCATTCACTGCAGGCTATATTTCTCTCTTCTATTCTCTCTTAATGCCTTCTCAGTTCAGTTATGATGAGTTAGTTACATTTAATTCGGCTTATCACAGGTAAGCCTTGGTTGCTAAGGTGGTTGCTAAGGTGTTTCCATGTGTTGTCCCGTTGTCCACGCTCATATTTCAGATCTGACGGATGTACGGATGGATTTTTGATTTGTTTTTCCTATAGTTTGTTTCATGGTTGCACTGAGGACTAGTATGAGATAAATTCAGAATATGAACACAGACAGAACGCCCGATGGGGAAATGATCTTCTCACTCAGTTTTATTATTTTACATGCATTTTAACCCCAAATGCACATGCAAGGACTTTTGGACATGCAAATGTGGAGAGAGATGGTGGAGGAGCACCCCATGAGCAGTTGGGGGAGGGGTACGGTGCTTTGATCAAGGACACCACAGCAGTGCCCCGGAGGTAAACTGGCACCCCTCCCAGCTACCATATTTTTTGGTCCTTGCGGGGACGTGAATCGGCCACGCTCCGGTTCCCAAGCCAAGTCTCCATGGACTAAGCTACTGCCGCCAGACCTGGAAATATGTTCTTTAACGTTTGCTAATCAGCACTGAAGACAAAGTAATAATTTGTCTCCTTTGAGTATTGCTGCTAGAGGACATTGTCGAGGGAGTTTGGTGCATTTATTTATTTTTTATTGAGACTGGTGATGCTGACAAAACATCTATTTATGGCTAATTGTGAGAGTAGACTTTGACACATGCACATGCACTGCAGTTTCAACAAATGACATGTCATTTGATATTTTTGCTTTGGGGTGATAACAGCTCTCCACAGACCCTCTGTGTTTATCTCTTACCTTCTTTCTGCAGTCCAGAGGGAATTAGTTACCGGCACGCTGAAAGTTGATGACACGCTATTACTGCTAATGAGAAAGCTTGGCTGACTTTCAGCACAGACTTGTAGCAGAGAAACAAAGTGCTGAACGTCCATGCAACACTGACACCTGCTCATCGATTCACATCTCTGCCTTCTTTATTCTTCTTTTAATTTCAAGAAGAAAACAGGTACAAAAACAAGAAGGAGGATGTCCCCCACAAGAATAAGAAATGTGCATTCACAGATGAAGTATCTTAAGATCAGATATGAGGAGTGTGTCTGTGTCTGTGGAGCAGCAGGAGCGCAGGAGGACGCATTAGTCGTGACACATGCAGAGACCATGTCTGTACCTCCCTGAGGCTGCCGTCTATTTTCCAGGTCTTTATCTTCTCAGCTACATCAGTTCACAAAACTACAACTGTAGTTTCTGCCTGTTTGAGAGAGTCTGAGTATAGTCGCCATGTGTCACTTATGATCATTTCTAGATTTATTTTCTCCTCTTTTCATTGGATAAAATAACGCTGATTTTCTGTCATCCAGTCCAGTGTGCCAGTCGCTTGCAAAGTTACCTTTATTTCCCCATTAAACAGACGTCAGATGGTAGCCGCGTGGCCATAAATGTGCGCCCATTCTGTCATTTTTTTGGTTTTTCACGTTGTTCACTCTCATATTTCAGATGTGATTCAGCTCCAACATGTACGGATGGATGTGAGAAGTTGACATTTGGAGTAAAGAAGGAGAAACAGAAGTGAAATCCTGCTACTATAGTTAGTTTACGTAGCCGCTGGAGCCCGAGGAAGCTTCCTGAAGCTGACCAATCAGAACAGAGCAGGCTCATAAGGAGGCGGGTCTTAAAGAGACAGGAGCTAAAATGTTCCAGGTTAAAGATTTAGACCTGGAATATGTGTCCTTTCATTTGCTAAATAACATTAAAAAACAAATTACAGCTGATGCTGAAGAGGATGTCATTAGTTCGGTTGTAAATCACTCGAATGGACAAAATAAAATTTTGACTCATTCACTGTAAATCCAAATTTCATGACAATTCATTAAATAGATGCTGTCAGAAGAGAAGAGAAGAGAAGAGAAGAGAAGAGAAGAGAAGAGGAGAGGAGAGGAGAGGAGAGGAGAGGAGAGGAGAGGAGGAGGGGAGGGGAGGGGAGGGGAGGGGAGAGGAGAGGAGAGGAGAGGAGAGGAGAGGAGAGGAGAGGAGAGGAGAGGAGAGGAGAGGAGAGAAGAGAAGAGAAGAGGAGAGGAGAGAAGAGAAGAGAAGAGAAGAGAAGAGAAGAGAAGAGAAGAGAAGAGAAGAGAAGAGAAGAGAGGAAGAAGGAAGATTGTCCATCAAGAGCTTCAGTCTGGTCAAACTGCCCTCCAGTGAGAAACTCAACCTCCGCAGGCTCGCTCAGTTTGAATTGCTCTTAACAGCTCTCATCATTTCAAGAAGTAATTCACATCCTCTTAGGCTTCATCCATTTCCCTCTCTCCACTTTAATAGCTCTCCAACAGCAAAACAAAATCTCTTAAATGGTTATTTCTCTGCATGTGTTCCTGTGGCCTCAGAAGTATGACTGCTCTGAGTTTTTCCCATTGTGCTCATTTTTTCAGCTGTATTTCATAACAGCATGAGCTAAACAGCAAGTGCAGTTAAAAAGCTCAAGATCTTCAGCCAAATGTCTGAAATGTAAATGTAAAGAACACGGACTAGAAAACCTGCCAATGACGTAACCTGTAAAGAGACCCAGCAGGCAGAACCACTCTGCATATGAACAGATTCATTACATCATACATCTTACATCCAGTGGTGGGAAGTAACATAGTACATTCACTGATGTACAATTTTGAGGTACTTTTGAGGTACTACCTTACTTGACGTTACTTTCTGTTGGATGTAGTGTAATGTAGGTAATACTGCATCACCTGCTCTTTATTCACCAGTTGTTCTTGATAGTGAACATATCAGCATCATATGAGTGTCAACTTAGAAGTTATTTTACCCATAACTATCTAAGTTAATGCTAAAACGATGGCTGCACACAGTTTTTAATGTGGTATTTGAGAAGTTACATACTACAGATGTGCTCGGGAGGCATCATCAGTGATGTTTCGGGTCTTTCAACATCAGACAACCTCACTCAGGTGACCGAACTGGGGTTCAGCCCTGTTGATCCAAAGGCACCTTGTGGACCAACCCACCTCCACGGGCATAAAGCGGGTTCGCCAGCCTTGCCTCCTGCACGCTTCTTCCACAAGCTCTTCCCAAGGCACTATGAGCTTCAGTATGATCACTCTGAAATTATGTTTGGTTAAAGCGTCTGCTGCTTGCCCAGGTCCACTTCCAGTTACCAGTCGGTGGCAGTAGTGAGGGAAGAAGACTTCACTCTAGGTTGTAGGTGGAGCTTCTTTCCAGCTGATTGTGATGGTCACTGGCTGGTGGTGGCTGTACCTACACTCTCAGCAACTGCCTTAAACAATGGGTCATGGTACCATCGAGCTGCTGAGGATCCAAGGATCCTCTTCTTGAACAATAAGAGCAGGAAGGTGATGTGAATGTTTGCTGGACTTGGTAGGGCATTGCAGACAGCTTGGACTAAGAGTCTGATACAATGGAAGTCTTTTTGCCAGATGTCGGACCAGGTGATCTTTTTCATGGTTTTGTCTATTACTTTTTTTTTTATTTTGTGGGCATCCTTGCCCAGGTGATGAGTTTCTCTGGGCCTTGGAATATCCACCTGACCAATTGGTCCAAAGTGGTCTGTTGATTTGGGCATTTCATGAAGAAAAGTTGCAGTAATTTAGCGAAATGGCTTGAATGTGCAATAATTATTAATTCATGAATTATTAATCCCACAAATATCTGAAGTAACCACACATACACGTGTGTGTAACTATAGATGTAACTCTGAGCACCTGCTGACTTCATTTCTCAGCTTGATGTATTCAGTACATTGTATATAGAAATTACACCGCCATGCACAAACACGTTAATATAATGTCACTTATCTCGCAGAGGTTGACAAAACAGATTATTTCCTCCTACACACACACACACACACACACAGTCGTTTTTCCATCTCTTCAGAGGACATTACATTGACTAACATTTTCTTAACACTAACCACCACATGTCTAACACTAACCCTTAACTTAACTGTTAATGATTCACATTAAGGGGACTCGCTTTTTATCCCCACGATGTGAGAATACCTGGTCCACACACACACACACACACACACATGCAAGGCTACCTGTTCACAAATTCAATAAACGCGGTGCATACAGTGGGCGGGTGTGTGTTTGAAAAACAGTGATGGGATTTACAGTAACAGGCACAAGCTGTCATTCTATACACAGATCCACAAGCTTTAAATGGTGAATTACAGCAGCCATAAAACAATCACACACAGATACGCACTATTTTAATCTGTTATCACACAGCGCTGTGGTGTGAAGTCAATTTTCATCTAATAAACCTTTAAAAGCTGCTCGATTGCCATTTACTTCCCTGCCTCTCATCTTTATGGTTGTGTAAGCTGTCATTCAGTGTTTTATGAAGATGTACGAGTGTCATAAAAATGTGTTTAGGTTTCCTCGTCACTGTTATTGGCTTCCATGATTGCAATGGTGGTGTTGAGACACTGCTGTGATGTTGACTATAAAATAGACATTAGTCAAGTCAATACCATCCTGTTCACACACACACACACACACACACACACACGACTCGTATAAGGCTCATGCAGCCTCTCTGTTTTCATAATCTTTCGTCTCTGAGGTGTGTAAATGTTTATGTGCATGAACTGCCGAAATGCAATGAAGAAAACTTTTTGACAAAACATGAATCTGTTCTGCAAAAAAAAAAAGTGTGTTGACCTTTTGACCCCCAAAAACCTGCTGCAATATTCACCCTTATACTTAATAGATCTGACTTTAATCTTAATGTGCGATATGTTTCATTTTTAATCATCCATTTATCATAGTCAAACTGATTGATACCTCGTGGGTAATTACCATAAACAAATGAAGCCAAGGTTGAATGATTGATGGCTTCTGTCTCACACTGCAGGGATTGTTAGTGCTGGTTATCAAAAATAATCATATTTCCTATGAATCCTTCATGTAGTTTTACATTTGTTTTATTTTATGTCTTCTTACAAAAAAAAACCAAAGAGAGATAGAGATACAAATCAAAGACATTATTGAAAGAGCAAAATTAGAAATTATGCATTGTTATACGCCTAGCAATTTTGATTAAAAGTGTAACAGCATTCAGGACTTGAAGAAATACTTTGATTTGAGTTGATGTTACAGTACATGAAGTGCAGGTGAAAAAAGCTGGTGGGACTTTTACATTTTCTAGATTAAATGTACTTCCTGTAGTGCAACCAGAAGCATCACATCTTGAGTCTGCTGCTGCTAGCTGCTACAACTGACTCCCATTCAAAACAGCCTCAACTTATCTAGAAATACAAGTCAATCACTGTTTTCAACGAGTCATTATGGTCTCGATGTCTAAATTCGGGCTCGTTAATACATGTTCTGGTGGTCATTTGGAATTTATTGCTCTATTAAAAAACATTTGGAGACTGATAGTAGCTTTGGTGTCTGCCATGTGGCTGTGGGCATGAAAGCTTCTGGTTCCAAATGGAAAAGATGGTACAGACTATAGAGAGGCGAGTCCCGCCCATTCTGGTGGGAGCTTATTTTTATTTAAAACGTATGTATTGTAGTCAATGGGAAGAGACAAATATTGTTTTGATCCTATTTGAGTTGTGCCACAAATCACAAATATGTTGTTTGTCAAATTAAAAGATAATGTTGTAAGTCAAGAAAGTAATTTTCTGAAAAATCAACAGTGTGCCTTATGTATGACCTCAGTTTACTAACCTCGAACCGATTTTATGTTGTACACATTATGACTAATAACGTATTACTCCGCGAGTCAGGAGAATCATCACTGAACAGCCCGACGTCAGCAGAGACTGACTCGGATAATGATGAGAGGGATCCGGGCTGCTGGATCCTGAAATCACCCAACTGTTAAACTGGTTAAACTGTTAAACAACGGTTTTGTATTTTTGTGTTAAAACTGAACAACGTTGAGATCCGGACATGTTCGATGTGGAAATCGCCCACTTAAACCGAGAGTTATTGTAAATTAGTTGAATAAAGTTCAACTTATCTGACATGTTTTGTTTTCACTTATTGCGCCTTATAATCAGATGCGCCTCGTGTGGACAATGACATGCATTCAATATGTTAATTAATACGGCGCCAGTTCGTTTTATAGAACCAAAAATACGGTAGTCCAATATCAAGTATCAGAATGAAGTAAACCATTTAATTTCCCAAATACCCATAATGGTTTAGACCACTAAGCAGGATCCATGTGGGGGACATGAACAAAACCTCCAAAAACTGTTGTGTTTATGTGCAAATTATTCAGTGGAGTCAGCTTCTATTAAATGTATATTTTTATAATAACATCATTTATTAACCCTAACCCTTCTTCCAGGGACCTGTATCGATGCACTTCATCTTTCTGCACCATACAGGCTGTGATGTAGATTACAACTGTGTAAAAGACAGACTTATGCATATGTGTTTCCTTTCTTCAGATTTATGAAGCTGTGTATTTAAATGTCACTAAGCACAGCCACGCTGTTTATTTTTAGTTCCCTTATTATCATTAATTTAACACATGTTCATGTAAACCATCATCAGCAGTGATGTCTCAAACGTCATCAAACGTCAGAGAGGATGACGCTCACAGTTTACTTCACATAAAAATGATAAAATTAATGACACAAAAGCAATAAAGCAGATGGACATTTTACACATTCATCTACAATCAGTGAAACTGAGCAACAATCGAAACCAAATGAATATTTTAGAATTAGATTATGTTTTATATGCATACACAGTATTGTTTATGAAGCCAACATTTTAGTTTGAATTATCTTTGATGCATATTATGTAATGAGTTCCTACAGAACCTTGTCTCTGTTCTTGTTTGAAGGCATGTGTGAATGCAGCATATATGTGTGTATATGTTTACAGCATTGTATACAAGGAGAGACATCTGGACAGGTGATTTAGGTCAAATGACAAGTTAGAAACTTTGAACTGAACAAGTCTGTCAGCTGTGACATCTGATGGCTGATGCAACAGCTGCAGCTGCAGGAAAAACATCAGAAGATGAGCAGGTTTGAGTCGGCTGGTGATGAGAAGGAGGCCTTATCAGGTGGAGGAAAAGGAAAGAAGAAAAGAGAGGTTTACATTTTGGTGGAAGTTAAAGAAAAGTTCATTTTGACTCCTGACTCTTGGAATTGCACCCAGAGAGGAACAGGGAGAAACTAAACTGTGGATGCAAGAGAGGGAACAAAATGATTAACAGACATGAAGTTCATCTTAGTGCAGGTATGACGGGTGATCCAAGGACCAGTCCAGTCGGCTGCAGAGACAAGCGGCCGAAATGAGTTTCCTCAACAGGCCGTCCTGTCGGAGACCCTGAGCCAGACTCCGAACACGCTGGAGGGACTACATATCTCTGTTGGCTCCTCCAGGATCTTCAGTATTTAATAACTTTATCTTCTTTACTTCAGTCCAAAATGATGTAGTGCAGTCTTTGTGGAGGAGAAGGTAACTATATACTTATGATTAGGATAGAAAACCTTGAATTTGCAGCAATGATACTCAAAATATTATAATGTGTAGAGCAGTTTATTTATTTGGTTGATGCCGGTGACACATGACAGTATTGTGTTTTAGTTTACTTCCATTATTGTTCACAAATACATTCATGTGTGAATAGGAAAATATGATATTATTTTTTACCTATTATTGGAGGTGTATATGCTATTGTATTCATTTTCTTTGATTTGTTTAAGATGCATATTTCTATTACATCAGCTGTAATCGAGGGTCTAAGGACAGAGGGTGTCACTTCCTGTACAGATTATAAAGCCTCTGAGACAAATGTATTTTGTGACTTTGGGCTATATAAATAAAATTTGATTTGATTTGATTAAATTCAGCACATTTCCTATTTTGAAGCAAACTACTGCGACTCTGGCAGGAAATGAAGACATAGATCAAACAGCTGGTAGGAAACAATGCAGCATATAACCACTGCAGACGTCTCATTTGGTTGAACAGAAACTGCAATACGATTCAGTAGCACCACTAATGACTAGACTGATAGTGCTGAGTTTGACGGATGGGATCAAACTTGTACTGATTGGACTGGTTTCCACTGATGGGCTGGTTAACTTCAGGTGAGTTTCCAGTTTCACAAATGTGAATATTTTCTGGTTTTCTTTGGACCTCTATGACAGAAAACTGAATATATTTTGTGGAATAAACATGTGACAAAAGAAAGTAAGGTTAGCGTACTTTAATCCTACGTTAGGATGTGTGTGCTGCATGCGTGTTTCCACAGTGTGTTGCTGCAGCTTGTCTCATTGTAGATGAATATGGGCCATAAAACTCCAGATAACATTAGTGACAGAGAGACAGTATTAATGAATGAAGAAGCTTTTTGTTCAGGACAGAGCAACTGGTCAAACAGCTGCTGGAGGAGCCAATCAGGAGCTTGTGATTCCACAGACGCTGCAGCTGGTTTAAACATTCATGCATACAGTCATTTATTTAGTTTTTGTCTTAAGTGTGGAACTCATATTTGTTGCTGATTATATGAACACAAGTTCATACTAAGGTTTCAACTGTTTCCACTGATTAGTCTCTTGTTTGAAAGTGAAATCCCTGCAGTTGCAGTTGGCTACTCGTGTTGCTGCATGATTATTTACAGCTGTTTTGAAGTAAAGCAAGAGTGGAAAATTATATTATCGATTTAATTCATGCTGTGAAATATGAAACCAAACTTTTGGCGTGCCCATCTGTAGCATCCTTTCCCATCCATATGGTCGGACATCTGTGAGATATGTTGTGTGTTGTATCCTGCGTGTCATATGATGCGATTCTTTCATGTTTCCATTTTTTTCTCTCCGCTCCTCCTTTTCTGGCCTTCACTGTGCATCTACGTCAGTAACTTCCTTACAGATCTTTACTTTCTGCTCCTTCTCATTTCTCCTCCCTCCTTTGAACCTGCATCAGACAGTGCTCCCTACTGCTCCTCCTCCTCTTCGCTTACCTGAATTTATCTTTATTCCTCTGAATCCTTTGTAAATATTTTTCATTATTTCATGTTCTTTCTTCACTGCATCTTTCACCTTCCTCATTAAAAGGCTTTTATGCATCATTTTCAGTAAATCATATTGTATTAGACATTCCTGCTATCTCCCAGTTTATTTTCTTTTCTAAATTCACCCATTTCCTCCCCTCTTTAACTCATTTATCTTCCCTAAAACCAGTTAGTGCCTCTCACCCAGTCTCAGAGCTAAGCATCCTGTTTTCTAAAGAATAAAAAAAAATGAAAGTGCTTTAACAAATACTTACTCCATATAAAAAAATATTAAAATATTCAAGAGGCTTCCTAAGCTGCAGTTCTTTCCTCGTTCTACCATGTAAGAAAAAATACACACTTTATTTTGTATAAAAAAAATCTAAATAATACAACATAATATCGATGCATAAATTACATCACCGTACCGTTTCATGTTCTGACATATATTCTTGTTATAGATACTTACTCCGTTTTTACGAGAAATGTCATTTAATTTATTTTCCTTTCAGTCTTTCTGGTTTCTGTTTTTTATATTTTCATCATTATTTGTGAAGCAAGTTGTACCTTTTTGTATTAAATGTCCTACTGTATATACAAATGTGAATGATGTTTTATATTATTTTATATTATTAAAATTATTATATCAAGATCACAGCATTTAATTTCTAGAAGATGCTGAAACCATCATTATATTATTATAGTTTTTACATTTACTTTATTTCATTTTCATAATGTTTACGTTTCATGTGTATTAGTACACATTATTTTACTGTTTACTGTCTACATTTGAAAAGTATATAAATAAAGTTTGATTGATTGCAGATGACACTTTTAAAGAAAAGCAAATATCCCCCCTCTTAATAACTTAATAACTAACAATAACAGTGACTTTCTATTTTATCTTGTGCATGTTTGTCTTTGGTCATAAATATGCTCTCTTACTTACACCTAAATACTACATACAGATGTTTGTAGATGCAGCAATTGTCTGCATTTAAATTGTCGCCAGGGTGTCTGAATGACATTTTCTGAGTGACCTTAGCTAGACAGCGCAGGCTGATGCTCCCTCCTCCTCCTCCTCCTCCTCCTCCTCCTCCTCCCCCTCCTCCTCCTCCTCCTCCTCCTCCTCCTCCTCCTCCTCCTCCTCCTCCTCCTCCTCCTCCTCTCAGTCAGACGGGCCTTCAGGTCAGACTGCTGTAATTGGCCCATTGATTGGTGACAAGTCTGATGCAAGCCAGTGCTGTGCAGACAAACAGTGATGTGACAGGCGCTCGAGATGATGAATACCAGTGTAAAGCTTTTGGGTAGAACAACATAAACAGACACACAAGCAAATAGACATTGTGAGGGGAAGGAGATGGGAAGAGACGGACAGGAAGACAGTGACAAAAATGACAGTGACAGATGAAGGAGAGGAGGCCTTGGGAGGA
This sequence comes from Pampus argenteus, assembly GCA_036937835.1. Taxonomy (NCBI): domain Eukaryota; kingdom Metazoa; phylum Chordata; class Actinopteri; order Scombriformes; family Stromateidae; genus Pampus; species Pampus argenteus. The sequence goes on along the minus strand of CM072863.1, from coordinate 687,671 downwards.
ATATTTGCTCCTCTAGTGGGAACATATTTGGAATACAAATCAAAAATAGGAGGGTAAAAGTTAGGAGTTAATAAAATAATATATATATTTCCTAGTTTGTTTATTCTGCGCTAACTGAAAACAAACTGCATTTCTTCCTTTTTTCGTACCGTTTGAGTGATTTGTTGATCTCCCTTACCTCCCATAATTCAAAGATGGTGACAAACATGGGAAACGCAAACTGCACCTCCTGTCGTCTCTACACAGAAGTGATCTGATGCTGCCGGGGCCCCAGAGTTTCACTACAGTGATGTATATTTTTAGACTGGTGATATGAATTTCAAATGCTGCATCCATCTGGTGGCTGGTTGATGAAGGTGATTATCAGCTCCATGAGTCGACTGACTTAGAAGCTGGACGAGGCTTTGAGCTTGGATGCCAATTTTTCCAAATCAAAGTACGGATGTAGCCTACATAGCTCGGCTTTGTGCAAATCGTTCTTTAATTTCCCTCCTTTTTCTTTTTGATGCATTAATGAAGTGAATTTCTGACAGCTGCAGATGTAGTAACCTATATCCTATAAAGGAAGTACATATAAATTAAAGTTCAAGCTGTTTTCAGTGGAGCAAGATGCATTTAGCAGTGATTTATTACTCTTAAAGGGCAAAGTGAGCTGTAATAAACCATCCAACCTAAGATGAAACAGTGGTGGAAGAAGTATTCAGATCATTTACTTAAGGAAAAGTAGAAATATAAAAAAGTATTACTTACTTAAAGTATTAAAAGTACTAAAAGAAAGAAGACAAACATAAATGTGGGTTAGGGTTAGATTTCACAGAGCTCTATTCTTATCTTTGTGTTTTATGTATTTGAAACTAAGTTTAGACTACTGACACACAACTACTGTACACACTGATTGTATCTGAAGGTTTGTCTCATGTAAAATGTTCATTGAAAGTAACTAAAGCTGTCAAATAAATGTGAAGTAAAACAATTAAATAGTACAGTACAAATACCTCAAATTATACTTAAGTATAGTACTTGAGTAATTATACTTTCTTACTTTCCACCACTGAATAAAAGATTCCTTGAAGGAAGTAGTTTGCAGCAGAAAGAAAAAGCCCATCAAAAGATGCCACCAACTTCTTCTGATGAGCATCAAAACAACACTAACAAACCTCTGCAATGAATTTCTGAAGCACCACACTCAATGTCACTGAACACTCAGAGGACCAGATTCAGGAGCGTCACCACAGGATGTGTTTTCCACCGACAAAAGTGTGGGGAAAAAGTCCAGTTAGTAAGATCAGATGGAGAGGAAGAGGAGAGAGAGGAGCTCAGTGCATCATGGGAAGTCCCCCAGCAGTCTAAGCCTATAGCAGCATGACTAGGGTCTTGTCCGAGGCAGACCTGAACCAGCTTATACTATAACCTTTATCAAAAAGGAAAGTTTCAAGCCTTCTCTTAAACATAGAGAGGGTGTTTGACCCCCTGTCTGAACCTGGAAGATGATTCACCAGGAGAGGAGCCTGATAGATGAAGGATCTGCCTCCTGTTGGACTCCTGGAGACTTCAGGAACCACAACTAAACCTGCATTATGAGAGCACAGTGTTCTAGGAGGACAATGGGCTACTATAAGATCTTTAAGATAGGATGGTGCCTGATAATAAGGAGTTACAATAATCCAGCCTGGAAGTAACAGGCATGGATTAGTTTTTCTGCATCATCTTGTGGCAGGATGTAAGGCAGGATGTAGGTAAAATTGTACCTTTGGGAATACGATCCCGTGTTACAAAACCACAGTATTTTTTTAGGATGTGCTAACCACTGGCAGATATTTTCTATATTACATGCAGATCAGCCCCTTTCCTGTGCCTTTTGGGGTACATGCTCATTAAGATAGTGATAAGATGCAATAGAAATTCATTTATTCAGGTGTTTTGTTAAACGAGAGAACTGATTTTTAGCAAAGTTCCTTAATTGAAAAAGCATGACTTTGCCACTTAACGTGATGTTCTCATTTTGAATTAGCATCATAGGTTGCTTGTAAGAGAGCCTTGGTGCTGCTGAACATGTTTAGAAAGCATTCAGGACTAATAATAAGAACTTCAGTTTTATCTCAATGGAGCTGGAGAAAGTTGTGAGTCATCCAATCTTTGATATCCGCCAAATAATCACATACAATGCTCAGCCTACTGAAATCGATGGGATTAATTGAACTATACAATTGTGTGTCATCCACATAAAATTGAAAAGCAATTTCATACTGGCAGATAGATCTAATAATAATCTAATAATAGATAGTGGCAGATAATTCGAACTGTCCTTAAGGAATCCAGTGGGTAAAACATCAACAGGGTTTGATGAAAGGTTCATGTGTCCATAAGATCCTGCAGAGTAATAAAATGACTCAGTAAGACTCGGCAAGATTGATGGAGACTGGAGTTAAACTGGGTGCTCTAATTGATGATCTGATGCCCTCAAACCCGTTGATAAATAGTAATAAATAATAGTTAGTAGTGATCAAAATATATCAATTGTCACTAAACCGATTTCAGAAGTCACAATATTAGTCATTGCCAATTATACTGAAACTATTTCTACACTATATAACTGTAAAGAGCATTTCCACTCTTCAATGTATTTGAAGCAGACCAGAACCAGAGTTGTTTTTCATTGTTGATGTTCATACGATAATGAGCTGCTTTCCATTAAATCTGTTTTAAATACATCATTGCTGGTTGGGTTGTTTGACAGCTTCAATGTCAAAAAGCAGGTGATAATTGTGGCAGTGTGGTCTCAGCAGTTTCCACCTCCGAGTGTTGAGGAAACATCCCACCCAGTTCATAACACTGAAGTTAACACTGAAGAACCTACAGACAGAATGCTAAATAGTATCAGGCCTATTTGTTGAAGTCATTATGCTCAAGAAAGAAATAAGATACAGAGTGAAGTCAGCCGGAAATCACTATGTAATAATCTATCCATCCATCCATCCATCCATCCATCCATCCATCCATCCATCTATCTATCTATCTATCTATCTATCTATCTATCTATCTATCTATCTATCTATCTATCATTTACATGGCTGCTTTGATGATTTCTGACAGAATAACAGAGTTCTTAATGAAATGTGCTGTCAGATGCTGTCAGCAAAGCCTGGAGACAGCAGGTACTGTCACAAAGTCACCAAGTCACGAAGTCGGGGGAGTCAGGAGGAGTCAGCTGAGGTAAGTGAATGGTGGAGAAAGAGCCCACATCTGGTCAATGTGTCAGCGCTGCCTTGATAACGATGCCGAAGCTCAAATTAAATGTTATCTACTCTAAATATTGGACAAACATTTGGGAAACCTGCAAGTTTCATCAACTTACTGTTAACATTTCTGAAGAGCAAATAGACTCAAACATGAAATAAAGCTAATTCTGTCATTACAAAAGGGGGATATTTAAATTCTGTGACTCTCATTAACACTTTAATTATTAGAAAAATAATTAAGGAACAACATATACAAATATTCATCTCAGTATTGTTTAAAAGTCCAACTGAAATCACCTTTAATCATTTACTCACATCACTTTTCCCGTTACGGTGTTTGTTTGGCAGCTCGTGCAACAAGCGAAGGTTCAGGATGATAGAACGACAGGTTATCACTTCACGCTAATATTTGATCCACTTTATAGAAACAAGGACTCCAGCTACATACGCGGATGGTTCTTAAAATTCAATTTGATTCAATTCAAATTCTCAATTGAATGAATAGAAAATGGGGACAAACTGTGTTCCAGACTGTTAACTGGTGTCTTTAGTCCAAAGTGCAATATGAAACTTAACTGCTAGTTGGGATAAATGGTCTTTTCACTGACAGCAGTGGAAGTAATAGTAATATGTAGGTTTTTTTATTTCAGAAGGTTAACTGCATTTATTTGAAATAAATCTTCTGCCTGTATAAGAATAACAAAGTAAAAGTATAATTTATTGACCAACATCTGTGGTTAAATATCTTCTGTACAAACAGAAGCTGGAGTTGGCTCTGAGGTTACTGACTGGATGTCTCTCTGCTGCACCGTTAGCTGTGGGGAAATGGTCCAAGATGCTGCAGGGTGTATAGTGTAGTGTAGTGCAGTGTAGTATAGTGTTTGAAGTGAAGCATTTTCTTCACCCCAGCATTGGTTTAAGTTGTTTAAGTACTTCAGTGTTGGTCAGCCAGTTCTGTTTGTTACTTTGCAGCTCTGCTAACATTAGGCTCTGTGTGATAGTATGTTGTAAGTAGGCCTATTCACAATATTCTTCACATTCATCTCACAAAGGTAATCATGAGTCACACTTTACTTTGAAGATGAACTACCACATAACTGCCCTCTAATCTTTAGAAAATCTTCTGACTTTCTGAATCAATGCTGTAGAACAAAGGAAGTGACTGTTTTCACCCATCCCTAGGTGCTGTAGTTGATAAAAGATATTTTCAGTTGGACATAAAGGCTCTGGTGAATGTGAACTTTAATGTAGTAGAGTCGTGTTCAGCCTCGAACCCTCTCTGCTTTGTCTGCTCTGCATTTCCTCACCCTGTCACTCCTTTCTTGTTTTACTCTATTACATACACACTGCTGATCCAGTCTCTGTCTCCTGTAATTATAACTGAATTATCATCACAATCAAAGGTTCCATTATCACTGTTGTGACTTTGGCCTCTTAATTTCTCCCCCTCTGTTACTCCCACTCTCTTTCAGCTATTATCAGCTCAGAGTGACGCTCGGTGGTGGGAACAACAGGCAGACAGGAGGAGAAAGAGAGAGATCCTCTCCTCCTCCGCCGTGTCCTTTCCTGACAGACTGGCAGTAATGAATGTATGTGATTCTGCGGCACTTGGCACTCCTGGCATTTTAATTGAATTTTTTATTTCTGCACTTCAAGAGGACTGGGAGGGCCAGGGATGAGTCACTGTGTGTGTGTGTGTGTGTGTGTGTGTGTTCGTGAGCAGCTATGTGCCTGCACATGTTAAATATAAATATACAATATATAAAGTTTGAAATTTGGAAAAGAAGAGTGATAAGTGAGTCAGTGTGTATCTGTATGGTGCACGAATCCCCTGTTGCTCTTTGTGCATGTGTGTGACGATGAGTGAGTGTGAATGTGTTCATGTGTGGAGTCCAAAGTCTTGTTGACAGTCACAGATTAATAAATGAATGTGCTAGCATGTGAATCTGTGTGTGGTGCTGCAGAGTTGACGGTGAGGCAAAGATACTGCGTGTCAAAACACACAGACAGGAAACACAGGAAACATGTTACAGGTTAAGGTCTTTATCAAATTAGACTTACGCAATGCTTATCACCATCAGGATCCGAGAGGGTGATGAATGGAAAACTCTAGCGGACACTATGAATATTTAGTCATGCCTTTTGGACTCACCGATGCCCCAGCACTGCTCCAGGCCATGATTAACGATGTGCTCCGGGACTTTATAGATCAGTTTGTGTATGGTTATGAGCCCCCTGTTTTGGCGGACCAGGAACCCAAAGTTTCAGTGCCCTCCACTCATGCTCTCGGGTATGGCCCCGGGGAGCGACTATGGGTCCTGTCCCGGTTCATACCGGATCGGTCCCTCATAACTGACTTTGAGAAGAACCATCCTGACCAGCCTGGGCCGTCAGGAGCCGCCAACTCCTGTTTTATTTTAACATTTTACCATCCTCTCGTTTCAGGTCACTTCCCCTTCCCATGTGAGTCACCTGTTGCCGTGATCCCTGATTATCTCCACCCATTTCTTGTTCCCGGCCGTCCTTTGCCCAAGTGTTTCGTTTCCTGTGCGGTCACTCAAGCCATTTCTTCTCCATAGCCACATGCCTCAAGAGGGAGATTTTCTGTTATTACTTTCATCACTTTCAGACAGAATGCTAAATAGTATCAGGCCTATTTGTTGAAGTCATTATGCTCAAGAAAGAAATAAGATACAGAGTGAAGTCAGCTGGAAATCACTTGTAATATTATGTCAAAAAGTTTCAAATACACAAGCCGTTCAGTTTTTTATTGCAATCAAATGTTTCTGAAAATAGATTTGTATACCTCAACAGAGCATCATTATATAGTGATGACTGCAATGAATTATTTTAAAGAAAATCAAGAGTTGTGTTTCTTGTAAGTGCTTTTAATATGCTGTATGCTATATGGATTATGGTACATGGATGAGTAAAAAGAGGACAGAAAGCGGTGCAGAAACAACCCTGGAATGAAAGTATGAGTTTCTTGCCTGTTTGGGGGCTCAGTGGATGGAAACTGCAGTTGGTGAAATTTCAGTGGGTTCATTCTGGAGCCCTGAAGACTTTTTGCCTCTAATATTAAATTGAATCATATCTCCAAATGAGTCCAGCTGGAAAATCCTATCACCTCAAGCTACTGTGTTACAAGTGTGTGTATTATGCTCACACCGTGGATGAGAGTGGTGTGTGTGTGTGTGTGTGTGTGTGTGTGAGTTTTTAACATGTGCTCACGTGTTGGCCTCAGGATACATTTTTGTATCAGTATATCTGCACAAATGCAGATATACTGATACAAAAATGCATGTGTCAAAGACTCTTTGTGTAGTTCTTTTGTGTCCATTAGTACTCTATATGTGTACATCTATTGACCTTTATGCATGGATGTGTTTTTATATCTGTGTCAATAAGCTTCACACCAACCGCAGGAACTCTCAGAACTTGCTGGTGCTGCACTCAACTGTCGCCATAGCAACGTGGGTTAAGGTGAATCTCATTGTTGCTGCGGTAACGATTTGAATAGCGCAGAGGGTCATACCTGCGCTGTATCCATCAGGGACTCTGGGACGTATTGATGTTTACAGCAGTAATAGATCTCAGATTGTTGTGTTGGCAGCAGGGGACCAGCAGGCTCAAGTGTTAAAGTCGCAATTTTAATGGAAAAGTTTGTCTCTCCACTGAAAAACCAATCTGCTTTACAGCATGTGTTGAATCTCTGAACCGGTGAGACATTTCTGTAATGTTTGAAGCTGGAAATAAAATGCTTTTTATTAAACACATAAAAAAAGTCAATATTAAGTGAGCAATAATGTTTTAAATTCCAATAAATTAACAAAGTGGTTTATCTAGTTGAGCCTCAGGGTCCAGATCACTCACTCAGTATATTTCCATGCATCCATTCTGCCTGTCAGTGGATTCAATCTCACAACCTTCTTGGTCAAACGTGCAACAACAGCAGGTGGAGGGAAACAGGAAGTTCTCTGAGTGTCTGCTTGGATTGTCTATGAGTATCAGTGATGTGTTGATCAAAGCTGATTTAAAGTGAATGAAGACTCTTTTAGTAGTAATCAACTGAGTTTGGTTATGTATATTTAGTGGAAGATTGTTATAACTCACATCAAAACATCTTCTTGTTATAACGAAACAGAAAAGACAAATGAGCTGCTGCTAATCCTGCAGATCATTCAGTGAACTCTCAAGATATCAACACACGTTCAGTGATTTGATAACTTTAGGTGGAATGAAGACAAATGCTGATAAAAAGTGATCAAGAGGAAAGAAGCTCCACTGAGGAGACGGAGAGGAGCGAAAAGGATAAAGTAAAGGAGGAAAAGAGTGAGACGGATAGAAATCAATGAGGGACACATCGCATCTCAGACCCTCATCTTTTATTTAAGATGTGCTGCTGCTGAGAACAACAGAGCAGAGAAAGAGGAAAGAAAGAGGGGACAGAGAAGACGATAAGAGAGAAACAAGCTAAGGAAGCGAGAGGAAGAGGAAGTGGGAGAGAAGAGAAAAGGACAGAGAGTATTGGATGTGAGAGTCGAGTCGTGCTATAAAACTGTCACTGCAGCCGTTTGATGAGCTTCCATATTTCACGTTCCTGCTGCTGCCGTTAGTTTGTTACAGATCCTCTTCTTGTCTCCGCTCAGGCTGCATCCTGAGAGGCTTCCAGGAACATCAGGATTTGACTTTGATATTTGAAATTCTTTATTTTACTTCCTTCCTTCCTGAAATAGCTGCATTTTGTGTATATTAAAAAACAAATATTATTATTGTTATGATAATTACAGCAAATATGTAAATGTAATTGCATTATAATTAACTACAATCAACACCTTTAAGAGTAGACTTAAGACTTTCCTTTTTGATAAAGCTTATAATTAGGGCTGACTCAGGTCATCCCTTAGTTATGCTGCCATAGGACTAGACTGCTGGGGGACTTCCCATGATGCACTTTTTGAATTTGATTACAATACATAAAATGACATGTTCAGTTTTTGTTGACATTGTCAGAAAGGTGATAATTCTACATTATATTTATTATTATTATGGTATATTTTGCCCCCATCATGTATGTTAATGCATATGAATCGGTTATCAAAGCAGTTGATGGACTAATCAGTAGATTGCACGTGGGCTGGTCCAGTAATGAAACTGTCATCCACACCAGCTGCAGACATGTACTTATGTTTGTATAACAGTAAACAGGTGGTTGTATTGTATTCAGATCCAGATATTGCTTGTTTTTCTCTTCTCTGGTGAAAATGACACATAGTTGTTGTGTGTGGGAGTGAAATTTAATAAGAGGATATCTGTCAATTAAAAGTATAACATACTGCGTCTGACCTGACAGCTAGACAATACATGTTTGTGCAGAAACGCGTGTACAAAGCAGACAACATGTGAAGTCTGACTTCTTAATGTCCTGGAGATTAAAGGATCACTTATGCTGAAAGTGCATCAGGACTAAACACACTGAGTGAATAAATGCTGACGTACATGAATCATGTGACTGAAGCATCAGTGAAGAGCTGAAAACATCAGATGTGTGTGGAGCCATGAGGAGGCTGCAACACATGAAACTAACAGAAATGTCATATTTCCATCATTTAAGCTTTGACTACATCTCTATTAATGACGTCATTGTGTCCTCTTCTTCTGCAGCAGGTTAATGGCACTGTCTGACGAATTAGCGCCACCTGTTGTTCATCTTGACAAACAAACTGCGTATAAGGCTGCTGGAGGTCAGTTATTTCATTTGTTTGATCGGAATAAAACAGCTGCTGTAAATGTGGGGAAATGCATACAATCAATAAGTTACACTACTTCCTATCTTCAGTATGATCTGTGCCTGTTTCCCCCTGTTTCAATATGTTGTCTACACACCACAAAAAAAGTGGAAGTTATTCATTAAAGCAAATCAACAAAGCCTGTTTCCGAGCTCTGTAATGTATGCAGGCAGACACCCCTGTTCAGCCCAAAACTCGCTGCCACAGCAGGTCCACACCAGGAGACTGTAGTACCTTCACAGGAACCCAAAATTCAATTATTGACATTTTGCAGAAATCCATCAAAACTATCACTTTGAAAAATAAAGATGGGTCAAATGCAAATGGTAAACTTACATTTTTGATGGTTTCAGGTTCTCAAATGGAATAATTTGCTGCATTTCTGAATCCTTCAACAAAGTAAAGTGACCATTTGGAGATTTTGAACAGTGCTGAGATGAGACATTTCAAGATGTTTAAGATGATGTGATTTCTGATGCTTCATAGATGAATAGATGAATAAGGGGAAATAATAAGCAGATTTACAAAGAAAAGGTGCTGAAGAAATCAATCAGATGTGACTTCATGCGCTGACAATCAATGACTTGGCACAGTTTTACTGACTAAAGTGAACGTCTTCTTCGTCACCAGTCGGGAGCTGGCTTTTTAAAATAGACCCCCCCCCACACACACACACACACACAACCATACAATAAAGCCTCTGCTCATTTATTTTCAAAGAGCCAGACAGTGTAATGAGGCAGAGTGAGCTGGCATTATTGAAGTCCTTTCAATGGGGCTGGACTGCTTAACTGGAGAGAAGTTTCAAAACGGTAAAAAAGAGGAATCCTGCAAATGGTGCAGACAGACGCTGCTGAGCGTTCAGTGCACGCATGCTTTACTTTCTTAATGATGCTTCTTGTTTTTTGCAGTGATGTGTTGGGACTGAAAGCTGCTCCGGGCAGATGGATTTGTTTTAACATCTTTAGCTTTCAGTGTGTTTTTTAAAGCAGTGATTGATATGTACCAGAGATGGTATATGAGCCCAGATAATGTGACAAAACAGAAATTAAAATTTGATTTTAAAAAATATATATACAGATTATAGTGAGTCAGCTGTACCTGAACATTATCACACCTGCTTATTAACTCGACTGCGTATGTTCATGACTCACCATTAAAAATATTAACCAGATATACTTTTTTTTTGTTTTGTCCATAAAATAGCACATCACACTTTTTCATCAGTATACATAAATTATAGGTTATCACACAGATACTGTCAGCACCAGCCTTAGTGTTCACGTGCTGAAATGAACTGCATATTTCAGAGTGACAGTAATCATAACTGGGAACAGAAAATCACAACTGAGCCAAATAAAACACAAGAATAGAAGACGATGTGCAGCTGGCTCATTACCAGTCACAGCTCATTAGGGCAGCGTAATCAAAATTCAGAAACCATACTGGGCTTCCAACAAATTATCAATATTGCACTAGCATAATGAAAGCAAAAACAAGGTGTCAGTTAAAAGCAAGTTGATGAGGATGAGCTGTAGCTGTCGTCCTCCAGCGCGTCTACACTCGTAGGTCAGCTGGTGTTAAACCAGAAACCACAAACACTGGAGCAGAGCATGGAGAAGACAGTCAGAGGCAGTTTTTAAAGTGCTGGGATTCATTATTATGTGTTGTTGATCTGTGTGACTTCACAGTTAATCTACAGCACCACAAAACACACTGAGCTACACTCAAGAGACGCCGTGGCACTTCAGTGATTGGACGGTGTGAGGACGCGTTCAGAGTAACATTCATTGACTTGTTGGCTCTCAAAATATTTTAATCATGTGACTCTTCTAGACTTTCCAACTGTTATCGGACTGAATGGATCAAACTCTGCTAATAAAAGTCATTTCACTATAAAACATTTATTCACCATTTCTAAAAAATTAAACAGTACTTAAGTCTAAGTTCATTTTAGTGTTTTTAATATTTTATTCTTTATAATCTCTTGGTGCTCCTTCATTCTGTGATATTTTGTAACTATCGCTTTGAAAAGTGCTAAACAAATAAAACTAGTATTATCTGTACAGCTGTGGATCTCAGTTGCATGAATAAAATATCACCATAGACATTTATTATTTCTCAGCTTGGCCTGAGTAAAAGCCAAAATGTGTTCATTTGCCAGAAACTGAGTGTGGGTTAATGGAGGTTCTGCAGAGCTGTGGGTGTTATGTGTGAAAATGCAGCCCATAATATTCAAAGCTGGTTCAGGGTGACTGCAAAGCCAAATACAATACTAACAAGAACACACATACACTGAGGCTAGTAAATACAAGCACGCATAAACACCAACACACAAAGAAAGGTCATTTTTGTTTTCTGAATTTACAGTAAAGCTACACAAATCTAAACGCTGTGTGATGTTGCTATAGTTACAGAAACAAAGACCCCAAAGCTCCTAAGATGTGGAGGGAAGATCCTCATCTTCAAGTTGTAACTTCTCTGTTCATCACACACTCTCAGCCCTGTGGGAGGCCAAGGAGTACCTGGGGATGGCGGTGGAGCCCCCCTCTCTGCTTCCTGGAGACAATAGCGGCTGTTATATTATGTAAATTTCAGATCCGTCTGTCAGACTGCTGCAAATGATTAATTGCCATCAACAGCAAGCCACAGAGATGCAGAGGTACGATGAAACAGGACCTTTTTTATTTTTTCTTTCTCCTGGTGATAGCAGATGAAGCATATTGTAAAAAAAAGATGATTTTATTTGTAACAAAACTAAAGTCATTAGCAAACTATGGAGTTTCATAAATATCTTGTGTTTGTTAATTTTATATTATTCTATGATTTAAACGTGTTTAATTCAAACACACATTTGTCCATCTGTGGACACACCTCCAGCAAATTGACTCAGTAAGTGGTTCACGTGTCCACAGCCTTCATGGTTTGTCTGCAGAGGGACAGACGCAGATACGTCCTGCAGGCTTGGAGGGGCTTTCAGAGGGAAGCCTAAGCTGCTGTCAGTGCACAGAAGCATACATTCATACTCATCCATACTCATTCATATGTATGTATGCATGCAGCACACTGAAGCCAAAATGTCATGCTCTCTCTCTCACACACAGTAAATCACCAGTATGTAATATAAAATAAATAAATATGTATATGTATCCACAAATAGAGTATTTATTGAAGTTCAACTTCTGCTCAATTGCTACTCACTGCTAATGCTAATATTTAAACAAGACCACGTCAAACTGACCAGGGTTTCTCACTCATCCACAACAATGACAATCTTGACCGTTTTCTGGATTCTTGTTTTTATTTGCAATATCTTCCACAACATCCAGGGCTTTTAAACACTTTGCAAGAGGACAGAGAAGAGTACATCCCTGACGTATTATATTCATGAAGTTGCTGTAGGGATTATGAAATAAACATGTAATCAAACAATCCTCCACACATCCAGCACACATAAAACAGCATTAGAGTACGTCATTATTCCTATGAGTTTGACTGCTGGACCGTTCAGTCGCCCCGGTAAGCTGCCTAGCAACCAATGCAAGAGTCTAAAGCTTAAATTCTAACAATAATGTGCTAACATGCTCACAATGATAATGCTAGCATGCTTATTTTTTAGGTATAATGTTAGTGTGTGCTAACATACTAACATTAGCTAATTAGCACTAAACATCATGCAGTGGAAACTGTCTTCAGTTTTTTAGGTATTTGGTCATAAACCAAAGTCATTATAATTCACCCTGAGGGGAACATGAACGATGAATGTATGAACTACATATCATTAGAGTACATCCAATATTTGTTGAGATATTTTACTATGACAGATAAAAGTCAACCTCATGGTGGCACCAGAGGAAAAGACCAACGTAAGTAAGATTCATCCTCTGACGAACATGAATAGAACAAACAGATGTCAATCAGTTTGGACCAAAGTGGTGGACCATCAGTAGAGCCATGCTTCTAGTAAAAATAATCAGATCTATATTATCTATTCCCTAGATATTGAGCTTTAATCATCCTCTGGCTGCCATTTAGTGTTGGCCAATAGGAGTATTGAAAAACTAAAACAAGTTAAAGCAGCTAAAGCACTATAAAGCTTAAATGAACCTAAATATAGTCATTTTATTCAATGTTTATATAAAACTATTAATACACCCGATATTTGTCTTTGCTTTGTTTGGCAGAGTTGGACTCACCAAAGGGAGCACCTTTAAGTGATTGCTTATTTCCATGGCAAATTATCTGTGTGCATTCAAGTGTGCCGTCTCCAAATTACTGACTGATGTTCACGGCCAACAAGCCCTGGTGGCCCGCATACCGGCAACCTGAATCTGCACTGAAGCAAAGTGGAGGGCAATGACCTGTATAACAGCTCCTCTGAAGACCATCTTTGTTCCATCGCTGTCTCATATTATTACACCTTCCTCTGAAAGAGGTTTTCAGCTGCTGATTTTCAACGTCAGAACATTTGGAGGAAATATGCTGCTTCTGAAATCTCACCAACCTGCTGTACTGTAACAAAACTAATCATTTAGCTGTTTGAGAGAAAAAGCTGTAAAAAGCCAGCCAGCTACCAGACACAGTTACTGTAGAGCAGCTGGTGAACATAGTGCAGCATTCAGATGTTTCCCTCAGGAGTTGGTGGAGAGCAGAAACAGAGCTGACAGACTTAGATTCAGCAGCTGGACACAAACACGACTCCACATGATGATGATGTTGCTGCTGGATGAAGTTCAACATATCAACAATATCAACTAACCCTAACGCTAACATGATGCTATGTCAGAGTTGTGTTCACGACTCGTTTCTACTGAAAACTGGTGCTCTTGCACATTTAAAGGGGAAAACGTGACTTTCTTTTCTCTTCTTTAGTCCTCTATGACAGAACAAAACAACAATTTGAAAAATGCAATCACTGTTGCAGCAAGTAGTATTAAACAGTGTCATCACATATCAGGATGTTCCTTGTTTAATTAAAAACAGTAAAATATAAATGTAAGGACGCATAAAGACACACAGTCTTGTTCTTAGGGCTATTTCAGGTAACCTGAGAACAACTGAGTACACCTGAGCTGCACCACACGTTGTCATAGAGCTGTTGATTGACATCAATTAAAACATCACTTCTGTCCAGTATCCTTGACGACCTCCACATGAGCTTCCCAGTAAAGACAATAGGAAATGATTGTGGGCTCAGCAGCCATCTGCTTCCTGCTTTAAAGGGATCCTCCTGCAGCCCTGATCAACCTCAGCAGAATCCTAATTAGGAGGGAAGCAAACTGTCACAGATGGGAGCTCCGAAATCAAAGAGAAGTCCAGCTGATATAATGGATTGAAATAATCACTGTTCTTTTTTCCCCTTGATTGAGTGTCATTTTGGTGGAATTGAAATTTTTTTTCTCCAATTTGTTTTTGAAAACAACACACATTTTTATTCCACAGTCAGACATGTAGTAGTGAGGGGGAAATTACCTGGAATAACATGTGACCTTGTTAGTATTATAAGTGAACTTTTGACTGAATGGATATTTCTTGTTCTCTGAAAGGTGGATGTGGTTGAAGAAGAAAAAGACAAATACCACTTTGTTATTTCTTACTTATTTCTTTGATGTTGTGTCAGAGAGGAATCTCTGTTGCTGGGTGACTTCTTGCTTTTTCCATCTTTTGTATGCAGCGTCTCACTCATCCACCTTATTCTCTGTGACAAAATCTATTATGTTGGACACTCAGGAAAGGAACATAAGCAGAACTCAGAGCATGCTAATCCCACTTAAAAGCAATGGCATTTCCTGCAGTCACTGCAGGTCCTGTCACTGCTGTACACGTGTGTGATGTTCCAGCTGCTTTCTGGAACCAATCGGCCCGAATCTCCATCTCCAATGTAGCCATCTCTATGAAGTCATACTGCTGTCTCATACAATGATCTCAAAACATGGTGCTTGAAAGCATCTTCAGTTAGAAAATGTCTCCCACCTCGTCGAAGCTAGTGCATGGACTGTTATTGTTCCTCTTTTGTCCAAATCCAAAGTTTGGAGTGTCTTTGTTTTGTCAAATTTATCCACTGCTGCATCAAGTCCCATTTTCAGACATATCAGAGAGACCATTGGGCTTTCTGCTCTTGACATCTGCTCCTGCTGCCACTGATGTGAGAAAGTGTCTAACCTCATCTCATCTGGCCCGTTGCATTGAGCTCACTAATTAGTGTCTTGCTTCCAAACCGGTGATGAGTCAGAATTGCAACTCCAGGTGTGACTGGTGTTTGAATGTAGCAGCACTGTGCAATGAGACTGTGGCAGATTGTGATTACACAAAGATTTTCTTTCAAAGATGGTTCCTCAACACATGTTTGGTGGTTTCTAGAGCTACAGAAGGTCAGGAGGCGAGAGAGCTGATCACTGCTAACAAAGCACTGATGTTGCCTCATATTATCCTCTATTTCATTCTTCTGCAGCTGCTCTCAATGCATGACCAATGGACATATTCCCAGAGCACACCGAGCCTGATTTTCCAGCAAAATTTCAACAAACACCAATTGTGTATATACTATAGTTATGGCAGCGTAATTCTGAAGGAGATTTTCTTTCACCTTCCAGGATTTATACTTCTTATCTTGATAATTTGTCTCATCTTGGTCCTCTTTCCTCAGTATGTCATGATAATTATCAGTTAAAGAGCTATGAGTTGTGACATTCATATCTTTTGACAGTAACGTGTTCAATAATATGCTGTATTTTTGTTCAACTGTCTGCAGACGTGGACTAAACCACGTCCACCTTTCAGAGAACAAGGACTAAAATCCATTTCAATAGAGTGAGACTCAGAGGATAATAAAACGTTGTTGTGCTTTATTCCATCTAGTTTAGATTAGTTTTAGTGGTATCTCAAGGTCCTGGGTGCCTTCCTTCATCGGGATATAACTTAATAATAACACCCTAGTAATATAAAGTATAATAATACTCACAGGATCCATTTTTCAGCATCACGTACCTTGACTTTATATGCTTGAGGTGCATTGTGTCGATAATACTCCTGCAGGACGTTTACATGTAAGTATTTGTTTATATAGTGTGACATTGTTACTTTTACATCCATCTCCACCACTGATGCTGAACCAATGAAAACAGTAACTGTATGTTGTTGGCATTGTTGGAAACACCTCAGTCATGATGAATCACAGTTAGTAACTGTTTCAGTTTGACTGAGCTCCGGTCACAGATGCAGCAGGGTGCTGCAGTGGTTGAAGTTTGTTGTGTCACCATCCTGGATTTTTCTGTTTTTGTCGGTGTGCTTCTTGATGGGAACAAAATAATCTTTGAAAAATACAACATACCACAAAAAAAAAAGCCATTTGGAGAGAAAACAAATGCAGCTTTTTCACAGCTTTAACTGCACCCTGTTCAGACTAGATAAGAGTGTAAGGGGGAAAATATTCCTCTGATAGAAAAGTGAATTGAATTGCACCTGCTGAATTATATAAATATAACACAGATATAAAACAGAATAAAAACAACATACCAAGAATAGCTGTCTGATTGAGTATGAAGCGGAGGACTGTTTTTCCAGATCTACTTTCATCAGATGCAATAAAACAAAATTGATTTTTGTGTGCAGGCTGAGGAAACTAATAGGGTATTGTGATGCAGGTATATAAAGTAGACCTAGGTGGAGTAGAGCATGAAGCTTCAAATCCAGTAGATATGTTTCAACGTTACAGTGTTTTAGAGCCAAAGTCCCTCTTTTTGTTCCTATACTTCCACCACAGCTCAACAGGGAAACACAATCATTCACTCGGTCTGTTACAACTGCACTTTGTCACATTTTGATTTTATCAATACGCCAACTTTTCCACCTTATGAATTTGAATTTGTAGGTGTTACACTCACTTCCTGTTTGAAAATAAATTGTGAATGAAAACAGGTGGATAGAAACATCTCATGAGGTTTAGTTCTATGTACTCTACATTATAAATTAAAATATAGTCTTCAGTGTGTAGAGCTGCAACTACTGGTCAGTTAATGACTAGAAAATTAATCACCAGCTATTTTAATAATCAATTAATTATTTTGAGTTATTTTTTTAAGAAAAGATGTCAAATTCTCTGATTCCAGCTTCTCAAATGTGAAGATTTTCAGATTTCTTTAGTCTTATATGACAATAAACTGAATATCTTTGGCTTGTGGACTTGAAGACGTCATGTTTTTATCAGTTCCTGACAAACCAAATGATTAATCTAGATATTAATGAGCAGATAATGAAAATAATCGTTCAGTTTCTGGCTACATGTGTTACATTAAATATCAGCAGCTCTGTCCTCACTGAGTGATTACTTGGATTCTCCCTCCTCGCCTGCAGCTGAGCCATCAACCTCTCACCCGTCTTCAACTCGGCTGCTTCTGGTGTTGAAACAGGCTAATAATTCAAATTATTCCACATCCGTTGTAGCAACATTGCTTAAAGCAGCAATAATAAAGCAATCTTTGATGTAACGTTATCCCACAGCTGCTCTTCTTCCAGCGAGCAAGCTTGTGACTCACTAATATTATCTGCTGTAAAATTAACTCTGCCTTTTCACATGGGTGCTTTGGGCAGCAGATATGGTAGATTAAGTTAAAAAAATATAAAATCTGTTGCATAAATGGAAATAATAAGTCATAAACGATTGCTCCTTGGTGACAATGGCTAAAGCAATCCACATGCTAAGCAAGATGTAGCCCCAAGCCCTTCAATTAACTGAAATAATGTATTTAACAGCCACTCTCCCACCCTCAGCTATTGAGCACGGCTCTTATTTACTTCACACTGGTTTTAGTGTCATAATGTTCACGCTGCCACCACTCATCCCTCTTACCCTGGAGGGAAAAGAACATTTCAGAGAAGAGGAAGTCACTGTTTGGGCAGAAAGAGTGATAATGATGATATTTAAAATGATGGAAAACAGAGATATGAGTTCAGCTCTGGTCAGTCTCAGTTTCAGGGTTGTGATGTTTGTACCTGGAGCAAGAATCTTATTATTACGATTATTATTATTTTAAATTTAATTACCTTTTAAGAATAAAAGTACAGTACTGCAGTACAGAGACAGAGATGAACATGTTGCTCCATAAACAACTGTTTACTAACAAGTTCAACACATCAACATAAAAGATCATGACATGTTTGACTTGTTTCTGCTGAAAACTAAATGAATCTGAATACCATCTGTCTTTTTCTTTCTTTCTTTCTTTCTTTCTTTCTTTCTTTCTTTCTTTCTTTCTTTCTTTCTTTCTTTCCTTTTTTTTCATTTCTGGAGCTGATTGGTGGCCATTAACAGGTGGTGTGTGTGTGTGTGTGTGTGTGTGTGTGTGTGTGTGTGAGTGTGTGTGTGTGTGTGTGTGTGTGTGTGTGTGTGTGTGTGTGTGTGTGTGAGACAGCAAGGATTGAGGGAAACCACAAATGAGACACCTGTTCTGCCCTGCGTGGTATCGCAGGTCACAGCTTCAGAGCGAGTACAGTGTTAATCAATCACTGCGGCCCCCAGCTGGGCCCACCTCACCTCTGCTTCTGAGCAGGTACACTGGATCACTGCCATAACTACAGTATATACACAAGCACATGTGAGCAATATACACAGAAACACAACAGGAATCAGCTTTGTCTTCTTATTCTCAACATTGAAATCACAACAAAGTGTGTGTGTGTGTGTGTGTGTGTGTGTGTGTGTGTGTGTGTGTGTGTGTGTGTGTGTGTGTAGGCAGATGACCAAAAACATGCGACAGCTGCCATCATGCAGAATGCCTGGTTTGTTGAGTGCGGCCTCTGGAGTCAGACTGAATGTATTTCTGGCTGCTGAGTACAGAGTCCGTGAATCATCCTTGAAGCAGTTTTATGGCTCTGTAATGAAAACTGTGGTCATGTAAACTAACAGCACCAATTGGGAACTCCGGCCAAAATCTGAATATACTGCGAGCTGGAGTGTGTGTTTCCATCAGTGCAGGGAGAACATAAAAGATGCTTTAAAGAGATGTATTTCTGCATCTCTAAGTTTGTTTTCACCCACTTTTTTAGGTACATTTTAAGTTTGTAGTGGAAATATCAAAAGTATAAATAAATGATGACATACATGAAGCATGACAAAAAAAACTGGGCCTTGTTTCTCAATAAAGAGTGATGAAGTGTTAATATGAACACTGGTCATTAAAAGGATATTCATGTCGACTCACTGTGGTGATGAAAATATTTGATATTTGATATTTATTTAAAGTATATATCATTCACTAAGCATACATCATCATCATTATTTCTCCATGACTTCATCTGTTCTGTTATTACTCATTAACATTAATAACATTATTTAATCCATTGTGTTCTGTTCTCTTTGTGATCTTCGATATTTTCCTACATGTTTAACACTGCCGCCCATCACATGATGTGTTTGCCCTGAAACACATGCAGATGTTTTATATCAACATGTACAATCTGCCCTGGATGATTTGTTTATGACACCCTGAAGCTGACCAATCAGAGCAGAGTAAGGACGTTTTAATCATGCAACGATATTCCAGTAGAGCCCCATAATATAAATATAGAGCTGGACATGTGCAGAATATGAGTCGTTTCAAGGACAATTCAAGCCTGCGATCCATTTTCACACTATTCCAGCAATGTCTGACTGATTGACAGTTGAGATTCATGAACATCAGTTTGTCCCTCTGAAAGCTGAACTAAACTTTCGTTGGCAGCCATCGAGAGACAAGTCTCTGTCAGACACTGACAGCAGCACGGCCGTATGTTCTGGGAAACAGGATCATGTTAGGTTGTCAATGCAGCAGCAAGATGAAGCTCATTTGCATGTAAAAACACTAACTAATTTATAAAATCATTATCTGGAGACCTTGTGCTGACAGAGAGATGTTTATGATGAGAAACGTTTAATTTCATCTGACAACAGATCGGTCGTTTCTGCAGCAGACAGAGAACCTGCTTTTAAAGTCTTCGTCACATGATCATCAATAACTACAGCGTAGGTGTTTCACATGCTGCTGCCAACAGGTCGCCTTTTAATAATGTTGGGATATAATCTTGTACAGCTGGTTATTGATCAACTAGATGTTTTCTAGACATATTATCAATGAACCTGATTCCTGCTGAGAAATCAATACTGTTGCTGGACCTCAAACTGTTCTCTTTTCATTATTGCTGGACAGTCGCTATCAGACAACAACATATTGTCTATTCCAGGGGTGTCCAAACTACAGCGCGCAGGCCAACTGCAGCCCGCATAGTTTATATTGGCCCGCAGCGCAATCTTAAAACATAATTGAATATGGTCCACAGAGGAAGCTTGAGCTCAACTCTGTTGCATGTCTCAGCTTCAATACTAGCTTGTGCTTTTGATTTTTACTCGATAGCATGCGATGAGAGTACAGATGTACAGTACAGATTTTTTGATCATTTTTGCTGTACGGAGGAGCTGCTTGATATGGTGAGCCTAAAGGGCACAACGACAGCTGTGTCAGAGGCAGTTGAAAAGATGAGGCTTAAATGGGACAAACTCTGGAGTAACAACGGATGGAGCTCCGGCCATGACAGGCGAGCGCAAAGGAACGGCGTGAAGGTCGAAGGTCGAAGAGAGCAAAGGTGAGGCTGTTACTCCTCACCTTCTGTATAATCCACCAAGAAGCTGAACACTGTTGTAAAACTGTCAACATAATTCGAGCTAGAGGACTGTACCACAGAGAATTTCAAGCTTTCTTATCAGATGCGGACGCTGAATAATAAACCAGTTTTTGAAAGAGAAGGGCCGACAACTTCATGAACTGAGTGACTGGCAGATCTAGCATCTTTAGTTGATCATCATTCATTAGTTGATTCATCTGAATACACTGAACAAGAACCTACAAGGCGAAGAACAGCTGGTGCCACACCTGTATGCACACATGAAAGCCTTCTGTGTAAAGCTCCGCCTGTTTGAGACACAACTACGAAGCTTTAATGCTGCACACTTCCCTGTGCTGTCTTTGGACGCCTCTGGTCTGATCCGTCCATGCTTTTCAATACAGGTTCTTCTGGTTTCTGAAGGCTGACAGTCATCGACCACTGAGCCCTCTACAGTTGTAACGTGTTTATCCTCTGTCACGGCCCATGATGGCAGATCAGCGATTCTTACAGAAGCGTCGCACCCAGCCTCATGTCGGCCCGGTGAGCCATGAGCTGAAAGCAAAGCCACTGCTATGTTCATGTGTGATGTTGGGAGGTGGGAGCTGTGTGCAGGCAATCACGCTCAGGTGATTTTTCTTCAGACGACCTAGCCAGCAGCCTGGTGAGGTGAATGTTTTTCATTCATCGGCTGTGTACAGTGACTGCCGAGCTCCAAAACAAAAACGCTCCACTTAAACGCCCCCCCCCCACACACACTGAGTCGACTAAACTGGTAGAAGAAGTTTATCTGGCTTCACTATCATCAGCAGCAGAGTTGGAGCTGCTGTCTTCTATTTCCATTTGTATTTAGGTCATTAGGAGACAAGAATCAGCCCGTCATGCTGTCACCCATCGTTACTGTGTGTTTTACGACACAGCTATAAATAGACGGAGGGGCCCTTTTTATATTAATAGTTAATTTATGGTGTCTTCACGATTTTGATTGACTTTGACAGTGATATTAATTTGAATGACGTTACACCTCTCGGATGTCTATAATAAACCACTGTACATTTCTTTGTCTGTGCATGACTTTTAAACCAAAAAATATGTGTCCATAAATGACCCATTTAATAAATGACATATTTCCAGATTTAGTATTATTACACAGTGTAGGTCCAGTGTGTGGCAGAGAAATGTTATTGATGATATACTTTTCCACATATTCAGGTTTAATAAGAAGGAAAGAAAACACATATTTAAAAAAATATTGTTCCCATGTTGTTGGGACATATTTTGTTAATTTTTTCCATTATAATTTTCATTTTCACACATGCAGTATTTGGGTCTGTTACCCCAAACAATGCGTTGATATTTTATGTAGAATATGAATTAATCCCTGCGTTGTATGTATCATACAACGCAGGGATTAATATCAATCTGTTTCTGAACAGACAGTTCAGTTTCTCCCTACACTCCTAACAAAAAGCTAAGCGTGTTCAGCATAATTTTTCTATAATTACAGCAAAGTTTGCTGTTTTCTTTTATCTAGTTTTGTAGTTCAGAGGAAACTTTCCAATGAATCCAGAATACAAACTCACATTAGCAGGAGGAGGAGTGATCCTGGGGAAAAAACATAAATCTGTCCACTTTCCTGCTGCAAAGTCAAATTACTTGACTTCACTGAGCGATGACTCGGATCTGAGTCATCGCATCCAGTTGACCTTCAGATTGTGCCTTCAATCTGGCTTTCAAAGTCTACCTCACTCCCAGGAGTCCTGCTTTATGTCAATACATTGACTTACTGGAGCCTTGGGAAGTCCCATTCGATGCACAGACAGCAGCTGCTCCAATGAGTCAATAAACTATCTATGACCATGGCAGTTATATTCAGTGCAGAGCCTACAGTCCAAACTCCTGTTCACATGACGTTATGAGAGTCAAAGTGGAATATGACAGTCAGTCTTGGTTCAGTCCAGTGTTAAACCTGTTGAAATAGAAACCTTGAGCTTGTTTCTGAAATGATTCCCATGGTGGTGAGTTCATTGATGCTGGACTGCAGAAATACAAACACAAAGCAAATGAGACAGTTGTTCAAACCAGTGTTTCAGTATATTTGAACTGTACCTGTTCCATACGTCTAATTAGTGATTGTGACTTGTGCCAATGTATTTAACCCTTTGCACCTGAGCAATGCAATTTGCATCAAACTTTAACACACTTCAATGTAGACGGACAGAAGCTCTCCTTCACAAAGATGTATCAGTGGTGTGTTCAGGACCAGCATCAAAAATCAGAAAGAAAAGAGACTTGAGATCTTGTAACTTGAGATTCTGGCTCATAATCGTCATATTTATGACGTATGTGTTGCTGCTGGCTGAACAGTTAAAATCAGCAAATCAATCAGAGTGATCAGATAACTGAAAATGTTGGTTTGTCTCTAGCAACATGTTTTGACACATAAACATAATTCTTATATCCCATGAGTCTCCTCTATACATTCAGATATGGAGACTTATCATCCTGGTGACACATATGACCATAAATAAAGAAAATTAAAATGGAAATAAAACAAAGGTATTTTACACATTATTTATCAGGTTTTGTATATCAATTATTAGAAAATTCTGCTGCAACAAGATTCAACAAAGAATTATTTACTGGCTTTTTGTCCTACATTAAATCTCATAGTCTGTGTCAATACATATTGTTACAAACTAAAAGTGATGAATTCTGCAGTTTCTGACCAGTGAGCAGCAAAGTCACCAACATGTGCTGCAATAAACCAGGAAACTCATCACAAAGTCTTATTCTGCAGCCTCCCATCTGTCCAGCGTTCAGCAGTGCACACAGTGTGATGTATTTCTCTGTGTGTGCACGTTTATATTTGTATTAACCACATTGTGGTGGAAAACGCATGTAGATGCATTAACTCTCATCAGCATGTGTGTTAAATGTTAGAGGCTTTGACTCAGAGTCAGGCTTAGGTTTAGGTTTAGGCTTAGGTTTAGGTTTAGGTTTAGGCTTAGGTTTAGGTTTAGGTTTAGGCTTAGGCTTAGGTTTAGGTTTAGGCTTAGGTTTATGTTTAGGCTTAGGTTTAGGCTTAGGTTGATGTTTAGGCTTAGGTTTAGGCTTAGGTTTATGTTTAGGCTTAGGTTTAGGTTTAGGCTTAGGTTTAGGCTTAGGTTTATGTTTAGGCTTAGGCTTAGGTTTAGGTTTAGGCTTAGGTTTAGGTTTAGGCTTAGGTTTATGTTTAGGCTTAGGTTTAGGCTTAGGTTGATGTTTAGGCTTAGGTTTAGGCTTAGGTTTATGTTTAGGCTTAGGTTTAGGTTTAGGCTTAGATTTAGGTTTAGGTTTATTCAGCAGGATTGTTTGGTTTGTTTGTGTCACAGAGCATCAAACATCCCAGAGAAATACTGTATACAGAGATTTGATCCAAAGATGGTAGCCAGAAATCACCAACAAATAGTCCAAATTAAAAAAAACAAGATACTTTGTTGGTTCTGTGGATTTATGTGTTGATGTGATTCACTCTGGTTGGATGTTTGGGCTCGTTGTCATGCTGCAGATTACATTTATGATGACGCCTCCCTGATAGTGTTGCATTATGGAGAAGGATCTAAACATGTAAACTGCCTAAAACCTTCTCATGGTACTGTATAAGAAGCCCAAAGACCACAGAGGCTGTTGTTGGTCATCAGAGACAAACAGCTTCAGGTATCAGTAGCGTGTAGTACGCAGGGTGAGCGCAGCCTCATGTCTGTCGTGATGAATATTTGTGGATGGTGGAGTGTTTTCATCTCTCTCACCTGTGCTCAGTGTTCCCGAGATGAAAATGATGCTCAACATGATTTATATGAAGATCCAGCTCCCAACACATATTATTAAGTCAGTCATACTCCATTAAGCCTAAAGTGGATGTGAGTGCTTTGATATTTTGTACCATCACAGCAGATACTTTCAAATCCATTTTATATAGAAGCTTTTCATACACAACGAGCTACTTTAGCAGATAAAACAGGTTTTTCAAGAACGGTTTGTTCAACTAATGGCTTTTATGTTACAATCATTTTTACCTGTTTGTCTCATTGATTTACTTACAAATGTCCAATTCTCCTTTATATTTGCTACTTGAAGCTCAGAACCACCTTTGAGTTATTACACCCCGTCTAAGCCTCCGTGTTTGGTGTGACTTCAAACACTGCAAGGTTCAATGCCAGCTGAAGGGCTGGTTGAGCTTTCAAAGCGTTCCTCCTTTCCACAGACAGCTCTGGTAAAGCGTTTGTCTGCTCAGAGAAGCCTTTTCCTTTTTATGCGGCTCTCAGTCATTGTGTGCTTGTTAGAAGAGTCAGAGATGTCTCCCAGTAGTAATGATTTTTTTCTGTAACAGAAGAAGGATTTACTGGATCATCCATCCAATGAAAACAGACAACAAAAAGCAGCAGGCTGATCTCTTCATGCTTTAAAACACCACCCGGCCGCCATTGTTCTTCTTTCCTCAAAGCACCTTTTTCATCGACTTTGTTTCATTTTCTGTCTTTCCGTCTCCATGTGTCTATGCTTTAAGGACGTACCCTCCCTCTGTTACTCCCTCATTCATCTGTCTGGTTTTATGCATCGCAACATTTACTTTACAATGAAGAATGAAAAATTGTTTCCTCTTTTTCCGGGTTTCAAATGGTTTAGACAATACAACAAAAATGAAGACAGTTTATTGTCTCTATTATAACATTTATTCAAATAACTTTCATAAGTAAATTAATTATGTATTAATAACCTTGTTTTTGCCAATCACTGAACAAGACAAGAGGAAATTTAATTACAGTCTGTGTAATTAGCGCGGGGTTCCCTCAGCATCCCGGCAGCATGTCTCCAGTTCAAATCTCACATAAACACCTCATTGGTTTTGGCATTAAGCAGCTTTGAACAGAAATGTCCGTCTCTCATGAAACAATAACAGCTGAGTGTCTTTATGTTAACAGCTGTTTGCATATTCTGGCTTTTTATCGTGAGCTTCAGTATATCTCTAAGGCTTCATTTGACATTTTAAGCATCTTGTGTCAGTATTGAATCCAGATGGACATTCATTTATGTTTAGACTCATATTTATACATATAACAACACTATATGTTATTTTGATATTACAGGCTTTAGCTTATTAATCACTAGGTTGAAATTTGACCCAGTTTGGCTCAGTATATCAATATATTTCAATATATATTTCTTAACTGACATGTTACGGTTTTCTGCTGGTTGTTCACACACTTCCTAGAAAATAAAACCTTCCTTACTCGCCTTACTTCAGTCTCTTTGCCATCACCTTCATCCTTTCTTTCTTTCTTTCTTTCTTTCTTTCTTTCTTTCTTTCTTTCTTTCTTTCTTTCTTTCTTTCTTTCTTTCTTTCTTTCTTTCTTTCTTTCTTTCTTTCTTTCTTTCTGAGATCTCTTTCTCACTCACTCAATAATACTTTCTATTGCTTTCTGACTCTCTTTATGTCTTGAAGACTGAGATTCCTATCACTCCTCCGTTTTGTCCCTCTATCTTCCCATCTATCTATTTCATAATAACACTTTCTGTCTCTTTTCTCGTCTGGTTGCAGTCCAATGATCAAATGTGTTATCAGATATTTGACTGTCAGGAAACCCGTCAGCTCTGACTCTGCATCCTGTCTCACTCTCTCTTCACCCCGTCCTCTCCTGATCTGACCTCTCCCGCTCTCAGATAGGTCAGCTCGGTGAACAGTCAAGTAGTCTCTTCCATTACAAGTGCAGACCCTGACATACGTCATCACTTCGCCTTCCTTCCTTGCTGTCTGTGCCTCCATTGCAGGATTGGAAACATGTCTCTCAGGAATTATATCATCTTCTCTCCTCTCACTCTCATAAAACATTTAGTCTTTTCATCAGCAGCCGCTAACAGCTGATTCACGTGACTTTAAATGGAGACTATTTGACTAAATGTGAACAAATCTGGTGTAAACACGAGTCTGAAAGAGAAAAGGTATTACTACTATTACAACAAGAACACGTTTTCTTTCTTTCTGTCATCATAAGGTTCATAAGCAGGCCTTCATGTTGGTGTTAGCATGTTTCCATCTGTCAGATCAGCAAAAAAACATTTTTACTTCTTTCAATTTCACAAAAAAATCAAATTTCAAGTAGAAGAAGAGGCAGTTCTGGCAGGCACCTCGTTAGATACGTATCCCTTACTCCGCTTCGAAAATCTACAATACAGACACACAGATTCCTAGTTGGAGAAGTCATTGCAATTCATTGAGGCCTGAAATTAATTTCATATGTCTTTACAAGGGAATCCAGCAGGGCATAGAGAGAGAGAGATGGATTGAAACAAATGAGGAAATCATATTCATACATCAAAGTCATGCTATGAAAATATTTCCCAAGTAAAATAAATAGACAAAGCAGTGGAAACAGAAATCCAATCAATAAATCAACTAGAATGCAATGATTTACTGGACAGAGAATTTCAACTGGAGAGACACACAGAGAGAGAAACTCGAGGTGATGAACTGGGTTGTATGTTAAAACAACATCATGTCAGAATAACAGAAAAAGAAGAAAAGAGAGGCAAGAACATTAATACACATGAAATCAGACCTGAATGTGCTCAAAAGGTTCAAAGCAGTGAGCAGGTCAACGCTGAACGCGATCACATTTAATTCTCATTCCCTTCGAGCCCTAATCAGCTGTCTAAATGTGTGACACGGTGCATAATGAGACAATCTGAACAGGTGCATGAGGAAAATTGTGAATGATGAGAAAAGAGAGGAGCGTGATAATGTGGTGAATAAGGAGGCAGGAAGTTGGCATCACATGGACATTTTTACCCAGAATGAGCAGAATTGATTTTCTTTCTTGCTGAAATCAGTAAAGCTGCGACTAACTAATCTTGCTTGCAGTGTCACATCTGAAGTTTCTCCACCTTCTCGCTGAACTCGACTGACCAGCTTCTCTATGTATTTTTTCTCCTGCTTCTCAAACCTGAGAGACCAGATTTTCTGTCTGAGATGTTCGTTCTTTTGCTGAATAGAGCAGACAAATAACTGAGTCAGAGGAACATGTCAGCTCCTGAATGTGAGGACAGGAGCTCGTATAGGAGCAGCACAGAGGAGACTGAAACACGGTCGAAGAGACACGGGACGATGAAACAGGAAAAGTGCAGACTGGACTTTGTTCACTGTTCCGCATTTTAGCTACGACATTATTACTTTACATTGTTTGGCCGTAGATAATAAAAAGATAAAGATAAAAATATAATAAAAAGTGTGTTGCAGCCTGTGCAAATTGATATTCCTCATATTGCCTAATAAACTTTGAAATTACATTATAGAAAATATTTTAAATACACAGAAGGTTATGAATAATTTACTGTATTAATCAGCAACTATTTTGATAATAATAAAGTTTATTTATATTTAAGGAATCAAATATAGATACACACAGACAAATCTGCACATGTTCAATACGGTTATGAACAGTTTACGAGGTTTATTCCTTGTCGTCCCACAATATTGAGACTATGTCCTGCGTTCTGATTGGCTTTCATTTCCAAGTCAAAGCACTGCTAAAATCTGGCTTTTATCTAAAGGCAGTGAATGAATCAGGGAGGGCTGTTACCACATGTGGGTCAGGTGCAGGTTTACCTGTCCTCGTCTCTGCTGAGCTGTAACCTGCATAGACTGTTGTGTGTTACTGAATCAACCAGAGAGCAAAGCACAGAACTGTAACGAGTTAAAGGGCAGAATAGAAGTTTTAGAAGGATTATAACTTTAATTTAAAAAATAAAAACCTTGTTTACAGAGCTCAGTCTCAGTTAGACAGTTAGACATGTGTTTGTTTACTTTTCATCCCCAGCTGACTCAGTTCGGAGAACAGTTTGTCCCCGTTTATGTGCTGCAGTGACAATCCGGATATCAGATGTAAGTGAATGCATTTAATTACAATTTAATCTGACAAGGAGAACGCACTGCATATAATAATAATAATAATAATAATGACAATATTAAAGCTTTGTGAGTTCATGGTATACATACAGTATAAACAGTCTTACAGTTAAAACTGTGCTCCGGGTCATATGGCCATTTCAGTAATCAACTGAAACATGGGATTCATATCATTAACCTGATTGCATCAAACATGCAGGAGTATTGTTCTCTCTACACACACACACACACACACACACAGCATATGTGTACGTATACATGTTTAGATGTATATATAACATGAGACTGGACGTCCATATCTGTACATAAACATGAATCATTACCAGTAATCATTCATGTTTATGTTTAGTTTTTTTTTATTTATTGTGTCATGCACAGAATGATTTTAGACAGTTGTATTTTTAAATCAGTTCTTGGACAGACAGGAATCCAGTGTAAAGACCTGAGAACTGGAGTGATGTGAAACACTCGATCTAAATCAGCTGCAGCCTTCAATGAAGATCCTGAAGATAAACACGTGGAGACATACGTCCTTTAACCCTGAGACGTTCTTCAGGTGGTAGCAGGCCAATCTGATGATGTATGTCATTTAAAATGAGCCACAGTCACACAGCATTACTCTCATGTGGCAGGATGTCATTAGTTAGTAACCTCTATTGTATGTAAGCAGACAGTCATAAAGCTGGTTCGTGATTGGTACAAGAACCATTGATCTCCTGATACAACAGCTTAGCTCTGCTCTGGTAAAATGTAGTGCAGTAAAAAGTAGAAATATTTCCCTCTACAATGTAAGAGAGTGTAAAGTAGAAATACTGCTGCGGTTATTCATGTCTCTGTTGGAAGATGAAACTCTGCTATCAGCTTTGATTTCCATTTGTACATGAGAAATATCCAAATCAAATTGCTGTGACATTCGCTCCGCAGTGATGTGATGCTTGTAGCGATGACGCTACTCACTAATCATGAGGTTTAAAGGAGCAGAGGTTTGACATAAATGACATGTTTAAGAGCCGAATGAATACTTCATTATTTTTCAAATGTATTTCAGCTTCAGTTGCATTAAAAAGTAATTAACCTGTGACCTGTGATCAGGTCGTCGTGAAGACAAGATTAGACTACAGGTTCAGGGAATTACGGGTATTAGTGTAAAAGCTCAGGTGTGATTTAAACGCTGATCTGGGGTCAGCTCATCAATCCCTCCAACATCCGTTGGATTAAAGCCGTGGAAACTGAATAAATGTGTCATCTGCTCTCAAGGACGTCTTCATGACTGAGAATACACACACTCTCACACACTTGGATGACTCCTGTAACCTAAGTCACTGTAACGTAATGCTTTAGATTGTATCAGTGCAATGTTGAATTAATTATCTTTATACATTTTCCACACATGCACAGACATTCATGTTCTCCAGAGGATAAATCCTACTTTAGTGATCCTCCACCAGGAGGTTGATATTCATTTTTTGAGTGAACTGTCTCAACATATAATTGTCACATTTGTGTGCCCTCAGGATGACTTTTAATAACATGCATTGCCATCATCTGACTTGGTTCATGCAGAATAACAACATTCAGCCTTAGATTACTTTATGTTTAATGCTGATTAGCACATTATAAGTATGTTAGCATTGTCACTGTAATCATGTTAGCATACAGATTACCACTGATCTCAAAGCCCTTCTGTGCAGTCTCACAGAGCTGTTAGCATCTTTTAAGTCCATGTATTTGCAAATCTTGGAGTTGTTTTTGATCAAGACTTGTCCTTTAATAACTATATAAAACAACTTTCGAGGACTGCATTCTTCCACTTGCGTAACATTGCCAAAATCAGACGCATCATTTCTCAAGTGGATGCAGAAAAACTAGTCCATGCATTTGTTACTTCTAGGCTGGACTATTGTAACTCTTTGCTATCAGGCTGCTCTAATAAGTCTCTTAAGAGTTTGCAGCTGATTCAGAACGCTGCTGCACGTGTTCTGACAGGAACCAAGATCATAGATCACATCTCTCCCATTTTGGCTTCCTTGCACTGGCTACCCGTTAAATCTAGAATAGAATTTAAAATTCTTCTACTAACTTACAAAGCTCTTCATGGTCAGGCACCATCATATCTAAAAGAGCTCATAGTACCTTACCACCCCACTAGAACATTGCGCTCCCAGGATGGTGGGTTCCTTGTGGTTCCTATAGTGTCTAAAAGTAGATTGGGAGCCAGAGCTTTCAGCTATCAAGCTCCTCTTCTGTGGAATAAACTACCACTCTGTGTTCGGGAGGCAGACACGATCAACACCTTTAAGAGTAGACTTACACTGTATCACAACTTCAACCTGGGTAAATGATGACACTATAGCAGGAATAACAGCCACACATTAGCTGGTTGGGCAAATAAATACAAATGGAACAATTGTTATGCAAAAATTCACTTGATGTTCTGTCTGAAGACAACTAAAATGATGCTTTTCTTTTAAAATGACCATTTTTATCTGAACATGGATGCTCTGTGGGTCCAATTGTCTGTCTGATCCTGACACTTTCTTTCAATCAGGACAAACAAGTGAAAGATATTTATTATACATATGATCTTGATAGTTAAGTCTTGTCTTGGACTCTACAGGTAGATTTTGTAATTGGGAGTCATTGGCCTTGAGCAGCAGAGATAAATCCCCTCATGGAGTCCAGACACTGGAGGTGGTGGTGAGACTGATGCTGATTAAAGAAGCGATGAGCGGATGAATCTGTGCAGATGTAATGGGTGTGTAATGGGATATATGTGAACATTAATTAAAGAATGGAGCGACATACCTCCAGGCTGAACCGTGGTTAGAGCATCTTTTTAGTTTTGCACAATGTTATTTGTATTTTTTCAATGAGTTCTTACATGTGAATTAATTTGATGTGTCTCCTTGAAGCATGAGTGTATGTGTTAAAAGCACTCTCAAGGTCTTTGACAAAATATTACTGTATCGTATGTCTTAGTTATGATTTGAGAAAATAACTTCTACCCTAATTGATCATGCTTTCATAACCCTTCGGTTCCCCCCTGAGCTGAGAGGCAGACAGCAATCATTAACCAACCCGGCTAATCAGACCCAGAGAGCTGGAGAGCTTATTAAACATGGTGTTTAGAAACCAGAGTTACAGACACGTAATGATTTGTCTGGAGGCAAATTCTGGTAAACAACATGAAGCAGAAACTAACACATGAACATTTGTGCTTTGTGTTTAATGTGAACAGGTCCAGACCCCCCCGACAGGATCAGATGTAACTTGCGTCGTCACTAAACTGCTTAGCGGCTTCTAATTGCCTCGGTGGGTTTTCCAGCTGTGTCAGGGATTGAATTCTGTTTTTAATTAAATAACTGCAATAAGACATTACAAGTGAACCACTGGGATGTGACATCTAATCTGGCCCATAATCCTGAAAGAATTGTCTACCTCTGAGAATAAGGGGAGCGATTGTCTTGCTAGAGCAGCAGAGCTCATTATTGGTAAGGTATTAAGGGTTTGAGGAGGAACGATTGCTAAAAAGAGAAAACAAGGGAATATGAACCATTTGCCTGCAGTAAAAGCAGCAAGGTTTTCACCAGACAGGGAGAGAGAAGTTGAGAACAGATATCTTTCAAGAAGAACAATGCCACTACCTCAATTTCTCATCACAAATAAACTTTTCTGTTGTCCACAGTCATTGCAGCAGTCTGCAATTAGAGCAAAATCCTAACCCTAAACTCTCAAACTCTTCACAATGAACATGTGGTGATTGTGATGACAAAGACAATCAGATGTGGACAAGATTAATGCAGCAAAGCCACCAGGAAACCCTGACACGTCTACAGTTAATGCTGCTAACAAATACAAGTTTGGCATTTTAGTGTCTATTGTGTCATTAAAGTAGTGTTTTTAAGTAGTAGGTGACACATTAGGGAGGTGCATTAGCCAAGACTGGTAAGGTTTCAGGTCTGACATTTTGCATTTGCTAATTCACAAACTGCAAGATGGTACTCACTTTTAAAACTAAACCAGTCACAGGACAGCCAGCGATGATAATATGGTATTATTCAGTGTGCACGTTTTCCACTAAGTGTCTCTGTTTATTTATTCAAGCTGTTTTAGCATTAGCATTATCACAGTAAACCACAGACCGTAAATGCAGTGCTGCCTTTCTAATGCTGAGTTGAAAAGATGTTTACTTTTAAGAACATTCCTGCATCAAATTCTCAAGACTAAGAATGTTTTTTACAGCCTTCATCCTGGTTGATACATATATACAATATAGTCTAGATCAGGGGTGCTCACACAGCATGCAAGCTACTTATAAAATGACTAAGTCAAAATGATCGACCTACCCACTACAAAAATGAAAAACATATTTATTTTCAAATATATTGAGGATTCTTTATTTCTACAATGTATGTTGATGTACACACAAAATAATTAACTATGAACATTTTTTGTTATCACTCTGATGACTTGCACTGAATTGAATCAGCCAGGGATGCATAGTCTGGACAGTAGCTGCTGCAAAAAACACACAAGGGAAATCTTTCCCTAAGAACTGGAAAGCCACTTGAACGGCACCCATCACCCAATACTACTTTTACGATCGACCGGTAGATCGCAATCGACGTATTGAGCACCTCTGGTCTAGATATACAATGTAGTTTAGTCTTGACAATATTTAAAGTGAGACAGGACATGAATGGTGGTGTCATCCGCATACATTTGAGTCATTACATAGGGTCAAGTAATGCTTTCTAAAACCAAATTGTAAGTAAGTAAGAAATGTCCACAAGTTGCTCTGTTACCACTATTATACGAGCAGACCAGGTTTATACATGGCCTCTCATGTCTACTTCTGAGGTAAATATTTGATTTTAGCTCTAACCTTCTGGACCTTGGACGCAGTGGGACATCA
Source organism: Pampus argenteus (assembly GCA_036937835.1). NCBI lineage: Eukaryota > Metazoa > Chordata > Actinopteri > Scombriformes > Stromateidae > Pampus > Pampus argenteus. Next base: position 654,149 of record CM072863.1, on the reverse strand, counting down.
GGGAGAGATCAACAAACACGCCCAGCTTGCCAGAGACTGTGTTGTTCCTGGTGTCATCCTCCAGCTATATCTGAGGCCAATGACTCTGGACTTTATACATTCTGGCTTACATGTTGGTCGTACAAAGATTTAAACTGTGAATCTGTCTCTCGTTCTCTGAGCCTCACAGATCGAGTGTTAAAACATGGGATCAGGACATAGTGTAGACTATGAAAGATATTCCCTTGAGTTGTATGAAACTGCTTTCCGGAGCACATGCGTCCTACCTGATGTCGGCATAGATGAGTCCCTGCTGAAATACTCTGGTGTGAACTCCACCGCTGAACTGCAGGCCTACTCTAATGAGCTGGTCAACAGCGTACCGGGCTTCATCGAAAAGCTGGGATCAAGTTTGGGATCATTCACTTCAATCCCAAATGCTGTTGGACTTGGAGCATTGGTGATTTCTATGATTATGGAGATCTGCCTCATGACCTCTGCACAACAACGTGAAGATTCATACAGCATGTTGCGGCGTGTATTTGGTGAAGAGAAAGCCTCCGGTGTTCGGGACACGATGTCAGAGTATCTGAAGCGCCATCGCATGTTCGTCAATGATCGCCAACAGTTACAGGAGGAAATGCGGAGACTAGAAGTGCAGCTGAGTGGCCATCTCACCGTCCTTAAAAACTCCCTGCTGCATGATGGACAGATGAGCTCCAGAGGCTTCAAAATCTGGGTCAACGGAGCCTCCTTCCACATCCTGATGCTGATCCATGAGGCACGGCTGAACGTTCAAGCTGGAAAACGTGCATCAGGCTATCTTTACACAATCAAGACTACCATTGATATATATTTGCAGGACCTTGATAATTTGCTAGAAAAATTTAAGACATACAAGACCAGTATTACATCATTGACTGTGACAGGAACATGTGTTTATTATACGGGATGCTTCAGTTCATGTTATGTTAAAAATACTGAGACAAAGTGTGAAGCACGTCAATATCGGAATCCTGACAAGCTTCATGACCCCTGCAAAGGGTCCGATATGACTAAGGCTTATATAAATCATGTTTTCTCAAAATATGAACCAATCATAAGCTTGAAAAATCATTTTTCAGATATCAAGAACAACATTTACTCTCTAATCAACCAACATGATGAGTTTACTCTGCCATCAGCATCCTAAGATCACTTTTCACAGGTGAACTGACAAGTAGGTTTGCACATACAATGAATTTACCCCGAGTTGTGGTGAATAACATTCAAAATATACACAAAATGAAGTAGTCCTAAATTATATAAAAAATAAAGAAATGTACTGTAAAAATATGTCAAGATATTCTCAGTGAGAAAAGCTGCTTTAAATGTAAGAGAATGAAATGAAAATGTATAAAATATTGACCAGGAGTAAACAGTAAATGCAGCATGCAATGAATATATGTATTTTTGGTTGATATAATGTGTAGTGTCCATGGCAGAGTCAGTGTTCCCGGCTACTGAAGCATTTCTTGTGGCAAAAGGTTTGGGTCTTTTTTGTATTGGTTTCCTGCCACTGATTTTATTTTCAGTAAAGTTGAACTCTTGACTTTCGTTTCGTTTCGTTTCCGAGTCTCCATGTTCCATATTTGAGACTTACCTGTTTCTTAAACTGTGGCAGCAGTAAGTTACAGTATCAGTGATGCAAAATGAACTGGAAAACACATCATTATCTGCTGTCTGGATACTGGGGGAAAAAATATTTTCTATTATTTTCTGGTGTCACTTTGATACCAGATATTTGTTAAAAAGCAATATGATTAGGAACAGATTAGAAACTTTATCTGAATACAATGAATGAATTAGACATGATGTATGTGTTTAAGATTTAAGTGTGATGTTATTTTGATTACTACAGGAAGTGTAATACTCCAAAGTAAAGCAAAATGAAAGTTTTTTTTTTTTTTTTTTGATGACTGCAGTATGACCCTCTGTTGGTCAAAAGATAAGGAATATTAACGTGCTACTTTATTGATCCCTGTGGGGCACGTTTCTCGGCCAGCAGCGTTCAGATGAGAGAGGCGGGTCAGTCACAGCCCGCAGTAGCTGGCGGGGTTTCACTGTCAAATTCAAGGTCGTTTCAGTGGAACAGATGCTTGCTGACACTGGGTCAGGAACTCAGTGGCTGCAGTTTAAAGGCTGACTCACATCCGACAGGATTTTTCTTCCTTCCTTTCTGAAAAATGAATAAAGTTTCTCACTTTCCCTACCCAGACGTATCCTGCTGGTCCGAGGGATTGCATCGATGACCTTACAGTCACAATTTTTTATTTTTTATGTGTCTCCTAAGGTTATAGCCTTTTAGAATAATGCCAAAGCCAAGACTTGCTCAGTCTCACTGTAACACTGAACCCTTTGATGTGTAGCTTAAGGTCCAGATGAGACACTAAAACCAATGATGTTCATCATGTTAGTCTGGAGAATGGGGGCTTGTAGATGTAGGGACTGACACATACAGGATATTGTTAGGTAACTACTGTTTAAAGTGTATCATATGAATCTCAATAAATGTGATGTACTTATTATGAAATGCTACTCACCAAACTTTTAAAGTGAGAGACTTGCAAGAGACAAGTTAACCATTTAAACAAACAACAGCCTAAAACATCCGTCAGGAACAGTGACTGTAATCATTGCTCCTGTTCATACTGGCTGTTCAAAGATCTGCTTCAAATGTGCTTTCACTGTCAGTGATGGAGGTTCAAAACCACAGTGTGTCCACACAGTCATTTAAAGTAGATGTGAAGCTTCTCTGAGGCTTCATCAGTGTGAGTTAGTCATATCAAGTGGATATCTGACACATTTACAGTCTGTTTAGCATCAAATTCCCTCTTTGTGTTTCCCTGTTGAGCTGTGGTGGAAGTATAGGAACAAAAAGAGGGACTTTGGCTCTAAAAACACTGTAACGTTGAACCATATCTGCTGGATTTGAAGCTTCATATTAGCTTCACATAAACTTTAAATCCATGTTTGTGGGTTTAGTCTCCATCACTTCCATTGTAAGTGTATTATGAAGGGATCTAATGGTCAGTATGAACAGGAGGATGATTACAGCAACAAACACATGTTCACTGTTCATTTACTGACTGTTGTTTTAAGACACACTTGAACCCGTCTTTTAATCTATATACTAAATTTTGGACCTGATTCTTGATCACATTGTGATGCAGTGCAGCTTTTTAAAGAAGACTTGATCCAAACCACACTTACTACCATAATAAAGAGGTGTAGAAATGTCCTGTTACTGTATGTGGTGTGAAGCAGCATGGATCATGTATGCTGGGGGGTGGGAGATGTGGATATATGGAAAGTCGGGGGTAGTGTCAAATGAGCCCAGTCGGTCTGAAACTGAAGCAGGGGAGTTATCCTGGCTCCCGAGGCTAGTATGCAGCCTTTACACTTGACTCACAGCCAGTCTTTGCGTGGTGTTGCCATGGCAGCGGGTTGCAGGATGGAGGAATTCACCCACCATTGGTCGGAACTCTGCCTGGAGGCTCCTCAGGATTCTCTCATGCGTCACTCTCAGCAAGCTGTGACTCCCCTCCTCCTTCTCACTTCTGATTTCCCTCTTCTCTCTCGTTCACACCTTGACAGCTCAAACTTTGCTAGTTAGCACAATATCGGCTATTCCCTTTCAGCACTCTCCATCCTGTCATTCATTTTTGCTTCTTCACCCACAGCTCACCCCGGTCATCAATCCATTCATGCTGTCTTGTCTCTCTCCTCTCTCTCTGTACCTTATCCTCCATTCATGCCATCTCTGCTTCTATCTCTCCATCATCTTCTCTTTCAGCTGCTGCCTCCGGCCTCTTCTCATCATGGCTAACACCCTGCTGAGGGTAGGAAGTGACTGTCACACAGCCAAGAGCAAAGTAACAAGCGGCAGGAACAGAAACGTCTTATGAGGGAATAAGAAGGGCACCATGGGAAAATCCCTCTTTCTCTTTCCCTTTGTACTTTGTCTCTTCTTTGTGTCTTGTTTCATATCCTCTCTTGCCGTCCTTCTGTTAAGCAGCGTGTGCTGTTATCTCGACGTGTTGCTTTCTGACACACAAACTTTTTTTTGTCATGAAATGTTCATTTGTGTTACACTGCCTGGAGAGAAATAACTGCGTTTTCACTGGAAGCTAAACTTCTTCTTCTCTTGATTTTAAAGCAGATGTTTCACCATAAAACAGAAGGATTTTACATAGTGTCCTATACAGGTACGTTTGATGACGTCAGGGTCAGGGTTAGGCCGGAGGGTAGCATGTACTGAAGACCAAACAAGATGTAAAATTAGGCAATAAGGACATCTGTAGGTGTTTTTTTTTCTTTTTGTACAAAAACAGGACATTTGTTACAGTTTTTATCTAAAGCTTATTACCAACTATTAAACAGAGAATAAGTGTGTTTCCATCCTGTTTATTTATTTATTTATTTTTCTTTTTCAGATATCCGAGTTGAAACGCCAACAATTTCAGATATAAATCTTGTAAATACACTATATTGCCAAAAGTATTTGGCCACCTGTCTTGACTCACATGCACTTAAGTGCCATCCCATTCATAACCCATAAGGTTCAGTATGATGTCGGTCCATCTTTTGCAGCTATTACAGCTTCAACTCTTCTAGGAAGGCTGTCCACAAGGTTGCAGAGTGTGTTTATAGGAATTTTAAACCATTCTTCCAAAAGCACACTGGTGAGGTCACACAGTGATGTTGGTAGAGAAGGCCTGGCTCTCAGTCTCTGCTCTAATTCATCCCAAAGGTTTTCTATTGGGTTCAGTGCAGGCCAGTCAAGTTCATCCACACCAGACTCTGTCATCCATGTCTTTATGGACCTTGCTTTGTGCACTGGTGCACAGTCATGTTGGAAGAGGAAGAGGCCCACTCTAAACTGTTCCCACAACGTTTGGGAGCCTGGAAATGTCCAAAATGTTTTGGTATCTTGGAGCATTCAAACACCACACCATAATTCCTTCTCCACCAAATTTCACACACGGCACAATGCAGTCTGAAATGTACCTTTGTCCTGGCAACCTCCAAACCCAGACTCGTCCGTCAGATTGCCAGATGAAAAAGCGTGATTCATCACTCCAGAGAACGCGTCTCCACTGCTCTAGAGTCCAGTGGCGACGTGTTTTACACCACTGCATCAAACACTTTATGTATGTATGTATGTATGTCTTAGATGCAGCTGCTCAGCCATGGAAACCCGTTCCATGAAGCTCTCTGTGTACTGTACGTGGGCTAATTTGAAGGTCACATGAAGTTTGGAGCTTTGTAGCAACTGACTGTGCAGAAAGTCAGCAACCTCTTTCTGACCCCTCTCTGCCAGTTTACGTGGCCGACCACTTCATGGCTGAGTTGCTGTTGTTCCCAAACTCTTCCATTTTAATTATAACAAAGCCGACAGTTGACTTTGGAATATTTATCTTCTGCGGCTTTAATGGCACCAGCTGTAGAATTAGCACCACCTGCTGTTTATCTGTGAGTATCTCTGTGAGAATTATAACATTTCCCTGTGACATGTAGTGTAGACGTATGAAGTACTCAAAAAAAAAGTAAAGTGCAACACTGGAAGATAAACAAACTACATAGTTCCTTTTTTTAGGTGTACTTATTAATTACCTGCAGGGTACACTTATGTTTGTTTGTATTTTATTTAATAATTTAATTATATATACGGAATATATATATATATATATATATATATATATATATATATATGTATATATATTTATATATACGGTATATATATATATATATATACATATATATATATATGTATATATATATAGAGAGAGAGAGAGAAAGAGAGAGAGAGAGATATACTGTATATAGACAGTATGTACATGTTTTTTGAATGACACATAGAAGAGCAAGTGTTTGACAGCATAAATGCTAGTGCTCACCAGATGTATTATTGAATTGCTATTTAAAAGACGTGTGTCTCTATATCAGAGAGAGATATTTATGTACGCGACTAGCTGGAGATGAAAACCTAAACGACTCAGACATCAGAGTGACATGAATAAAAAGTTCTCAGACAGGAAGGAGAACGTGATGTTGTTGATCACACGTTTTACATGATATGCTGCAGGTATATACAGTAGGTACATGTTACTTATATATATCACACACATCACTTATACTTAAGTAAATACCATGCAAACTTAATTAAAAACGCATTTCCCTACACACAATAATTGGAAAAGGAGCAGCTGGGAAATGTCTCATTTTATTTAGAGGATTTATCCATTTAGTCTGATCCACTGTGTGATGTGTTAATAGTTCACATTCACGTTTGTTAGTGACATCCAGCTCCTATTTTAACACCATCAAGGTCTGAAACTCATACATCACAAATTTAAATGATAATTCTGTTGACTTTCTATATTTTTCTTCTTATCAACAAATCTCATGTTTGGATCCAAACCAACAATGAACAGATACACTAACAATATTGTGTGTATCAAAGCCTGATGTAGCTTTCCTATTGTCCTCTGTGGTGTAAACCTCCGTTGTTGTCAAAAAAACAAAAAAAACATGTCAATGCCCCACAGCCTGAGTTTTATTTGAGTTCAGCTGTAAGAAGTTCAGAGTCATCCATAGACTTATGACCATACTCAAACAATAACATGCAATCATGTTACTGACAGAGCAGTAATCATTTGGACTTAGAGAAATATAATAACTGGGTATTGTCTGCATAGTTGTGAAAATGTATGTTGTGAAATAACACTGCAGAGACTGAAGAGAACTGGGCCTGAGATAGAGCCCTGAGGGACACCACGTCAAGTTATAATTAGCGTCTTTTTTCTCTGGTTTCAAAGTGGATATACCTGAACAGATCCAGCGTAAACAGACATGAATGTATGTATCATGTATGTGTGTTCTGAGAAACCATGGTCTCATTTTTGTCTTCCTTTCTAACAATAAAATATCTGCAGGCTAGTTTCCAGTTTGCTGAAAGGTTACAGTTTCAGCTGTGATAAATTGCTCTGTCCTTGACTCAGATGCTAAACCCCTACCTGCTCATTTATTGTTCATCTGGTCACCCTGCTGAAGAGTGTCAGCTAAATGTCAGGAGTTACATGTTCACACCTAAACTACTAGATGCTGAACCAGCATGTAGGCGTCTGGATAGCTGTCAGGGTACCGTTAAGGATGTAAAGGTCACCACCACACTTCAGCACCACCAGGGAATATGAAGGGATATTTGCTTTTTTTCTGACCAGCAGTGAAATGTTAATCATGGAGAGCTCCAGTAATGCATCACATAAAGGTTTACAGTAAGTGAGAGAAGCTTTAATAAGAAAAAATTATTTGCTTGACCTCAAATAAAGAACATTTGACACTTGTAACAATGAGCTGATACTCACTATAAAGGAGCTGCAGATGATTCACACATTACTATCACACATCACACACTGACAGATCAGACATTATAATTCAAAATATCCATTTGAACCACCGCTAAGTTTTAAGGTTAAGTAAATGTGAATTTAACGTGATCTGTTGAGACTGTTTAACCAGGTGCTGTGAGAACTTCAACATACAACGGATATTGTGCTGTAGGATCAGAAATTTAGTTGGAAAACAAAGTAAACATGTTGTCAGTGAACATTTTACTATAGATTTATTAATATATCTTCATTATGTTAATAGGAAAAGTAATTCATCTTTACATTTCCCTCAAATAAAAACAACACATAAAGTCTTCTTCTTCGTCTCAGTCACTGAGTGCCTAAAAATAATAAAAATCTCTGTTTAAAGGTGGTCTGACTCCCCCAGAGAGTCGATATCAAGAGTCAACGGCAGATACAAACTGATCCGAGGGCTGCACTACATAGATCGGCCCGGTCGCCTCTAATTTACAGCTTATCTGGTCTGCAGTGGACCTCGATATGCCTGTCCGCTGTGAGCCATCCTGTATCTGCAGCCGGCTAACAGGTGGTGCATTAGAAGTGGAGATAAAATGCGAAGCACCCTGAGGATGTCCTAATCAGGGTGGCTGGCCTTTCGCAGGCCTCTTGTGTATTGTGTGTGTGTGTGTGTGTACAAAATATGTATCGGAGCGTCTGCCCTGCATCAGATATATTTGGCTCCGGGTCAGAGCACCAGCTGATCTTGCTGGTTTTTCTTGGTGTTGGAGACACAGCGCAGACAGTTGTCAGTAACATTGATTTATTACCCAGAGTGCAGTGGTGGGTTGCTGCACTGCATCCCTCAAACAAGATCTGATTTCATGGCATTTTATTTTCACTGTGACCACTGGATCCCAAAAAAAAGAAATCAATAAAAGAAAATGTTTCACTCACTCACTCACTCACTCAAACTGGAAACCATGAGATATTCCAGTAGAGCCAAATATAAATACAGAGCTGGACATGGGCTGAATATGTGTCCTTTAAGATTTTACATAAACAAAACACAATAAGCATATAAAATACCCTGAATTGTTAAAGTTTAAACCATTGTTTTGGGTTAGCGTTTGTTCTAACATTTTGGGCTTGTAACTCTTAAAAACTCTAAATGTAGTTGTGTCCGCTTGTCAAGCTTCAGATGTCAAATTCAAATTTAAATAAGCGTTACTAGCATGACAGATTAGAAGCCTATATTGTCAAATCAATACAGAAAAATATTAACATTGACAAATAAATATACAATAATATACAAATATCAACAATCATATCAAATACATTATAATAAAGGGACATGTCAGTGTCTCTTTGATTGACGGAGAAGAAGAGAAAAAGGAAACTTTAGCATGAAAGCTAATGTGGGTTGTTGCTCTGAATTATCACTTAATGCACAGATCTGATTTGCTGTGCTGAAATAAGGACTCCACCTATGTAAGATGATGGAACAGCATCCAATACAATAATAAAACTAGAAGGTGCCATCATATAATGAAATAATTTCAAATATAACGGTTAACACAGGACGAGTGTAGCAGACAAAACAGGCTGCGTAATTTCACTTTGACATAATGAGTAGAAAGAACAAAATAAAAGTTTAAAAGCCTATATTGAAGTGGCTACATGATAAAAAAGATTGCACTCACTGAGGAAATATTGGTCACAAAAACATCAGTAAAAACCTCAGACAGTATATTAAATTTATTTTCTTTTGTTATCAAATTTCAGCTGCTGTGTTAAATATATCAGCATGAATTATTGTTATATATTGTGTACTGAAAACATGTAAAAAATAATAATAATAAAAGAACCACTTGGGGTCTATAAAAGCCCACAGAAAGTTACAACTATGTTCTACAGCAGGATAGAGACAATATTTAAAGTTATTTTTATATTAAACTGGTTTTGACTTTTCAAGACTTTCCAAGGTAACCTGCAAACCTGAACCCAGTGATGTCAACTCAGGAAACAGTGAAATGAACAGTTTTTTTTCTTTTGGAAGTTTTGGAAGGCCAACAATGTTATCTTGCCAATTGGGGGCCCAATCAAAAATACTCATATTTGTCATTTTGACAGTGATGATATGTCTATTTTGTTGTTTAGTATGGAGATTGTGTTTGATCAGCGAGTCATCATTTATTATCTTCATGTTTGAATTGTGAGCAATCTACTTTTAATTGAATATCTATAATGGGAGACCTGACAGCCTGAACTGAAACATATCCCTGGTTTTACACAGTTTACCTTTAAGAGCACAGATGCTGCCACCGGCTAAATGCCAGCATTGTAAGCTCTGTGGTGCATGCACACCAGATACTATTTGCACCTCATACCTCACTTTGTGCATGCTGCAGAGCACTGGTTTAGATTGTACTGTCTTTTCTAGAAATGAGATCACAAATCTCTGACTTAATTACAGCACCTCAACAAGATTTTAGTGTGATCATTACAATACTGAAAAGTCATTAGAGTAAGAGTAATCTGCAGACGCCTCTGAAATCTATACAAAAGCTGCTACACATTTTCCATTTTGTGCTCTTCATAACTTCAATTTTTGACTTCAATATTTGTCTGGGCAGGTTGGTCATTACAGCTTGGAGGTGAAGACCCTGCAAACAGCAGATAAAACTAATTGGCAATCAGATTTATTAATATTTAATATAAAGTAGTGGTGGTCATAGATAAATTTCACTGAAATCTTGAAATTAATCTAGATTAATCTATATTAAAATGGCTCGTTCAGAATGTGAAATACCTAAATACTGACCAACAGTAAGTCTTTGAGAACGGGTTTCTTAATCCAGAGGATGCATTAGAACAGGACCCTAAATGCATCACTGACTGCTTATATCAAAGGGATGCTTTGTGTTCAGGTGGTATTTGAGACTGGAAGAACTCCTACAGTAAACCAGTTCTGCGTTGCATAAGGTGAACACAACCTTAGTGTAAATGATCCCATAAAAGGACCATTATTTTAGGTGAATTACGTTATTAATATACAAGATAATTTCTATTTGTTGATACTGCATTAATATCTTTCTACTAGCAGTCAGTTGTGTTTATGTACAGAGGACCTATATGCCTTTCTATGCACTGTGGTAAGAGTTACTTTTATTTTGAAAAGCTTAATGTCCGTGCTACTGCAGCTGTAGCAGGAATCGTTCAGTCAGACTACAGCGCTGTAAGAGATGCTCACATAGCGCTATCTAGCCAATGTCTTCAGTTTGGACCCGTAATGAGGCACCAACTCTTACGGTGCTCATAGTTTATGATATATTCTTTGTATTAAGATGAAGTGAGAAAATAAAAACCATAAACTTAACCAGCAGTTGAAGATCATTGCCACAAAGTTACGGAGACCATTACACTTAGTGTTGTTGATGCCACCATCAGGAAGCTTCTTAAAATGAATTTTCCCTGAAGCAAGTCTTCATGATAGACTATCACGTTTGGTAGTTCAGTAATTCACAGGCGCGTAGAGGTTCAAAAACTAGTCCCCGTCTCCTACAGTGCAAATATGTATACATCCGCGCTAAAATATCACTGTGAAAGTCATCAGTTTGCTTATTATAGGACCCAGCTCCAAACCCAATTTATAGATTAACGGCGGTATTTTTATATTTCTCGATAAGAGTCTCACATTATCAGCACCACTAATATAAAGTGACGTTTGTATTCAAATATAGGACAGAATTGTGTGTTTTTTCTTTTCTGTGTGATATTTTACCAAGTTTTTTTTTCTTCTTTTTTCTGAGACTGATTTAGGCTCAAATAATGATTGAAGATTTGGTTTGGGTTGCAGAAGGCCAACATTATGTGAGTCAGACTGTCTAATTACAGACTTGACCCTGGCATTTCTGATAGCCGTTACTTTTCCTTGAACATAGTGTTTACTCACCTGGATATTATTCACAATGTGCTTTTAAAGCTAAACTTCAGGGATGTTTGAAAGTTTGTAAATTTGCTTTTGAGGACTAACAGATATGACTCATTAAATGCAATAAAGTAATATTTTTTTCTATAACTTTTGAGAGTTTGTTTCTCTCTGTGAGCTCACCTTAAATATCAGTTTAACACCTGGACAGAATTTATGCCATCACAACTAGTTTGGAGACAATCGTTATCAAGTATGCAACATATACAAGTGTAATATGGAAGCATGAAGCCTCCAGTGCACAAACACAGAGGACATTACAGTGAAGGAAGAGACATGATTTAAAGTATCCTCATATTCAGGAGCTCTGTTGGAATATGTTTGCATGATTTACAGATGTGCAGTTAAAAACTCCTTATTCATCTTCTACTATATGTTAGATAGTACAAGTGTGCCCAATGAAGTGGCCACTGAGTGTAAATATACAGTATTCAGTGATTTCTTTTTGCTGCTTATCATGTCTTTGCTGTCAGGTTAGATAATAGATAAAAGATAAATAGTCAGACTAGATAGACAGTTTCACGATGGCAGAATGCCCTCGAATAGCGTAAGCGATAATGCGCAGTTCACCATCTTGCTCTTGGTAGCAGTACCCATCCCAGAGGTGCTCGCGTTGGTGTGGACGAAATAAGGACGTTTTGGATTTGCATATCCAAGAACTGGTGCTGAAGTCAGCTTGTCTATGGTTTGAAATGCTCCTTGACAAGCCAGTGTTCAGGGTTCAGCAAAGGGCTCCTTGGCATTCAAGTATCCAGCAGAGGAAGGAGCTGCTTTCATTCAAGGGTTTTATTATCTAAACCAGACTGTCCAGTTCCTGGAACTCAAGGTCTCGTCTGTGTTTGTCATAGTTTCTCTTCTGCCATTGACGAGCGGAGACCAGATTCTTTTCAACAAAGAAACAGAGAAGAGTAGCGCCGACAGCTGGAGGAGTCAAAACAGCAGGGCCTCTCAACACTGCCAACACAACACAAACTATTAGTACTCAGCCTTATGTACAAGCCTAACAGGCTCTCATGAGATGCACGTACCAATAGGTGAGCCTGACACTCGGAGGAGAGCTTTGCGCTTTCATCGGGACATGCAGGGCATTTGGCACAAGAAGGGACACCCAGCGCTGCCTAATAAAAGCAAGGTTGCACTGACGTGATGGTGAAGCTACCGCTAACTTACCTGCACATGTGAGCACGGAGTGAGGCGACCAGGAGGTGGGCGTATCTACCAGCCACAAGCGAAAGGGAGGCCGAACTACACCCTACCCTCTCTTATACTACTGCCCACGTCTGATTGGCTAATTGAGCCACACCCCCGGAATTAGGCAGGACTCAGAGTGAAGGAGCAAGCGGGAGAAAACGGGGCAAAGCTCCCACTGCCACATTAGCCTGACACCTCACGAGCAAATCCACTTTCTCTTACAGTATGGCTGCTTTTTACGAGTTTATTTCTTACGCTGATCCTGCCTTTTAGCACCTCGGAGCATCATATCCACCTCATTCACTCATCTGTTCAGACAGCCAAATTAACATAAACAAACACACACACACACACACACACACACACACACACACACTGCTAAAGACAAGAGTGTTTTCATTATTTCTGTGTGATGAGAATAAATGGAGAGAAATCTCTGCACCTCCTCCCTCAGCACCTCTGTCTTAGTGAGAATTGATACATAATGGCAGTGGTGAGACTGTTAAGTCAAAGCCTGCAAATAACAACACCATGTACATCTCCTGGGTTGCTATGGAGACGGATTTGGAGCCCACAAGGTGGGATTGGAATCTGCTGCAACAGGGCGGGTGTAATGTCAGCCGGCTCTCGTGGCATCAAGCTCATGGTTTTACTACTACTCCACTGTACTTCTATTTTAAATCACCAGTGATGTTATAAATTATTATTGTTCAGGCATCTGATCATCTAACAGAACTGATTTCTCAATATATGGATGACCGCTGGGCCTGTATTTATCAAACATCCCAGAATCATTTCACAGAAGTGAAATTGTTGTGAAAGTAAAGTTACACTCTCTAATTCACCTTTCACTACAGCTCCTGTTAACTACTTGTCCTACATGAGGGAGAAATTACTAATGTCACATTTGAAGAAAATAGTTCCAGGGTGAAAGTAAGATTTTGAGAAAAAAGTTTTAATATGAGAATATTTTTTACTCAAAATCTTCTACAGTACATCAGTCAGTGGAGAAGATTAGTGAAACTAAACCAGGACTAAACTTAACCAGACTTAACAGCATATTACGCTGCTGTGGGTCCTTCTGGAGTGTAGCTGATGTATGTCACATGTTGGATATTAGATAAATAATGAGTCTCATGAGTATAAATTATAGTAAGTATCTAATTTATAATATATGTTATAAATATGTTATAATACGTGGCACTCACAAGACAAAGCGTGTCACCTCTTCACCTTGAAATGATGCAGTAGGTCAGAAATGAAGCGCGCTTGTCTTGTTCCTCATTAAGGTGAAAATAAATTGATTTCTCTTGTATCGAGTGATTATCGCAGCAGGATGAGGACATTCACAGGTTTTTCTTTCCCCTCCACCTCACTGACTTATGGCTTTGTCATAAATTGATTAACATTTCAAAAATAGGCCGTTAAGGAATATAATTCAGCGGGGGTCTGACTGTGGCTTGCTGTGTGATGTGATCATTAATTTGTATTACAGAGAGCCTGAAATGCGGATAATTCCCCCAATATTGTTTTTGACAGTGAACTCCAAGGCAATCATAAATCATACTTTTCTTGTACGAGGCGGCACAAGATGTCTCGTCCAAAAGCAATTCATCATATTAATAAATGTGTCTCGCCGTGCGTCTTCATATTCGGACTTCTTCTTTTTCCCCTCAGAGATGGAAGAGTTAATCTGAGATGTAAAGTGCACTGATTCAAATGAACAGTGGGAATTAAAGCGGTGAATTTATTGCTGAAAATGTTACGTGGTTTTAATCGAAGCGGCTCCAGTCTGAACAGCTTCACCAGGAAAACTCACAGCAGATGAAATATGTGGCACGTTTAGACTCAAACTTGTGTGATTGTTTTTTACATTAGCATATTACTTATTTTATTAAATGGTTTATTTTGTGCCAGTTGAGGCACATAATCTGAATAGCACAAGTCCAAATATCGGCCATGTCCAACCCCGGTTGGTTGGAAGTGGAGAGACGACTTGTCTACGTGAAGCCCAAAGTCACAAAAGAGGCTACAGGCACAGTGTTAAGCACAGGTCACCGCTTTTATCATTTCTAAAGCGTAGAAAGCTAACGTTAGGCTAAAAGCAAACAAGCATGACTTCAACGTCACCACTATATGAAATAGTAGGAAGACAATTGATAAAAGTTGGAAAGTTTGAGTTAGAATAGTTTGTGTAATTACGACGAGGCTGTACGGCGGACGAGTAAGTAGATGATCATGACACATGAATTTACGAGTAGGGATTTACCTATTTTATGTTGAAGAACAAAACGTGAAAATATCTTAATCTTGTGCTAACCACAAACCGTATTTACACATAAACTGAAAAAAAACGTCTTTAAACATTGTAGGATCAATGACGAGGGCAACAATCAATTCTCCTCCCTTATTATGTCTGAGAAACAATCTTTCATTTAGTTATTAGCCAAGAAATACCTCATAATTTTTTATAATTTGAAAACAGATTTATACAAATGTGTGTAAATTAAATCGAAATATAAAACCAGAAGTAATTGATTCGATGTATTAGTACTTTTTGGTCTTAGATATCTGAGGTGTATATTGTTGTTATATATTATATTTCTGTCTGTATTTATGAGTATTAAAACAGGGAGTTATTGTAGTATCACATTTATCTAACATAAATTATAAATTAAGATTTAACAAATAAAACATAGTAAATGATGATTTTATAAAATATGATGCAGCACTTTACTATGATATAAAAATATCCAGCAACCTGTATAAAGTACCTAAAAATACAAAATTAACTAATACAATCCAAAAATACAACGTGTTATTGGTAATACTCCCAAAGCAGAAGAAATAAGTGCCTTTGAATAAATAATATAATAATAATATCTATGAACATGTGGTGCAGGTATTAAGTTGTATAAAAGGAAATAACAAGTATCTCAAAAACATATTTATTGAAGTTAATGTACATTTCATCACTGGACTATTTCAACGCTGCCTTATCGTCAATATTATGAAGTTTCATCACATGTCAGAAGAACTCTGAGAACTATAATGACCTCAATTCCCAACAATACACCTGTCGAACATTAATTGCGTAGTGTAACATGTTCAGGAGACGTTCAGGGAAATCAGAGTGACCTGCTCACTTCTCCTGTGCACAGCTATATTCAGCAGCCACAGCCATGCTATTCTAAGCAGATGATTATCACTCTGTCATTCTAATATTGTATTAAATGTTGGACTAAGTGCCCTGCAATTATGTAGGATTATTCTGAATAAGTTGAGTGAATAGTGGTGACATGCCTTTCAATTTCCCCTAGCCATAACTCTCAATGTATAACTTCTCAGTGTGCAGCGGGTGTTCATCAGAACCAGGAGACAATCACTAAATTACCAAATGAAAGGACAAAGCACATGTTCTCTCTGATAAGTTCACAGCAGCGTTATCTCTGCCGTTCTCAGTGTTGGTTAAGTCCATGAAAGTAAAAGTATGACATGAGGATAATGTCACAAACTCTCCATGCTGCAGCTCACCTCATTTCTTGCTATTTTTTTAGACTGACATGGATGGAAAAAGACAGCGAGGAAGACAGGAAGTGTTTTCAGGTGTGCTATGACGTCCCATCAGTCAGTAAGCAGCAGCAGAAGCAGCTCAGCACAGAGCTTTAGAGACCAGCACCATCTGGCTCTGTGTCGCTGCCACACGATGGATGAAGAAACTGCTGCTGCCTGCATCCAAAACTCAGGATAGCATCCTCACAGAGAGAGAAATAGAGATTAGAGTGTGCAGGGAGGCAAGGCTCTCTAAAATACACAAAGATGGAGTTAAAGGGAAGTCATATCTGTAGTTCCACTGTGACTGCAGTGTGCCTGAAGCAGGTGCAGTAAGGAGTGTGTCTGATTATTAAAAAGTCACACTGGAATAAAAGAGAACTGTGTTTCTTAAAAATAATCTAATTCATTTTTATTTTTGTGCAGTTTTCTGACATTTTTACACCTGCATCATTGGGTTCCTCCGGTCAAAAACCCTCAGATTGCACTCTAGACAGTGCACCTGCAGTGTGTATTCTGCGTGCTGATCCGGCTCTTGTTAGAAACCTCCCTGATGAGCATTTAAAGCTTGAACACAGTTTAGCAGCAGAGCACTGCTAATGCGTTCGGTGTCACTGTGAGGAAATGGAAGACAGCAGCCAAACCTTTCAGATTGTTAATTATGTATTTGAGGATTTGGTGCCGTACACTCACATCCATGTGGATTCAATCTCTCTCCATGCTTCTAATGTGCATGTCCTAGAGGTCAACAGAGGAAACGGGTCCATGAGCGAGTGGAGAGGTGGAAATGTCTGTAATAACAAGCCTTTGTTAAATGTCTGACAGCAGCTCTCAGAACAGGAAGTAAACAGGAGGAAACAGGAACTGACCTTGAAAACCTTGAAAATTTGGAACAATCAGGCATGAGTCAATGAGTCATTTTATGTTTACTTTACACTGTGAGTCACTGGACTCTGTGTGAAGTGTAGCTTTAGTTTCAGTGATTCGATGGTAGAAGAATCTAAAACAGATAAAGTAAAGGAGCCCAACGTGGATGTGGAAAAGCCTGGATAAATACAGAGGGTTGTGTCAGGAAGGGCATCCAACATAGAGCCATGAGCCATACAATGAAGTTATGGGAAAGAGTAGTTGAAGCTAGACTGAGAGCAGAAGTGAGCATTTGTGAGCAGCAGTATGGTTTCATGCCAAAAAAAGAGTACTACAGATGCAGTATTTGCTTTGAGGATGTTGATAGAGAAGTACAGAGCAGGTCAGAGGGAGCTGCGCCGTGTCTTTGTAGATCTGGAGAAAGTTTATGACAGGATGCCCAGAGAGGAACTGTGGTGTTGTAAGAGGACGTCTGGAGTGGCAGAGAAGTATGTTAGAGTGGTGCAGGACATGTATGTGTATGGGTGAGGTGTGCTGTAGGTAAGACAGAGGAGTTCAAGGTGGAGGTGGGACTGCATCAGGGATCTGCTCTGAGACCCTTCGTGTTCGCTATGGTGATGGACAGGCTGATAGATGAGGTTAGACAGGAATCTTCATGGACCATGATGTTTGCAGATGACATTGTGATCTGTAGTGAGAACAGAGAACAGGTGGAGGAGAAGCTAGAGAGGTGGAGGTTTGTCCTGGAAAGGAGAGGAATGAAGGTTAGACAGAGTACATGTGTGTGAATGAGAGGAACCTGAGTGAAAGAGTGAGGTTACAGGGAGAAGAGATAGAGAAGGTGGACGGTGAAGTATTTAGGATCAACAGTCCAGAGCAATGAAGAGTGTGGAAAAGAGGTGAAGAAGTGTGTGCAGGCAGGTTGGAACGGGTGGAGAAAAGTGTCAGGTGTGATGTGTGATAGAAGAGTTTCATCTAAAATGAAAGGAAAGGTGAACAAAACTGTGGTGAGACCAGTGATGTTGTTTGGTCTAGAGACAGTAACACTGAGGAAAAGACAGGAGGCAGAGCTGGAGGTAGCAGAGATGAAGATGCTGAGGTTCTCTTTGGGAGTGACCAGGATGGATAGGATATATTTCATACACAGCACAGTCCATATCTCATGTTTCAAGTTTTATAATCAATTTCACTTTTAACTATTATTATTCTCTTCTGTACATTTAATCACACATTTCCCTTCAACTCAGGTCAGTACAAGCAGCACATGCCGTTATGTGTGCCGAGTTAACTACACCCAAAGCAGCTCATCACAGTTGGCTTAATTTCATCCACCATCTTTTCACTGTAACTTTGTTCCTCCCACTGAAGATGCAACAAGAGACACAAGGAAAAGATGCAACGAGAGAGGAAACGATGGAATGTGTTTTTAGAGAAATGAGATGAACACTGTGAATATAGGTAATATATAATATGTCATTATAAACTCCGGCCCAGCGATTTTCAGATATATATATATATATTTATATATATATTTATAGTATTTTGTATTTTCCATAATGTAATCGTGCTGTAGGAGCCTAAATGATTTACATGTCTCACTAAGTGCAGTAGTTGGACTGTATTAATACATTCCCACAGCAAGTCACACCATCACTGATGACTTTCTACATTTGTCAAACGGGTTGTACTAAGAAAAATTGTAATCACAAACTGAATCATTTGGCTGTAAATCAGCTGCTTCTGTGTTGACCTTTAACGATCAGCTGGCGTGAGGGGTGAGGACTCCTTTGATTAAAAGGAACAAGAGAAACAGGGTTCGTTTGCCACCCATTGAGGAGAGAGAGAAAGAGCGAGGCAGTGGAGGCTGTGATAAAGCAGGAAGGAGTATCGATGGGCTGAGTAAACACAGAGATCAAAGTCGAAAGAGGGAATCAATTTAGCACTGTTAGAAAACAGAGAGGACGTAAAAACATGGATATCACATGTTCACAGCAGGCCAATTAGATGATATCACTTTACACTTTGTTTTGATTAATGATCATTTAACAAAACCAATATCCCTCTACATTATTATATATGACATCATTAGATTATTAATACTGAAGCATCAGTGTTAGAGCAGCATGTTACTGTTGTAGCTGCTGGAGGTGGAGCTAGTTTCAACTACTTTATATACAGTTAGATAGTTTAGTCCAGTGGTTCCCAACCTAGGGGTCGGGGCCCTCCAAAGGGTCACCAGATAAATCTGAGGGGTCGTGAGATGATTAATGGGAGAGGAAAGAAGAAGAAACAAAGTTCTGATACACAAATGTGTTTTCAGCTTTTGGACTTTTTCTCTAATCTTTGATTTTTGCTGAAATATTGGATCATTTGAACATTTATTGAAATGAAACCATGTGAGAAGTTTAGAGGTAAAAATCACTATTTGGTGGAGCTGTTAACAACTCATAGACATCTGAAATGTGACCCGACTACACACTGCTGTTAGTAAGACGTCAACAGACTAAAAGGTTGAAACCACTGGTTTCATCTTTAACAATGTGTTGGATTTTAAAAGCTTCTTATATTATCCATTGAGTCAAATCTGCATCTGAACAGTAACTAAAGCTGTCAGATAAATGTAGTGGAGTAGAAAGTACTAGATTTACCTCTGACATGTAGAAAGTACTAGATGTACCTCTGACATGTAGAAAGTACTAGATGTACCTCTGACATGTAGAAAGTACTAGATTTACCTCTGACATGTAGAAAGTACTAGATGTACCTCTGACATGTAGAAAGTACTAGATGTACCTCTGACATGTAGAAAGTACTAGATTTACCTCTATCATGTAGAAAGTACTAGATGTACCTCTGACATGTAGAAAGTACTAGATGTACCTCTGACATGTAGAAAGTACTAGATGTACCTCTGACATGTAGAAAGTACTAGATGTACCTCTGACATGTAGAAAGTACTAGATTTACCTCTATCATGTAGAAAGTACTAGATGTACCTCTGACATGTAGAAAGTACTAGATGTACCTCTGACATGTAGAAAGTACTAGATGTACCTCTGACATGTAGAAAGTACTAGATGTACCTCTGACATGTAGAAAGTACTAGATTTACCTCTGACATGTAGAAAGTACTAGATGTACCTCTGACATGTAGAAAGTACTAGATGTACCTCTGACATGTAGAAAGTACTAGATTTACCTCTGACATGTAGAAAGTACTAGATTTACCTCTGACATGTAGAAAGTACTAGATGTACCTCTGACATGTAGAAAGTACTAGATGTACCTCTGACATGTAGAAAGTACTAGATGTACCTCTGACATGTAGAAAGTACTAGATTTACCTCTATCATGTAGAAAGTACTAGATGTACCTCTGACATGTAGAAAGTACTAGATGTACCTCTGACATGTAGAAAGTACTAGATTTACCTCTATCATGTAGAAAGTACTAGATGTACCTCTGACATGTAGAAAGTACTAGATTTACCTCTGACATGTAGAAAGTACTAGATTTACCTCTGACATGTAGAAAGTACTAGATGTACCTCTGACATGGATATGGAAATGAAATGTAAATACTCAAGTAAAGTGAATGTACCTTAGAATTGTACTTAGTACAGTAGTTGAGTGAAAGTACTTTCAACACCTGGTAAATCCATTGACAGAATATAAAACTCATCACATGAAACACACATATTTTCCCACCGAACAGCATTAGAACAACATGATAACAACCATCCACCCAATCAATACTGCAGGTGTATTACTGTCTTTTCTGGTTCAGGCTATTACCATGAAGTTGACCTTTTTATGGTTGTAAAATTAAGTATTTCTGAGAAGAAAGCAATGCCTGACATTTGTTTGGCTGCAAAGAATCCATATATGATCAATATGATGATCTAAATAGCAGCGGTTTAACACTACATGCTGCAAGATAATGCTGAGAAGGTTCTTTCCTCCCTTTTTCTTTATTTCTTTATGATCTCATGTCCAAATCATTTCTATCAAGTGAATTAAGTGTTTCATAACTTTATCTGAGAAATGTGCTTCTGCTGGAAAATGAGCATCTATAGTGGAAATAATGTAATGTACCTTACTCCAAGGACTCTTAAGAAGGGCAAAGTGGCGAAAATGAGTAATATATAACTGCATTTTGTCAATCAAGTTCAAGAAGAAGAAGATATACTTTATTTTATCCCTCAATGGGGAAATTTACTTATCACTCTATTTTTTTTTCATACATGCATTTATACACACACACATGCAATGGCACAGACATGCAGTACAGGCAGATGGCATATATACATGCAAAGTGGAGAGAGAGATGGTGGAGTGATGGGCAGCCCGCCAAGCCGGCGCCCAGTGAGCAGTTTTGGGGGGTCGGTGCCTTGCTTAAGGGCCCCTCGGCAGTGCCCAGGAGGTGAACTGGCACCTCTCCAGCTACCAGCCCACCTTCCATATTTTGGTCCATGTGGGACTTGAACCGCCACCCTCCGGTTTCTCAAGCCAAGTCCCTATGGACTGAGCTACTGCCGCCTCCAGTTCGGATTTATATGTTTAAGGTTCAAGGTTAATTTTAATTCTCATTTAATTCTCTAGAAACATAATTATTCTAAAATAAATCTAAAAAAATAATACATATATTAAATTGATCTGACCTTTCAAATCAAAATGAGTTAAAAGTAAAGTGATCTCAGATGTTCGTCATAATATTTGGATCATTCGATGTTCTTTTTCTTGTAAAGTGTGAATGCTCCACTATGTTCACCAGCTACTCCACAGTAACTGTGTCTGTTAGCTGTTTGCTGCTGAGCAGGTACTGTACAGTGGATTTGGAAAACAGCTGCCTGCTGTGGCTCAAAACGACACTATGAGAGCTGAGAGTGAAGCAGAACAGTGAAGCTGCAGCCAGACAGATAAACAACGAGTGGAAACTCACTATGAAGCTCGGGAAAGTGATTGCATACAAAATATTTAACATTATAGCTGCTTTACAGTTAACTCCACTCTTATTTTTGGACTTGTAGTATGAAGCGTGAACATATTTAATTTAACTGCCGCTCTCAGAGTGTGTGGATTAGAGGTGAAAAATAAACAGCGTTTGCACAAAGCTGGCTGCGGTGAATATCCGTGGAATTAAAATCCCAGATGAGCAAGTATTGCTAATTACAGCAGGGGTTTAGGGATTTTACATGGACATGTAACATAAACTCCTTAGCATTGTGCAGATGACTCAACATCTCATATCATCCCCTCGTCCAAAACCTGTGTGGATTATGAGGGATTATATGCAGTCCAATCATCTCATGTGCACTCATGAGTCACACACCTTGTTCATCTGTGTTTTACACTGATCACATTTGTGGACGTCCAGTGAGACTGCAGCCATTCATGGAGTAAACTGAATGTGGAACTGAGCTGCTGCACCAGACACACACAGCCCAGGCAGAACTGGTTTAAATCCCAGTAGACATCATGTTTTGCCAATTAGCCCATTTCCAAATGGGTCCAATGTTAAGAATATCAGCTTGTAATAGGTCAGCCATAAATAACCCAAAATGTCATGGATCTGATTTTAATGACAAGAACACCGTCAACAAGAAGAAGCATGAAACGACTACGACCTCTAACCACTGCATTAGTTTAACACATAACATACTATGGTTGTATGTAACACATTACACGGTACCGCCATGTGTTGCGTTTTGTGAGATCAGGATTTAATGTTTGCAGATTCTCTGAAGAGGAACCAAACAGAGCAAATTATAAAATAACAAGATTTAAACTTGACCATCATTAAGCTGTAAAAAAAGGTTACTGTTAGTTTTTATTTTGTGCGTTCACAAATAGCCTCGGTTATAATATAAGCAGTCTTTTTTTTACAAGACATATTGTCCACAAAGCACCGTACAGGCCAGGACATCAACAGTGATAAAAATGAGAAGGGACACACACATTGCAAACACATTTTCATCAGCCTTCCTGTTGATTTAGAGGATAAATTTGAAAATGTGCAGTGCTTCCTCCACAGAGGTCGTTTCCATCAGAAAACACAACAAAAGCTGCTCTCGCTGCTCTGAGAATCTCTTTTCTTGGTCTGAATGGCCCGTTGCCCCTGACTCCCTCATTGTTGACTTCCTGAGAGCTACGCTGCTACGAGATCTCGATCACAGTGAAACCTCATAAGGATGTGATTATTTTTCAAATTGCATTTTAAGCTTCAAAGAGCAGAATGGAGGTGAGTTCAAGTGTCATTCATAACAACTTTGATAACTTCCATTCCAACTTGGACAAAACTAATTGAAATATTGTATTTTAATCTGTTTATTCATAAACATGTATCCAGCATCTGTTAAGAGTTTATGTTGCTGATATAAATGTTACAATGAATATCGCCATATGTTGTATTTTATGTACATCTATTCTTTGTTTTCGTGCTTTGATTGAGTCTCTGGTAAAGATGAAACCTTTAGGAATGACACACACAGGGATTAAAAACCTGCAGCTACGACCTCAAGAGGAAACTTAGCAACAAGTCGACATGCTTCATTTTATTTATTGGGAGATTTACTGCACTATTTCTGACTAGAGAATACACAGAATGTCAAACTATTGGCAGAATAAACCCTCAGTAGATGCATCTGCTGGCTCCAGACAATAATAGAGGTGTGTTTGGAGTCAACAGTATGCTGCAGCTGTGTCTAAACTCTAAACTCTCTTTAAAGGTCCAGTCAAATGCAAAGGATTTAAATCCTTTTTGTAACTGTGCACCACTCAAATATTCTGCTTCACAGGGAAATACGTCAGAGTACAGAAGCTAAAGACACTCTCACTTCACTGGGCCTTTAAAGATGTCATTATAGAAGTTAACTATTACTTCTAAGGTGCATTTTGGCAAGAAATATCCACTTAGATCTTTAAATTCAGTCAAGTGCTCTGTTACTGTCAAGCAGAAGCTAAAGATTATGACCGATGTACCGTCAGCTGGAGCCCAAAGTTTTGGTTAATTAATTCTGACCCAGACTGGATCACATATAAAGGTGCTGTTACATTCAGCATTCAGCATTGTGTTCTATCTATTTCTGTTATTATTGTCGTCTTTCATTGAGCTGTGCCTGAATCTCACCATGTGACAGACTTAGGTTCTTGAATTTGCTTGTTTGCCTTGTTTTATGTAAACTGAATATCTTTCAGTTTTGGACTTTTGGTTGAAATAAGCAATGTGAGCAGATGAATCAATGATGACAATAATCGTTAGTTGCAGCTCTACTTGGGTAATCTGGTGTAATCCCAGGTCTTGTCCTCGTGTCCTCAGGCTGTCACAATGTAAAATGAGCATGAGAGATCTCTCTTCTGTCAGTTTGCCTGAGGGAAAATCCCACAAGTCATAGTGTAGGAATGTTAAAAACAAGGTTGACATGCAGCCCAGAGGCATCTTCAAATAAATGAATACAAAGATAAATAAATGAAACATGGAAGCAGCCAGTGAGATCATGTTTACTTGTGCAGACTGTAGTTTATAGCGTGCAGGATGTAGCCAGGATAACATCACGTTACACGACAATGAACAGCCAATACTCTGCTTAAATTAAACTATAAAATATGAGCCTCACTTCATTGGTCACATAAAAACCTCAGATAACATTACAGATGTCACAGTGCTGCAGTGTTCCTCGTGCATTTGTTTGACCCTTCACACTCTTCACGTGTCAGTTAATGTTTCCAGGTTCAGTTCATTGGCATATTGTATAAAATGCAAAATGTAAAGCAGGAAATACAAACCGCAAATGTACAATAACGCAATAGGACACTTCAGTAACACCATTATTACCTTTTTTATGAAGTGATTACACAAACATGCCTTTAAAATGCAGAGAGCAGGTTGTGAAACAGTCGTTTCCAGTGAATGGATAAATATTCAAAAGCTATCAGAGAATGAGATGAATCAGAGAAATGTCTGCACCACAATCACACTCATATTGTTCAAGTTATTCTACTCTGAAATACCTTTTCTCTAGATATGAAGTTGTATTTATTAATGAAGCAAACACTTCATTCATCTTCTCTCCTGCTGTTCACACAGATTTTTTTTTTCACTTTTATAATGGTGGAGAAAAACAAACTGGCAGCAAAATGACTTTGACTGAAAATGTGTGCAGGAGAAAATTAAAGCGTCTCAGTCATTTTGTTTTTATGACCTTTTTCTTTTTAAAGTGAAAATAAACATTTTTTGGGAAAATGAAGGTTCAACAATAGGCAGTGAGTATAGTTTATCTAACAGTGAGTATAGTTTATCTAACAGAGAGTATAGTTTATCTAACAGTGAGTATAGTTTATCTAACAGAGAGTATAGTTTATCTAACAGAGAGTATAGTTTATCTAACAGTGAGTATAGTTCATCTAACAGTGAGTATAGTTTATCTAACAGTGAATATAGTTTATCTAACAGAGAGTATAGTTTATCTAACAGTGAGTATAGTTTATCTAACAGTGAGTATAGTTCATGTAACAGTGAGTATAGTTTATCTAACAGTGAGTATAGTTTATCTAACAGTGAGTATAGTTTATCTAACAGAGAGTATAGTTTATCTAACAGAGAGTATAGTTTATCTAACAGTGAGTATAGTTCATCTAACAGTGAGTATAGTTTATCTAACAGTGAATATAGTTTATCTAACAGAGAGTATAGTTTATCTAACAGTGAGTATAGTTTATCTAACAGTGAGTATAGTTCATGTAACAGTGAGTATAGTTTATCTAACAGTGAGTATAGTTTATCTAACAGTGAGTATAGTTTATCTAACAGTGAGTATAGTTTATCTAACAGAGAGTATAGTTTATCTAACAGTGAATATAGTTTATCTAACAGAGAGTATAGTTTATCTAATCCTGAATATAGTTTATCTAACAGTGAGTATAGTTTATCTAACAGTGAGTATAGTTTATCTAATCCTGAGTATAGTTTATCTAACAGTGAGTATAGTTTATCTAACAGAGAGTATAGTTCATCTAACAGTGAGTATAGTTTATCTAACAGAGAGTATAGTTTATCTAACAGTGAGTATAGTTTATCTAACAGTGAGTATAGTTTATCTAACAGAGAGTATAGTTTATCTAATCCTGAATATAGTTCATCTAACAGTGAGTATAGTTTATCTAACAGTGAGTATAGTTTATCTAACAGTGAGTATAGTTTATCTAACAGAGAGTATAGTTTATCCAACAGTGAGTATAGTTTATCTAATCCTGAGTATAGTTTATCTAACAGTGAGTATAGTTTATCTAACAGTGAGTATAGTTTATCTAATCCTGAGTATAGTTTATCTAACAGAGAGTATAGTTTATCTAACAGAGAGTATAGTTTATCTAACAGTGAGTATAGTTTATCTAACAGTGAGTATAGTTTATCTAACAGTGAGTATAGTTTATCTAACAGTGAGTATAGTTTATCTAATCCTGAGTATAGTTTATCTAACAGTGAGTATAGTTTGCCTTTTACACAAACAACCTCTCTCCTCTCCCATAGGGACATGAGTTAGAGGCTTATGGAGGGCTTGAATAATGTATGTATAATTACGTGCAAAAAGACAGCAGTAATTGGCACCTAATATTCCTCTCAGCTGTAAAACAACTGACTTTGAATAATCTTGACATTCAGGCACACACAGCGACAGATAAGTGCTTCACGAGGAAAAGAACCAGAGGTCTAGATACAGAAGGAAATGACACATATTCACTGTCATACACACATTCAGGCACAGACGGACATGAAATCAGCTTTTATGTTTATTGCTTGTGTGAATGCAGATAAAAGCGGTTCAAGTCTTCAGCTCTTTTGCAGCTGCTGCTTGTTGGTGTTGGTTGTTGATGATCTATGAACTGAAGCTGGTTTTATTTGGTGGATTATGAGTCACATAAGAAAATTTAAGAAGCCTAAAATATGAGTGAAAATGAATGAAAGTCCACCAATGAGTACAGACACAAAGTTACATCTCATGTCATTAGTTTCATAAACCAAAGTATTAGACAGTTTAAAATTTTGAAGGCATGATTACACATCAGTGTTCATCATCTGGAAACCATGAATGTGTGGCCCAAACTCATCTATGTCTACATCAAGATGTTCACTTGACGTATATGGTGACCAGATTACATATTTCAGAGGCGGCAGGTTAGATCCTAACTTTACTGCCGGAGACAGCTGTTTGCTTCCTGTTTTGCAGTTCACAGTGCAGCGCTGCTCTGATTCTTTCAGCTCCTCTAATATGACTGCTGACACTGATACACGTGTCCGCTGGTTTTCAGTCTTTGGGAACATTTTTGTGAATGAAAGTCGCCCAGCAGGTCGCCTGGTCTTAAGTCTGGTGTGTGTCCCTAAAGGTGATATAAGTCATACCACACACAAACCTTCAACATGTTTCATAGCTTTTCAAGCTGCATGCCTGCATTATTCAGGCTGTTGTTCATATGCTACTTTGCTTCAAACACTAATAGGACGTGCTGCTCTGAAATATTCATTGACACCATAAAAAAATTATCCATACAGGAAAATACACGAGAATACACAAGTGGAGATGTGTTCCCAGTGGACCTGGGCTGTACTTTTAACTACATTCTGAAACGAATGACAGAAATCAAAGGTTCAATGCTCGTAGAGGTACCGAATGTTTCTTTAGCTTATATGTTATATGACGTGTTTGCAGCTGGGAATGAATGAGAGCTTAATATTGGAGCAACTCTTAAAGGACTAATTCTTCAAATTTAAAACAACAGTCAGGAAATGAACAGTGAACCGTGTTCTTAATCATTTGTGATCATCCCTCCTGTTCATACTGAAGACCCCTTCATAATGCACTTACAATGGAAGTGATGAGGGACTGCTCCCCCTCAGCAGAAATGTATAAAACATTTCTCAGTAATATGTCAATAAGTTAATTTATGAGGTATTGATGAAGGACAGATTTGATCAGTTCATCTCTTGAATCATTTTTAGATATTCTGCTGAGGTGGATGGATGGATTTTTTAAGGTTTTTCCTTTAGCACGCCTTGCATGACCTTCTGAAGAACATTTTAACAACACAGTGAATAATTGATACGGTAAAACAAACTGAATCAAAGACGTGAAGTGAAGAGTAAACAGCTTTGGTCTCGCTCTGCTCAGCAGCAGCTCTCAGCCTGAATATCTCAACCTGCAGGAAACTTCGACACAAGTTCACCTGTTGCAGCTTGTTTATAGACAGTATTTATTTATCACCTTCAGTGTTGCAGGTCTCCAGTTGCATGTTTTTGTGGTTCACTTCAAATCAGGCAGATTGTAGTGAAAACACACGCCAGCTGTCGTCTATCAGCTGCAGTAACTGTGAGGCGCAGCAGGGTGACGTTTATATATGTGGACAGACGTCCTCATTCAGGCTTTAACCCAACACTGGACTTTGTCACATCATAAACATCTGATAGAGGAGCCAGATTAGAAAACGCTGATATGTGTCACATGATCAAACCACAGATCTGGAGGTTCATTTGGACGGGCCAGGTCTGTCACACACTGTGGATATTTCCACACACTCCTCCACAAGGTGCTTAACCTCCGTGTGTTTCTGACCAGACAATGGAAGCTCCTTTTCTATGGATCAATACAGTTTACAGTTCAGCCGTGACAAGAAATTGATTTCTGTCTCTTATGTAATATTTCTTCTGTAGACATAGTGGCATGCAACATGCTTAGTATGTATGAGTGTTCAGGTTTGTCAGTTGGACTGGAAAACATTTTAACCTTTAGCAGCCGTCATGTCACATTTGTTAAAGTTAGTGTGAGGCTGTTTCTGCAGGGAAGGTGCTGCACTTCTGATCTGTTTCCCCTCTGAGTCCTGACACAGCGAGCAGCTGAGTGGACTTTTAACAGCTTGTTCGCCACAGTCGAGTTAAATCATCGGCGGAGGAAATCACTGAGAGCAGTTTACAAGTCTCAGATTTAGTGTAGTTTCTCCTTATGATTTATCTCCACCACATCTTTTTAAAACATGATGTCTGACAGGCAACGTGAAACTTTACTTCAAACACTTCTCATCTGCCAAACTCCATTAGATCTGTTTCTACTTTTTCTTCTTTTTGACTGTATTTACCTTCAACTTCTCAACGTTTTATTTATTTGTGTCTTTTCTCCTCTCACATTTTTATTGTATACTTCTGATTCAGAGGTTAATGGGAAACTTGAACCTGAATTAACAGATATTTTTTGTTGTCACCCGAAACAAATGGTGAACTCTGACAATTCATCTTTTAAGTTGAACCCGAAAGCAAACAGTTGCATTTCTGCTCTGAAATAACTTTAGCTGCTAAATGCTCCACTATGTTCACCAGCTAGTCTACAGCTAAATGTGTCTGTTAGTGTACGGACGGTGTTTACAGCTTTTTCTCTAAAAAACAGCTGCCTGCCTGTTGTGGCTCAAAACGACACTATGAGAGCTGAAACTCACCTAACAGGTGTACAAATGATCACACCGTGTCCTGACCCGACATCTCTATAGTCAGTCACTCATACAACAGAGAAACGTTGTATGAGTGTATGAGAAACTCTTTTAGACGTTGAATATCTACTGAACATCCTCTCACATGTGATGTGTTTGAGTGCCTCTGTCTACAGCTGCTCTTTGACTTCAGCACCCTGACAGGGTCAATTAGCCGCTGAATCTTTTTTCTTTCATTTTATTTGTAGTTTATTTTCGGTTTAGCAGTTAAACATCTGTTTAGCAATAATTCACCAAACAACTGCTGAAAAAACACAAGTGTGTTTCCTGGACAGCTCCCTTCAGGCATTAAGCAAGCACTGCAATAAAAATTAACTTCTACATCAGCTACATCTGTATATTTATGTAATCTGCAGCCCTAACCAACCATGACGATGCTCATAATGTTGGCACTTACTGTCTGACTGCTTCGCTGATGCTGGACTGCTAGTTACCCCGCTGTCTGATATTTCCCAACACTGTGTGCTTATATACAGTATTTGAGAGGGACTTGCAGAACATGGTTACACTTCTCAGTGGATCAGTCATGTCTGTTCATGATGGATGTTTGATAACTCATCAGGTCATGTTTTACAGGAAGACTCAGTACCTGTACTGAACTGTATCTGATTACAGCTGAGGTCTGCCTGGAGGAGCCGCCCTGCTGTCTCTACATGCAGACGTGTTTCCATGATTAATTATGGTTATTTTTCATTTTATACTTGGAAATGTCAGCCAACTGATCAAATAACAGCGACCTAATCCCATTTTGAGAGCTCTTTATTCGGACCCAAGTTATGCATTAAATTAGTGACTCAGTGAGAAGCCACCGGCTCCCTGAGCGCAGCTGACCTTTCATTGATAAAACACGAGCTGTGATTGAATGCAGCAGCGTTGGAAAGCTGAATTATTCCTGTAAGTTAGCAGAAACTAAACATAATTATATTTGTTTTGAAGAATGTGGCAGAAAGAAAATATGCAGAGATGTTTTATTTATGTTTATCAGCTGCTGTTACAGATTAAAGGTGATCTACAAACAGGAAGACAAGGCAAGTTGAATGAATGAAGAATAATGTTATTTAGTAATGCAGCTTGTGGTGGGTAACTATGCAAATGGACCAGTACAATCAACTTCACCAAAAGAGTAAAATGCAGAAGAACTTCAAACCTTCAAAATCCGTTTCATAAAGCAGTTCACGCCACGCCACGCCACACCACACCGCACCGCACCACGCCACGCCACGCCACGCCACGCCACGCCACGCCACGCCACGCCACGCCACGCCACACCACGCCACGCCACGCCACGCCACACCACACCACACCACGCCACGCCACGCCACGCCACACCACACCACACCACGCCACACCACGCCACGCACGCCACGCCACGGCCGTCTGCTGGGGAGAGAGAGCCAGAGAGTCCCAGGGCACCGGGCCCAGGTGCCCTAATTACCAAACCCAGCCCACAAACACACCTCTAACGGGAAACAGCAGGGGGCGCCACAAGCACAACAAGCTAGTGAAACAGAACCACATTCCTGCACATGCTCAGTGGCGTCTACCTCACACAGAACTACTCTCTGGAGACTGAAAATATGATGTGTTATGTCATTCTAAACAAACTGACGTGACTAAACTCTTCATGATGAAGGAACATGTCATACAGTGCAGCGCTGTGACATGTTTTTAATAGTTTTCAACAACAACAGAGGAATAACACACATCATCATCATATGTGATACACACACAGTACTTGTTAGTAGGTCAGTTCATTGTTGGTTTGGATCCAAAATTTGTTGACTAGAAAAAAAAAAGTAGAAAATCATCAGACTGGTCCTTTAAGATTCATAAAGTGTTTAGTGTGATCTACATTAACACCTTTTGTGAAATGTTTTATTAAATGTTGTGTTCTGCATCTCAGCATCACCTTAGTAATCCACAAATCAATTATTTATAGAAAAAGAAGGAAAATGCAAATTCAAATAAACAAGATCATTAAACACACAATATATAGTTACACATGTGTGACGATGAACAACATGAAAATCTATAAAAGAACGTTTGAAGGGACGTGACAGAAAAGGCATTGAGCTTCTATCAGAGTTGACGTGTGCAGCGAGTGTTCAGGTAGAAACCAGGACACGCTGGTTGTTGGTATCAAACATGTGACCTGACATTTCTCTAACTGCTACTGAGCAGCAAACCAGCTGAAGCTGTGAGTGTCTGGCAGCAGTGATTGTTCAAGTGAGAGCTTCATTATATCCTCTCTGATTGCTGAGTACAACGTCTGAGAACAATCCAATACCACAATTCAATTACTAAGTAATAAGTTCACAAATTTGCACTTGCAGCATTTTTTCTACAGGACCAAAACAGGCAACGTTTAGTCTGAGCTTTGACACAAACAGTTGAGAAATATGCATCATTCATCAAACGTGTGTTGGCTCTGCAGCTGCCACTGTGGGTGAGACCATCACCTAAAAAATATAAATGAACCAATGACCCGTCTTCACATTTTTCATTTGTTTGAAGGTCGTTTTTATATCTTTGCAGGTTCACTGCATGAGACGGGAAGCCAGTGAGACACCCAAAGCAACGTCTGGCCAACAGACAACCTGCAAACATTTAAACTGCTCTCATGTCAAAGTCCCACATGTTTGGTATTTTACCTGCAGTGTGAAACTTGTACATATAAATCTTTCGCTGCTGGATCAATATGACTGTATTTTAATCTGGTGGCGTGGGGCCAGATGGCTAACTTCCTGTTAGCTTGAATGGGGATCAAATCTTTTAGTCTTTTCAGATGTTTCAAATTCTGACAGTGAAATTAGTCATTTTGTGGAGTTTTTCAATGTTTCCTCTTAAATAATCGATCTCATCAACATACTGGCTCCTGATTGGCTCCTGAGGAGTCAATCACAGTAGGAGGTTGTTCCACTAGTTCAGCTTTTGTTATCAATGACTCCATTGATCATTTTTATCATTAACATTTAGACATACATGAATTAATAGAGTAAATAAAGCACGTTAATGTTTGAAACATGAAGCTTCTCTCTTCATTCATAACAGCAGCTCATCGTGTCTTCAGTGTGTTTTCATACACGGTGTACCTCACACTGATAATTACACGAACGCGCGTGGGTGGACTGTGCGCGTGTGTTGCGTGACTGTATGTGCTAGAGTGCACGAGACGTCTCTCTCTCTCTCTCCCCCTCTCTCTCTCTCTCTCTCTCTCTCTCTTTCTTTTTGCGGTTATTCAGACACTTTCAGCGCTGAAATACTGAAAACTGCAAAAGCTGCGCTTTCCAGTCACATCCCAGACAGGTGACTGGACCCTGGCAGGAAGGGGGAGGAGGGGGAGGAGGGGGAGGGATGAGGAGTCTGTGACGGACGGCTTGGCTCCGAGCAGAGCGCAGTTATTTCGTGCCGTCGCTCGGTACGTCAGCTCCTCCTGCTTCTGGTCTTTTTGTCTTTTGGTCTTCTCGTTTTGTTTACAGACTCAGGCTCGAGAGAAGTGTTCAACCTGTGTGATGCTCGTCCAGGTGTGATCATATTGATTCTATGTTTAAGTATGACATCAGTGCTGAACGCGGGCTGCGTTATTCACATCAAGACGGAATACCGGGACAGCCTATAGGAGTTACCGGAGCGCTGCTTCTTTCTTTCTGGTCCTCTTGAATAAATGGGTGCTCAAGCAACAAGCGACCGCAGCTGCGTGCGGCAGCAGCAGCTCTGCGCACACTTCAGAGGAACCAGTCGGTGAGGTTTGTATGTGTGTGCGCATTAAGGCTTCACCTGCACCTGAATCACCTGCACCTTTAACGTGTGTTTGGTCTGCTGGATCGAGGCGAGAAAGAACTCGGTTGTTGGATTCTGAAAACTATCCTAAAGTGTCTCCACCTCGTAGTGTTTCACGTCTCTACAGTCCGAGTCTGTGTTTTAACTCGGGAGCCAATCATGGCCCGGTTCTGTCACAACACCCTCCAACTTAAACCGTGCGTGCCGTTCTGGGTGTTGTGGATGCTTCACGCTTTCCTGGACCTGACCGGCTCCCAGGAGATTTACGCGCCGCACTCGATCCGGGTGGAGGGCGACGTGACGCTGGGGGGACTCTTCCCCGTGCACGCCAGGGGGGTCCCGGGGATGCCGTGCGGGGACATCAAGAAGGAAAACGGCATCCACCGGCTGGAGGCGATGATGTACGCGCTGGATCAGATTAACAGCGACGTCGATCTGTTGCCCAACGTCACGCTGGGCGCGCGGGTCTTGGACACCTGCTCCCGGGACACGTACGCGCTCGAGCAGTCGCTCACTTTCGTCCAAGCTCTCATCCAGAAGGACACGTCTGACGTCAGGTGCACCAACGGGGAGCCGCCGGTGTTCGTGAAGCCAGAGAAAGTTGTCGGGGTCATCGGAGCGTCGGCCAGCTCCGTGTCCATCATGGTGGCGAACATCCTGCGCCTGTTCCAGGTAAGAGAGCAGCTGATTACTGATTTACCACCACCACCATCATCATCATCATCATCACCATCATCATCATCATCATCATCAACAACAAAGTCAGCTCTTATGTAACCCCCCATCTCCACTGTTCACTGAGCATTTAGTTTATTCTCACCCAGATCCAATTTACAATGGATTCCTCCACACACACACACACACACACACACACACACACACACACCTGCAGTGTGACCCTGTCAGCTGGTGTCATGGAGGACTGTGAGTGTGGTGGGAGGAGGGTCAGCGGGTTTGATGACTGTAGGATACTTTACACTAGCTACAATACAGCAGCAATAACTGCAAATCACATTTCTCTCTCCCTCTGTGTGTGTGTGTGTGTGTGTGTGTGTGTGTGTGAGAGAGTGTGTGTGACAAATTCAGCTAATAGTTTAGCTGAAGTGTAACACATACGAATACATCTGTATGAGTGCAGGAGCAGAAAGTCAAACACCAGAGTTAGATATGACAGAGAGAAGAAAAAGCACCACGACCACCTCTAACACTAGATAATAAGTATATGTATGAATGTATGTATGTATATATGTGTGTATGTATGTATGTATGTATGTATGTGTGTGTGTGTGTATGTATGTATGTGTGTATGTATGTATGTATGTATGTATGTATGTGTGTATGTATGTGTGTATGTATGTATGTATGTATGTATGTATGTATGTATGTGTGTATGTATGTATGTGTGTATGTATGTGTATGTATGTATGTGTGTATGTATGTATGTATGTATGTATGTATGTATATATGTGTGTATGTATGTATGTGTGTATGTATGTATGTATGTATGTATGTGTGTATGTATGTATGTATGTATGTATGTATGTATATATGTGTGTATGTATGTATGTATGTATATATGTGTGTATGTATGTATGTATGTATGTATGTGTGTGTGTGTGTATGTATGTATGTGTGTATGTATGTATGTGTGTATGTATGTATGTATGTATGTATGTGTGTATGTATGTATGTATGTATGTATGTGTGTATGTATGTATGTATGTATGTATGTATGTATGTATGTATGTATGTGTGTATGTATGTGTGTATGTATGTATGTATGTATGTGTGTATGTATGTATGTATGTATCATTGCTGAATCTACAGGACATACTACACACATACCTACATACAAAACACACACACACTAATTAGGAATATGTCACATTCATGTAATATGATGCAAACACATATTAACCCACAGCTCTTGTATATAAAGGTTTACTAAATCTATTGTTGTCTACTGTTTGTGTCACATGTTACATGTGTACATACATGTGGATACACCCGACCCAGTGCTGCATGTTCTCCAGAAGAAGCATTTAAATACTTGATCATGGTAAAATAATTGAGCATTTTTACTCTTTTTTACGGCACCTTTCTTCACATAAACTCGTCTCGACATCGTTTTGTCCTCCTGTTTGTCTGCACTGTGTTTCTGTCATTTTGCTTTCTTCTTCTGTTCTGTACTTACAACATGTATTTCCTGTCTGTGAGTCGTGGGAGACGGAGCCTCCTCTGTTGCTCGTCCTGATCTTTCTCTTCATTAAAAGACAGAGGAATGAGGACAGAGGATGTCGTGTTGCTGTACAGACTGTAAAACCTCCTGAGTCTTGTGATTTCTGATATTGGGCTCTACAAATGAAATTGATCTGGCTTTAAGAGTTGGAAAAGGACAAGAGGCAGGTTGCCGTCGGCTGGTTGACGTCACTTTGTCCAATCAGCTGGCAACAACACCTTCAAATGGTCCAATCATAGATCCACATCCACATCAGGGCTGTGTTTCATTCGTACTTCCACTTCCCGTCAGCCTTTGGTATTACGTAACAGCAACAACAACGTTTCACAGAAGCCACTTGGAGAGTAGGAGGAAGGTGGGAACAAATGAGGAGCTCCGTCTCTTCTTCTGACCCTGGAATACCATAATAATATGCGGGTACTGTTTTAAACATAAGCTGCAGCAGTGTTTTATCAAACCTTTCACTGTCTTGTACTTCCCAACATGTGCCGTGAACATGGCCAAAAGCATAAACAGGAAGTGATTTTTGGCAGCAGGAATAAAGGGGAGGAGAGATTAAATATCAAAACCAGAATAACAATAAAAACTCATAACAGTGAGTGTGTATTGTTATTCTTGAAGACGTTTTACCTGGTCAGATAAACGAGGTTATGACTGGATGAACAGAGTGAGTGACGCTCCATTTCTGTGACTGTGGAACAAATCATCCTTTTCTCCGTCACTCTGTTAATACCCTCACAGGATTTCAGTTCTTCACAAAGTCTTAATATGTCTCATAATTAGAGGGTATTACTGGAAGTTGTCTCTTATCTATTCTATGAAATACAGCTTAAAGCCCTAAATTCTTTTTAATTCTTCCAAATGAAATATTTGACCCGGTGCACTGTTTATTTCAGTCATGTCGTCTAACTGCCTTTAACCCTTTGAACCACTGCTTGGTTTCCAGTTGCTTTATGTACAGGCTGATATAAGTCACTATAGCATATGTTGTTATTTCCAGAATTAGTTGAGTTTCCATCGATGTGCATGTGAGCTGTGTTGTGCATATTGTCTTAACATGTATTGATTTATATATTGGACATAAGTTCAGACAATTAATGGAGACACTGAAGAAAACTAAAAACTTGATCAGAAGGAAACACCTGCAGGTATACGGATCGTCTCTGTTGACACTAGTTAAAAATATTCAGCCGTCCCCCATTCTTTATACTTTTTAAATTAAATTTTTATTGTTATTTATTTGGGACCCACATATCAATAACTATTGTGTATGTAAGGCAGAGCTTTGGCTCTCTCACCAGTTGAATTGACTGAAAAGACTTTAATGTCCACAGAGCTCAGATCGTATTTAATACCAGTATCAGAAGATGTTCCTTCCTACACAACATGAACGTGTTATATTTATATTTATATTTTTATATCTGAACCGATGTAGCAGTCGAACGTGGAGTTGGAAGTTATCACAAGTTAAACAAAAAACGGATTTTATTTACAGAAAAGTGTGATCACAAATTACTCCTGCAAACAACACGCTGTATGAATTATGGGAAAAGAAGTTTTCTTTAGTTTTACTGATAAGAACAAAATACATTTCATTTTGTTCTCTCCACTACATCCATGAGATTCTTCATCTAATATTATCCAAATAATTTGGCAGGATTGTGTGATTGTCAATTACACATTTCTGCAGGTTTAGCTGGAAGTAAACAGGGTCCGATAGTGGATCTAATGGGGGCTCAAGCTGACTGCTGCATCACTGCTAAGCAACGCTCAGTGGAATGAAATGGGAGGGTAATTATTTTCCCCAGTGATGGAGAAGTCATCTGCTCCACAGCTGTTTTCACTTCATTACGCCCCTGATGTTCCTAAATGGCCTAGTTGGCACCGGAGTCGAACCACAAACACATTAAGGCTTCTCTCTGTGGACCACCGCACCCCTGCTGGATCATGGGTCAGGTCAGAGCCAGAAAAAGATCTTTACTGTAAATGTAGGACAGCCGTGTGGTACGAGACCGCATGTACAGGTATGGAAATTAGACTGAAGACATAACAGGAATCTTCTCGTCCTGTGTTTACATCTTGTTAACATGCAGGGATGTGCAGGTATCAAATGTTATAATTTCATGCCACAAATATGTTTATTCTTCGCATGGTTTGATTTGATTTGTCAGAATGTTATATCCTCCATACTCAACCCTTTCTCCTGGAAAAGGGTTGAGTACAACAACATAGGAAAAATAATGCTAGTAAATATTGTAAATTTATGAATCTGGTTGTGAAACTGTTTCTGTGACCACATCCATCAACCTCATTTACATAACATAACACTGATTACAAGAAGATCAATCTGATCATTTCTAGACGACAATCTCATTTTTCTCATTTTCTTCTTACTCTTTGCATCTGATTTCCTTTGTTGTGTGTTTTATGTGTGTGTCTTTGCTTCACATCACTGGTCCGGTCAGCAGATAGACATTAAACCTCACTGAGTATACTTCCTGTGTTAATTATGCTACAGATGATAGTTGCATTTTGAGTAGCAGAGTTGTGTTTTTTAGATGAGAGGGTGGGTGTCACTACTTGCCTTCCATATGTGCCAGATAATTAACTGGTAGGTGGTTTGGGTGCTTTCAGAAGATGCATCATTGTTTTTTACATGGTGGTAATGGGAGATAATGGGCGGGAAGTTGGCAACAACTCATTAGGTGCATACACTGTATTATGACTCTGCCATATGTGACAATATTAATGTTGCAGAAATAAAAATATGCTTTAGTTCACCAGCAACAAGGAGTGTGACATTATGAGACACTTACACATTACATAATTAAGCAAGGTGAAACCTAATAGGACTTTTGGATTATTGGTCAAACAAAACAAAGCATGTGATGAGATTAATGTTGTGTCTTGGAAATTGTTTTCTAATGTTTTATAGACTAAATGAGAGGACATATTCTGCATTTATATGTTTTCTGCTATGTTTATCCTGTTCTGATGTGGGACATTAAAATGTGCTATAAGGTGCCCCACCAGGTGTCGCACTAGAACACCAGCAGACCAAAACCAAAAGGTCGAGACCCGACTGCCACGTCGAACGAGCCCAAACAATCATCGAGCATCTGAGAAGTTGACATTTGAAGTATCAAATCAAATCAAAAT
This sequence comes from Pampus argenteus, assembly GCA_036937835.1. Classification (NCBI taxonomy): domain Eukaryota; kingdom Metazoa; phylum Chordata; class Actinopteri; order Scombriformes; family Stromateidae; genus Pampus; species Pampus argenteus. The sequence goes on along the minus strand of CM072863.1, from coordinate 615,470 downwards.
TTATTTATATAGCCTAAAGTCACAGATTACATTTGTCTCAGAGGGCTTTACAATCTGTACAGGGAGTGACACCCTCTGTCCTTAGACCCTCGATTAGTGAGGAAAAACTAACCACCAAAAAACCTTTTAACAGGGAAAAAGGTGGAAGAAACCTAAAGAAGGAGAAAAAGAAAAAGAAAAGAAAAGAAGTGAAATCCTGCTACTATAGTTTGTTTATGAGAAGCTGACCAATCAGAACATAGCGGGCTCATCAGGAGGCGGGTCTTAAAGAGACAGGAGCTAAAACGTCCTCTTTGAGACAGAGGCTGAACTGAGGGGCTGCATAAAGGACCAGGATGAGATCAATAAGGAGGTTTTAACTGGAAACCATGCAGAGATATTCCAGTAGAGACAGAATAGAAATACATAGATAAAATAATCCATTAGAAAAAAAATGCTAGTTGTGGCTTTTCTCATAGAAACAAATAGAGTTTATTCTATTAATAAAAGGAATCAGTGCAGATGACTCAACTCTACATGACGGTGACATAGCAGCTGCGTTATTCAGGCCGAATATCTGCTGCAAGTCAGGTGTTGTAAATGTGAGTGGATGCATCCGTACATCTGTCCTTTGTATTTGATATTTGATGGACAGCTGACTCATCGTTGCACCTAGTGCATGCTGGGACAGGCTGCAGCTCCCTGTTAGTCCAAATATGTAGAAGCAGGTAAAAGATCCAATTTTAATTTGATTTATCTGAAAATCCTTGATGTGGACATTCATTCATGGTTGTTTGTACACCGTATCTGTGGGTAAAGGCTTTGCCCCTTCATTATTTAGCACTTCCCAAACACTTAAAAATATCATTTTATTAAGTATTATTAAGTAGCAGGCAGGTAATGTCAGAGTTTAGGTGTCCTGATCTTCTCTAGTCTTAATCCAGAATATATATCCAGAATAATAACCAACTCCTGAGGAATATATCTAAATGCTCCACTATGTTCACCAGCTGGTCTACAGCTACATGTGTCTGTTAGCTGTTTGCTGCTGAGCAGGTAGTGTACAGTGGCTTTTTACACCTTTTTCCTCTGAAAACAGCTGCTTGCTGCAGCTCAAAATGACTCTATGAGAGCTGAGAGTGAAGCAGAACAGTGAAGCTGCAGCCAGACAGACAAACAACAGGCTGAAAGTCACTATAAAGCTCTGTAAAGACGAGGAGCTGCAGAGTCTGATGAGTCTCTGTCCTACGAGACCAACACATTGACACTGCCAGATCAGACTGTGATGAAGAGATCTTTGTTGTCATGGTGTTGACAGTTGATTCTTTGTTAAAGACTGATGTTTTGTTGTTTTGTCCATCCACTCCATGGATTCTCTCTAAAATATTGTAAACTGATTCACTCCTTTGCTTTCATCGTAATTATTGCGGCTGCTAGAGGGCGCTATCACTACTAGGATATTTGATTGGATGCATTGAGTTCAAGATGAGTTGTCAAACACTTGAAACTGAAAGAGGAAATTTTTGACTTATATTTGGGCATTTTGCTGACCAGGAACTCATCTCTATCACTGCAACAGAGAGAGAAACATCTAATTTTTCTCAGAAGGAAATCAATCAGCGAGGTCACGATTTCAAGACAAATTGTGCAGATAAAACTGGCTGCTTTCATCACACAGGAAGCTCTAGTTCCCAGAGACTGTTACACAGCATGCTTGATGTTGCTTCTCTTTCTTGCCTGTAAAAATACCAACATTAATGAATATGAATGACTTCATTCTCCAAAGGTTTTGCAGTCAGAGTGGAGAAACACATAAAACAACAGACCCACTCCTGCTCCAAACATCTCTCCTTGTTTTCTCCTTCCTCTCTCCTCATTTTGACCATCAATCCTCTTGCACCTTACAAAGCTGCAACCCTGGCATTCTTAATAATCCACCTTCAGCTGCTTCTCTCCTTTTTTTGGGCGTCTTTGTGTTGCTTTTCAGCCTGTTAATGCTGTATGGAAAGCCTCTTTCTCTGCACTGTCTTTGCTAAGTATAAAAGAATTGCTGTGGTAGACTTAGTCAGCCCTCTGAGACGCACACAGGCACATCTATTACTGATAGACAAAGCTCCTGTGGGTCCGGACACTTCCTCAGACTCTGTTTCCTGTGTAGTCGGTACCGTTTTAGATTAAAAAAACATAAAAATGCTTGTTTCAGCTGGTTGATGGTGGTTTTTGGTTTAGATGTGTTTAGATCAGTGTTTCTGAGAGATTTGTCATCCTCTTGCTTAAATTGAGCAAATGAATTGTCATCATGAGACCGACGTCTTTAAATATAGGTTTGAACTCAATACTTACTCAACATCACATCCTGACATCAGAGGAGAATCCCTCCATGAACACAGTGTGTTTGCTTGTGTAAATTTTGACCTGTGTCTGTGCAAACCCTCGTGTTTGTACAGTTGAAATCCAACCTCATCGAGGGTGGACAAATACGGCAGCACACACACAGTATATTTATATACCTGCAGCTGCTGGCAGGGCAGCAGAAACTCAGAGCATCTAAAAAAATCACGACTGGGTGCCGTATGTAATAGTGTTTAATATTTAGCTTATTCATATAGGATCAATTAGAGTCAAGGTTTCATTTCAGTTTCCACCCAAAAATTTAAGTATGAAGAGCCAGACAGTATAAGATGGAGGAAGCTACAAACACAGCTAAAACACTTAGGAGACAGAAGTTGATGCAACAAATATATATTTTGAATAAACTGGGTGAACGTATTAAACTTATCAAGCTAACAAGCTTCCCAACTGACAGCAAGCTCATTAGCTCCAGTTAACGAGGTTTGAAGAAGTCCAACTAGTGCAACACTCGCATGAGAAAACATGACCGAGATAAACGAGACAAATTTAAGATGTTATAAAAAGTTCGGATATTACAATATTCCGTCCCCTTCAAAATAAATGCATTTAAATCAACATTTCAGTTGCTTTTGACACACTGTTTGATCCTATTCGATGAGTAATGGCCTTGAGTTTTTTTTACAAATATACTTAGACTATTAAATCTTATCGGCATCTCAGATTTGTCAAAAGTTTCAAACATTCGCCAGACAGAAACTGAACCTTTTTTTCTTTCATAATTGACGCTTCATAAGAGATAAAAAGTCTGTTTAACTCTGAAGTTAAGTTCTTACCCTTCTAAATGGAAACTGGTCTTACTGCGGCATAAAGCCTCCGGGTACAGGCCAGTGTTTGATTCTGGGTGACCACCTCAAGCTTTGAAAGTATTCAAAGAAAATCTACAGGAGAACGTCGGCAGCGCCTGGAGGCATCGCAGGAAAGCCTCTCTGCCAGCGCCATTCATCTAATATGTTGGGATAAAAACCGTGATGTCGTCCTTCAGGAAGCTGTGTTGGACAAATATATAAATGCATGTGTACAATCCTGGTTGATTACCGTGACAAAAAGATACGAACGGTCAGTCACATGTAAAAGATACTTTTAATTTGCTTGAAAGGAAGGCATCTGAATTTTTTGAGAGCAATTTCCACCCACCAGATTTAGATTTTATTTTGTCTTTGTTACTGAAAAAAAAGATAGAAAAGTATCAGCAGGTCTAAAACATGCCTGTAATTCCTTTTTCGATCGTACATTTTGTGACAGTCAGAGTCTCCGTATACAATAAAGCCACATCTGTGTCTGATTGGACCAGTATGTCAGTTTTGACTGTTGTCAAGCCTGGACTGGGTTTGGACCCAAATGCACGACTCAGAATACAAAGTACAAATAAAGGACGTTTATTTGACAAAAGTATCAACCAAAAACGCTCCACTAGGGAGGAAACAAACAAAATATATGTACTTACAATTCAACAGACGCACACAACAGTTGTAATGTCCAGAAAAAAGTGTAAATGTTTTGTTGTCCTGTCACTTCCTGTTTTACGTTGAAAATCCCTGTTCCCTTGTGTTTCAGTTACCTTGCCCTTTCCGTGTCTGTCTGATTGTCTTCCCCGCCATAATTGTTTGCACCTGTGTCTCGTTTCCTTGTGTGTGTATATATAGTCCGTGTATCCCCTTGTTCTGTGCCAGTTCGTCTCGTCCCATGCTCAGACAACCAGCCTCATGGTCATGCCTCAGCCTCATGCTCAGCCTCATGCTCAGCCTCATGCTCAGCCTCAGCCTCATGCTCAGCCTCATGCACAGCCTCAGCCTCATGCCTCATGCCTCAGCCTCAGCCTTAGCCTCAGCCTTAGCCTCAGCCTCATGCGCAGTCTCAGCCTCATGCCTCATGCCTCAGCCTCAGCCTCATGCTCAGCCTCAGCCTCATGGTCATGCCTCAGCCTCAGCCTCATGCCGTGTCAAGTTCTTACTTACGGTTTGTTTCTTGAATTTTGTTGCTACTTTGGATTTTGCTTCTGTTCCCTCATTATAGTAGTTTTGAGTTTGTTCTGTGATTTATTTTGCTACCTTGTATCTCTGCTCGTTTTCCTCCTCAGAGTGATTTTTGGTTCATACAGTATATTCATCCTTTCCTAAAATAATTATTGCTGTTTATTATAGCTGTTATTGCTGGTCAACTGGACCGTTTGGAGTGGTTGGGATTTGATCAGTCACTTCAGTGATTGAACCCAACCTATTCTACCAAAAGCTGAAGCAGCAATATTAAATTTCCAAATCCCGTTAGCAGCCACAGAAACGCCGGCTACGTCCTGCTGCCTTATTCAGTGTGTGATAACTGTTAATTCAATTTTTTTCCATTTTCCACTCTGTGTGATTCAGACTTTGTAAAAATAGCTCCGGTGACATTTTAAGCTTGAAATCAGAGAGGATGTTACAATTTTTATATGTCAGGAGGAGGTTTTCAAACAATTCGACCTCCTCAAGTAATCCTCACAAATGTTGTTAGAAAGCTTAAGTTTGGTTAAAGTTTGTATAATTTTGTTGAAGTGTGAGCTCTCCTCTCATCTCATCTGTATTTTGGGCACAAACCTACTTGGTAACGTGAGCTCTAAAGTATTATTTACTGACAAGAATAACCCCAATTAACATCTCGAAGCAGCAAAAGGTATAAATAGTCACATTATTTGAGCGTTGACTCCTGGAGTGCTGCCGGTGATTTGTGGAAGTCGTTTGACCAACGAGTCTTTGGCTCGGAGAGAAATATACAGCAGGGAGCCTCCTGCCAATTCTCTGCAGTAAAACGTAACGGTGGTATTTATGGTACATAATGTTTTCAAATGACTTACAGTCAAAGATATGAAATAGTAGTTCACATGTGCTCTAATTCTGTGTTCACAGCCTTTACTGGGGGACCAGATAATACTTGTTGCCATGGATACCATCTACTGCCAATTAATTACAATACAGTATGTTTTCTTGATGAGGTTGCACACACACTTACTAACACTACTACTCTTTAACTCACTCAAACATTTACTGAAGTAAAAAGTACAAATATGACAATCTAAAAAATAGTTGAAGTACCAGTAATAAAAGTACATTATACTGTAACAACTTCATATTTGAGTAGTCAATCAAAAGAAACTGATAACTGATTAATAATGTTGTATCAAACATTTTATAGTTTTATAATAAGAAATATTTTGGGGTTTTGTGCTGTTTGTCAGGCGTACAAAGAAATGTGGTGATGTTGTTTATGCTTATATATGCAGATTTGTGTATATATTCTGAGACACAAATCTGTTTTCAGACTTTAACTCGCAAACAGTGATGGAAAGTATCGAAGAGAAAAAGGGATGTTTTTACCTCTCCTGATTGGCTGCCGACAGCGTGTCGATCACACTGGGCAGTAAGATGTAGAACTAGCATTTAGCCGACTTCAGTAACGTTCAACACTCAAACATCACGCTGTCCTCCTTCTACCATCACTCTCTCTGTTATGTATTTAGGTCATTTAGAGACGAGACTGTGTAAAAGTTTACAGGCTGTCACGCTGTCACGCTGTGTTACTCTGTGTATAATAATGCAGCTAAAAAAAGGGCAGTGATTCAACTGACAAAATGAATGTTGACTCAGGAGCTTCTCCACTGATGCATTGAATCATCCACGTTTAGCACTAGTTCTTATTGCACTACATTTATTTGACGGCTGTAGTTAGACTATTGTGTACTGTATAAACAGATAATTGTCTGTGTGTGTGTGTGCGTGTGTGTGTGTGTGTGCACGTAATGGAACTTTCTGTAAAGTAAATGCTAACTTTTATAGCTGGATAGGGCAGTAAAAAGTACAAATACGAGTAGAAGAGGCATAAAATGGAAATACCCAAAGGAAATACAAGTTAGCAGTATAATTACACATCACTATAGTAATTGAGTAAATGTACTCATCATCTGATGTCTGATGACACTTCAGTATCATCAGCGCGCGTGTGTGTGTGTATGCGTGTGCGTGTGTGTGTGTGTGTTTGACGGACCCAGTACCTGGTGCAGCCTCTTGTTTTGACAGTCGAGTTCTTCTGCCAAGAAACTGCACATCAGGTGTCCTTTTTGTGTCAAGGATTTCAGGCCACAGAGCTCCGTCAGCCCTCTGGGTGAAGGAGGCAGGACTGATGTCGTGCCAACTCAGACTCTGCAGCCAGACGAGAGGTCCAGCCTGTCACAGCACGTCTGACCTTCTGCCCACTGGTGGAAAAATTCACTTTATTTTGGATTTCAGTCGGGAAAACATCTGGTTTGCTTCTGCTTCTTTGGATTCTGTCACAGAATGTGACTCTTATTGTCAACATAAACAGATCATTATGGGCCCTGAACATGGAATAATAATTGCATAATTGATGGTAAAAAATGCCATCTCATAAGGTTCACCCTCCATCATAAACACAACCTTTACTTTATGAAGAAAATCACACAATATGTCTCTAACAGTTTCACAGCTTGTGGATATACTTTTGAAGGTGGCACTAATAAAGCAGAGCAACCTCTGGTACAATCTGAATATTTTGTGATATAAACATACAGATACAGATAGTAGCTTTGTGTTAATTGATCCATAATGAGACATGAGAGTAATGAATACATCTGTTTGCACTTTTTTCTTTGGTTGTTATCTCGCTGCAGCGCTTCCTCCTCCCACCCACCTTAGCTGCCACTGCTGTCACTGCTTCCAAACACTGCAGACACACTGCAGCCTGCATAAAGAGTCGACCTGTTTACACTCCACTTTGTGCCACCGCTTCTCTAAGAAAGAAGTAAAATAAAAGGATAAAATCATTTGAAACAAGCAGTAAAATGTGTGACTAAACTATAAACAGGTGGTGTAATCTGAAGTAGTAAAATGAAGGTAACTGAGCAGCCATGTAAATTGTGGTCGTCATGGTTGCAGATGAGGAGTCAATAATTAGTTCTGAGTGTGGAATTAACTGTATCAACAAAGGATTATTATAGTCTTTAAATTCAGCTTAGTTTTGTTGTACTTTTACTACAAAATGATGTATGTCAATCCAGGAGATTGATCCTGCTGTTAAACATAATAAAGGAGCCATGCAGCTCTGTGAGGCTGCACTCATCCACAGCAGGAGAGGTCTTAAAAATGTAGTCTGAACACTTCAAACATAAATGTTGGTGATTTTCTATATTTTTCTATATATTTACAAGTAATATGTGTGTGTATCAGTGTCTGATACATCTTGTTCCTCTGTGCTGGGTCACATGTTCCTTCATCATGAACAGTCACGTTAGTTTATTTAGAAACACTAATAACAGAGATCATATTTTCAGTGTCTGCAGAGTAGTTCTGTCTAAGACAGACACCACTGAGCATGTGCGGAGATGTGTTTGTATTTACAGCTTCGCTAGCTTGTTGTCCAGAGGTTGTGATCATCGTTAGGATTCAAGTAGATTTTGATCTGCAGGTGGCGCTGGAGGCCGTGTCAAAGTTTCAGCAAAGTTTTTATAATTCATGCTTCGTAACAATCCATCCAATAATAATAGTGGAGCAACGTTGTGGCCCGGCCGACTGATTTCACATTTCCAGGACCTTTATTAACACAATAGATGATTAAACATGCTGCTAGTATCCATGGAGCCGTAGCAGCAAAGCAGCAACCAGTCGAGTCCTGGACTGTTAGCGCTGCTCAGACTCAACTGATTCACTGAAGGTACATACATGCTCTACTTTTGACTTCTTCATGGTGTGTGTTGATTTCCTCAAGTGATGTACCCAAACAAACCCTGTGAATCCCCCTCACAACCATAGATGGGTGCACTATTGTAGTCCTTTTTTCTGTCTATTAATAAATAGAGCATCACTCTGTCAGAGCTGCATCAGCCTCTATTCGTGCTGCTTTACCATATAAATCCAAGAAAAGTAGAACTGCTTTTACTGAATCTCCATTGAGCAGCAAACTCTACAGTTTGTGCCTTCTGACAACTGAGGAATAAATAATTTTATGTGAAATTTGCAAACAGTTCTGCAGCGGTGCAGCAGTGATGCACCCGGTGAGACTGCTGGGACCTCTGCAGCGTCTGAATCTGCACATATAAGACAAGGAGCAAAGCATAAAAGGCCACCACACGAGCCATTGTTTTATATTCCCAACAGATACGCAGAATAATCATCCTGAACCCTGGCTACGTGGTCTAATTAATGATTTCATCATTTCTATAATGTTGTTGGAAGCTGTTTTGTCTTGTTCCCTCATTATACAGTGATGTCGTTATAATATTATTCTCCTCCAGTGTTCATTGTGCTGCTTTTAGGGCTATTTATGTAAGCAGTGTTTCCAGAGGGGAGTATGAGAATGGCTTCGGGATCTTTTTCATGTTAACATAATGAATGAATGAATGAATGAATGAATGAATGAATGAATGGTCAATTCAAGATCCTCTATTATCAGAAAACTTTATTACTGTGATGTAGTTTCTCACTCTTTACCCTGAAACAGTGCTGGAAGAATTCTGATCATTTATTAAAGCAGATATAATCAATATTTCCATCCCTCCACAGTCTGATCTATCAGTGTTAATGTGCTGGTCTCATAGTGATGAACCTGCAGACATCATCAGACACAGTGCAGTGAAAACCCAGTGTGCACTACCTGCTCAGCAGCAAACGTGCTGAAACGGAAACAGACGTAGTTCTGAGACATCTGTTCTCAAAATGTCAAGTTTCCATGAATGAAACTCTCACCTGTTTGTTCCTCTCCTCCCACCTGTGCACCAAAATCCTGCACAGACAGACAGACAGTTTGCTGGTAGAGATGTCAATCTGAAAAGTAAAAGATAATATTTTGCACAATATTCTGTTCAGTATAAACAGAATTCAGCTTTAATATATATATATATATATATATATATATATTACTTGGCTTCATGTGGTAGTTGTACTGTCTCTTCCCTTCTGTTTTACCGTCTGTTTCTTACTACTCTTCTACACATCACCAACATTTTATACGTACTTGGCAATAAATCTGATTCTAAAAAATGCAGTGCTGTAAAAAGTCATTTCTGTTTGAAATGCAGTGCAGATGTATTAAATAAAATACAATGAGAAGTAAAAGTATCTCAAATTCATGCAGTACTTGATTGAGGTACTTATTTTTTTCTTTCTCAGACTTCTTCTGTGTTTTCTCTCTTTATCTCCCACACAAACACACATCACGTCTGCTCTCTCTGTCTCTGCCGCCGAACACACTTCACATAACCTCACTTTGTCTCGTCTCTTTCCTCCTCCGCTCATTAAAGTCAGAAACTGGGGCGCTGGGACCGCTCGTCAGCCTGTCATCGCCTTTGTCTTCCTCGTTGGTGCCATAACGAGGATCCCCCGCAGAGGGAAGCTGCCAGAAATCATTACAGCCTTCTGATCTCTTGGCTTAATTGTCTAAGTATTAGCTGATGATGCATAGTGACGGTAATGAATGAGGCATCTCAGCTCACTTTCTGTGTCTGTATCTTAAACATGAACGCATACACACAAGATCGATAGCAACCGCAGTGTCGCCGCCGACTGAAAGCACTCTCGCTCTGACATTCATCAAGCTCCGGTCGAAACCATCAATTTGTCTCGACATTAATACAGAAATAATTCAGAATGAGAGAAAATCACAGGGCTGAGCGACGCGTCCAGCAGCGCGAGGGCCACGTGTCACAGCCGACTGTCAGATCACTTCAGGGGAAGATTATCACACCATCATTCCAGTATGAAACTATTCCTACGTGGCTTAGACACACAGATCCCACCTTAAAGCAGACACATTGGATATCTGCAAGTCAGAAGTCAAAGCTTCAACCTGCTCTGAAGTAAATGCAGCTTTACTCTCTCCTACAAATGAAGTTTATATACAAATAAAATGCAACAGCCAAGTTTGTTTAGACTGAAATCCAGTTAATGCATTTAGAAAGATATAGAAAGATAGAATGATAGAAAGATTTAGAAACATATACGTGTGTGTCTAAAACAGAAATAGTCTGCAGTGACTTGAAGCTTGAGACACATATTCATCTTTCACTAACCTGAAGTTATTTTATTGTCTAAACACACGCGGGACTCTGACCTCTGACCTCTGACCTCTGACCTTTCCAGGTCTCTCCTCTTCTTTCCATTATTGTGGAGGGATCTACCTGTTTTTAACTGTTGACTCTGGCAGCGTCTGATGCTGAAGCTTTCTGCCTCTATGTGACTTATGAATATTCTCGTTTTTTTAGAGTTCTTAGCTAAAAGGAACAAAGCTGCTTATTCCATCCCAACTATTCTGGAACACAGCAGCTGGAGAATTTTATAGGACATGATAACAGTATTTCACAATACAAGTTTCCTAATGTCGTCACTAAGATACGAGCTTTACTACCATCCATCTTACAGACTGTATCAGGGCCAATCGGTCGGATAAACATAATCCAGAAGTTAGAAACAACACAGACTCGGCTGCAGTCTGGATTTAAAATCAGCAGGGCAAAGCTTCCCGTCCAAACGTTAAACTGATAGGATTATTTTTTGACAAAGTGTTCACTGAACAACATAAAACAACATCCTGTGTCACCACAAATTATTGACTGCATAGAAATGTGGCACGAGGCCTTCAGTAATCACACAAACCCACGAGTGAAGGCAATAAGCTACGCGGCTCAACCCAAATTGAATTAACCTGGAGAAAAATGGTTTGATTATAAACTCATTAAATCAGAATTTAATGAAGTAAGTGTAATCAATTTGTTTGACATTGATTTTCTTTCGAGCTGAACACACCTGAGCTCTGAACTTGGAAATCATGTGAGCTCAACAGATGGAAGAGAACAACGTGTTTCTAATCAGCCATGGAAGAGTCAGACCATGTACTAAACGTCCCTGGCATCTTAACGCAATTTAAGGTTCATTTGCTGGTGTTTAACTCCAGAGATGTGATGCACACACTCAGGGAAACGAGGAGGAAAGAGAAGCAATGACGTGAGAGAAAGCGATTGTATAAACATGAGACGAGTGACGGAGGAGAAAAAAACAACTTCAGGCTGCAAAGTAAAGTAGAACAGAGACACATGGACACCATAAAGACACCTGTGATTTCATCTCAGGTTTGTTAAGCTTCTAGTAAATCTGTGGTTTCAGTCTGATGTCATATAAGCTGGTGTGTTCAGGTAAGTTTCATTCACAAAAAGGAAGAATTGGAGTTTTCTGAGACGTTTATCAGTGTTAGCAGTCACGTTAGAGGAGCTGAAACAAGGAAATATGAATCCATCAGAGCAGCTGCACTGTGACAGAAATAAAAAACGTCTTTCTGAAGCAGAGCGCTGCATGTGACTGCATGTAACAGACACGGTATTACAGCCTATAGTAACATGACGCTGTCGGCTGCAACACGACATGATGCTGGACAGATTGTTTCCTAGCAACTACTGCAATGTAAGTTTCTGTATGCAGTAAACATCATTTTAAATGTGTCTTTGTATATTGCTATAGTCTATTATGTATTATGTAAAGCATCTGTTGTTGAAATGTGTTACATAAATTAACTTTATTTGCTTTATTGTGGAATTTAGTTCACACATTTAATATATTTAATATATTTAATAACTTGACTTCATTCATCAGGTTAGAAATACTTAAAGTCAGTCTCATCAGTCTCAGCTTTGTGTTTGAGCAAATCAGTAGTAGAGTTTCAGTACACGCACACACACACACACACACACACACACACACACACGCACACACACACACACACCCACACACACAACCCACACACACACACACACTTCTATACTGAAGAACTGCTGATGTGTTCAGCTTGTTGTTTAGTTCGTTCTAAGTAAAGCTCCTGCGTGGACATACTGTCATCCTCGTTTATTTACCTCTGTGTCTCTTCCTCCTGTCACTGTTTCACACACCCACGCTGGTGTATACGAGTGCATATATACTGTGTGTCGACACACACGCTGAAACACACAGATGGGTTGTTAATGTTGGTGATGGGACCTCTGTGTCTGGGCGGACAGACAGATTAGGCCCTGTGTAGAGTTAAGGCAGCGTAGTGTTACGTCTGAGACTTATTTTCCGTCAAAGGTGCAAAGTAAAAGTCTTGACTAGTTTCCAAGGAGACAAGCAGTGCATCTAATGTACAGGCTACATGATCAGTGGGCTTTGAGGAAAGAGAGAACTGCAGCCATCCTCTGGATATACATGGAGACAGAAATGTATTGATAGATTTGGTTTGAAACTTCTCAGTAAACTGGCAGCCAGGGTGATGATAATGTGGTGAGGACGAGGTAAATGTTAACGTAGTTTGTTTTAGTTTTTATGTTCAGACTTGTAGGACAGCTCTGTTTGTGATGAAGACATGAGGAATCTGTTCGTACTCGTACCTCTGTTTCAGCTGCGTTTGGGTTTAGTTTGAGTGCCAGCTGTCGTCTATCAGCTGCAGTAACTGTGACCTGCAGCAGTGGAGCCGCTCAGGTGAACGGACGTCCTCATTCAGGCTTTAACTGAACACTGTAAGTCAGGACAGCTTTTAAAAAGCGTAACTACGATTGACCCTTAACCTTTAATCCCAAGGTTATTATTGTTGCTATGACGACGGCTAAACAACAAAAGAACAAATAATAAATTAAATTTTTCCCCCTGCCTTTTTTCTGCAGCTGTTGAGACTTTTTGGAGACATCAGTGTGTTTGTTCCCGTTTGAAGAGCAGCTGAGGCTCTCTGGGGGAATATGTGCAACACAACAGTGTCCTACAGACAACAAAACAGCTGCTCCACGGTCAATCCCAGCTTCAGCAGAGCACACTTAACTAAATCCCATCGATGACTAAAGATCCCGGACACTGTGAAACATTTGTGTGAAACAGATGCTCATGTTAGCTGGTTTGTGGGTCGACTGAGGAGCAGCAGGAAACAATAACATCAACAACGCTGCTGTTTCTTCTGGACTGTTTTATTCCTTCATTTGTTTAGCTGCTAGATCTCAGCAGGAAATTTCAGCTTTCATACAGCTCGAGGCTTATAGTTTTTGCCATCGTTCCCGTCAGTAATAAGAAGATTGTAGACGTGTGAATGTGGTGACAGTGTTTGAGGTCTGAAACAGGTGTATAGACGGCAGAAGGCTCACCTGACAGGCAGGTGCACCTCACCACCTGCACATGTATCTCTCTGTGTTGCCCAAACCCAGAACATCATCTTTCACCTCCTCCATCCATAAGTTACTATACACATGGTTAAATATGCATCAATTTAATATGCTATTTGAAAGTATGACAGATAAAGAACAGACAGTTGAGATTTTATTTTATTTTTTTCATATGAACTTTGGCAAGGATTACACTAAAATATTAATATAAATATTAGTGATAGTATTCTTTATTATAAACTGGTGAATGGTGAAAAACAAGTCTTCTTCTGAAGACCTTCAGAAGAAGAAGAGGACGTGCAGGAAATCACCTGCACAAATCTTTTTCTTTTCACGCTGTCACGCTGAGCATGTGTGACATTTTCCAGGAGTGGATGTCTCATTGTTCACAGCACAAACACACACGTAGATGAACTTTATGAATCAACACAGGACTGCAGTGAGTCTGGATAAACGTTGGCTTTGTCATCAAGCGTGTTTTCTATGTGAATGTGATGTCAGACTTCAGAGGATGAATCAGCAGGTTGACATTTGTGGTTTCAAGTGAAATGATGAGTGGGACTGGTGAGTCCAGTCACGGAGGGGCAGAGTTCAGTTTTATCTGAACAAATTAGTATCACAGCTGCTTCTGTTTCACTGAATTCAATTTGGAACAATTCATTCACATCGTTTTTAGTGTTGTACTTTATTTATGTATTTTAATATTTTAATATTGCTGCTGTCTATTATCTTTATGTAAAGCATCTGTTGCATCTTTATTTGCTTTATCATTAATTTACTGTCATCCTCGTTTATTTACCTCTGTGACTCTTCTGTCACTGTTTCACACACCCACGCTGGTGTATACGAGTGCATATATACTGAAACACACACGCTGGTGTATACGAGTGCATATATACTGTGTGTCGACTCACACGCTGAAACACACAGATGGGTTGTTAATGTTGGTGATGGGACCTCTGTGTCTGGGCGGACAGACAGATTAGGCCCTGTGTAGAGTTAAGGCAGCGTAGTGTTATGTCTGAGACTTATTTTCAGTCAAAGGTGCAAAGTAAAAGTCTTGACTAGTTTCCAAGGAGACAAGCAGTGCATCTAATGTACAGGCTACATGATCAGTGGGCTTTGAGGAAAGAGAGAACTGCAGCCATCCTCTGGATATACATGGAGACAGAAATGTATTGATAGATTTGGTTTCGCAGGGCTGCATTGTTGCTTTCTCTTAGATTTCATGCCAGTAGATCTTTCCAACACAGTAAATGTAAACAGAATTTTATATAAAAATTATAATTTAATTATTTATGTGTGAATGAGTTAGTGAATGTTAATGAATGTTGGAAACTGCCATGAGTATAGAAAGATGTTTCTGTGTGTGTTTGTCAGACAGAAGCTGGACAGTGGTAATACACACACACACACACACACACACACACACACACACACACACACACACACACACACACACACACACACACACACTCTTATTTGTGCTGTGGCCTTTCCCTATCAGCCTCTGGAGAGAAGACACAATACGACAGTGTTATTTTCTTTTGACCTCTTCAAGTTTGTGCGTGTGTGTGTGTGTGTGTGTGTGTGTGTGTGTGTGTGCGTGCGTGTGTGTGTGTGTGTGTGCGTGTGTGTGTGTGAGCGTGTGTGTGTGTGTAGTCTAGCCTGCTGTTGAGCTCACAGCAGATTAAGTTTGACACAGTAAAATGAGCCTTTTCGGGGTGTGAACCAGAGCCATATCTGACATTTCCTTAATTTCACACAAGAAAAGAAAAAAAGGAAAATTGTTTTAAGATGTTTTCACACCACTATCAGAACTTCAGAGGGTCCTGGTACTGGCGGACATATCTTCATATCATATAGAGGAAGTGATCAGAAGGTTTCATTCCACACAGCTCGGGGCTCAGACGGTCGGACAAACATCCAAGATAAACATGATGAGGTGTGAATCTACTGTTTGGACTACTTGGAAAATGAATACAAATGCAGTGTATGCAGGTGTGACCTGGAGTCTCCAACACTGTCAGCTACAACATGAACCGGTTCTTACCCCAAATTTGTTCACATTTAGTCAGAAATCATGTGAATCAGCTGTTAGTTGATTACAGTGATACAGAAGACAATGTGATGATTGTCAGGCAGGTTCTGCAGCCTCTCTTCTCTTTTCTGGCTTCTACGCTGATTTATTTGTTTACAATGCACATCAGAGATAATGATATATTTGGGAAGTATAAGTCAAACTGAATCCAAAAATGTGTGTGTCTGTGAGTACAGATTCATGAGGTATGGCTCAGACATCATTTTTTTATGCATACTGTCAGTTTGTGTGAAGAGCTTATTAAAAACCAGACAAGAAAAACACTTTGTTCTCCGTAACATTCATCAGGAAAATCAAGTCTAGTCACATATACTTTACTACTCTGTAGCTCGTATGTTGCAGTATGCTGGGAGTGTTAGCTCCCTGCTAACTGTGCAGATTTCCCACAATAAGTCTGAACTTGAACTTTTCTTGTTATCTTGTGTTTTTATTCAGCGTACTGCTTCAGCACCAGGTGGCCTTGTTAAAGAGCAGACAGGGACACTGAGATCCAACAGAAGGTCTGTGTGTCTCTGATAGATCAGAGTGACACAATACACACACATATACACACATACACAATGTACAATAGGAGGGAATGAAAATGTGTAGACATATCTGAGGAAGCAGCAGGAATGTTTCATCTGATTCGGGGACAGAGACGCGTTACAGTCTGTTGTTTTTCACGTGACTTACCTTTAATGTTTCTCAGCAGGTGCAGTCCAGTGAGATGTGACGGTTATTAACCGTTATATCATCTGTTTACAGAAACAAGCTCGTCCTAGAGTCTACAAGTTTGAGCATCAGGATGTTTAACTCATGTTTCCTCTTACAGGATGGAAAACGTGACTTCATCCAATATTATATATATAATATATATAAAACATTTTAATTTGTGCTCTAAAACAGTCTGGCATCATTTACTTAGAAATACGTCACTGAACTGTGACGAATGTCTCTGATTTGCATCTCTGACTGACTGAAGGTTTAGTAAATATCACTGATGTGGTTTAATTGCCTCAATAGTATTGACCAGTTTGAGGCTGCAACAAACCTTTAATTTAGTAAAAGTCCACCTGCCTCTCTGTGTTGTTCCTAATATAAGATCCTCTGGAGTCTCCTCTAATTAAGCTTAACGAGCAGCAGCAGTGAAGGTTTGGGGTGATCTGGTCTTGAGACTGACTCATCTGTATGTTGTAACCTGTATTTTTGGTTACAGGTAATATTTTAAAAAGACGTAAAGCACAGAGCTACAATAACTGTAATGAAAGCACTTCACAGACACAATGACTTATGTGCTGGCTTGATACAACTACAGATAACGGCAGAGGATTAGACTCAGTAGACACAGCATTTATTTGTATTTTTATTTTGTACACCCTGAAAAACTCTATTATTTGTTCTCATTTGTTCAGTCTGGAGCTCTTCAACCAGTTTCATTCAGCTTTGGGTTCATTTTCATCTGCGTCCTGCAGGTTTGTGCCTAAAATATGAATGTCTGTGTACACTATGTTAATGTCTAATGTTTTATTTCTGCCAGACTATTGCAGTTTTACGTCTAGTGAGAGTCTGTCAGGCAGTACATGTGGCTGGTACAGTAGATAAAGCATTTAATTTAGTCAATCAGCTCCTGTGAACCAGTCAGATAATCAATCCTTCAGTCAGTCAGTAAACGCTGTCCTGCTTCTTCCTCTCTGTGTTTTCCTGCATTCAGACTGAATCTCATCAGTTGACTGATCTGCCACTGCACATTAGCCCCGCTGGCACACA
Source organism: Pampus argenteus (assembly GCA_036937835.1). Lineage (NCBI taxonomy): Eukaryota > Metazoa > Chordata > Actinopteri > Scombriformes > Stromateidae > Pampus > Pampus argenteus. The sequence goes on along the minus strand of CM072863.1, from coordinate 598,080 downwards.
CACACACACACACATACGCACACACACGCACATGCACGCACGCACACACACACACACACACACACACGCGCACACGCACACACACACACACAGTGTTAGTGTTGAGCACACAAACACATTTATGTTGAATGGTCCTTATCTCAGCTGTTGAATCAGCAGTATTGTTGTTTGAACTCATAAAATGTTCAGTAAATGCTATTTACAGGTGATATCTCTGCGTCTGCAAGTGTGTGTGTGTGTGTGTGTGTGTGCGTGTGTGTGATTCCTGCTAAGTCAAACACCTACACAGCTTATCATCCTCATACACGAACCACTCGCATGGACAGATTTCTCTGTAAGTGATGCAAACGAGTCAAGAGAACTTGAGGTTTTCACCAGGTGTTATCGATATTCCATCCAACGTGATGTGATGATGAATCTCAGAAGTTCAGTCAAGGATTCTCATGTTTTAGACTTTTAGATGCTAAGTTTTAAGTTTTCTTCATCTGGATTCAGTTTAAGAGATTCAAACATATTCAGAAAAAACATTTTTTATTGTGGTTGATTAAAATGAAAGTGTTTTCTTAATTTTGATGTAGCTTTGATTTGATTGACAGAAAATCAATCAAGTATTTTGATGATCGAGTAATTGCTTTGAGTCTTGTTTTAGGACAAAATGTCTTCTCAGATATTTTCCAGATTCTATAGTTGATAGTCACTAATAATAAAACATACTTTTTATTGACCACATGGTTTTCTAGTATACCTGTGTATCCATCTGTAATCCATACTGCAGGTGTTGCACGTTTCCAGTCGACCACTCAAAGCACTTTACACTACAAGCCAACATTCACCCATTTACACACACACATTCATACACTGATGCAGAGGCGGCTGTGCTGCTCAGGATCAATATAGTGCTTTGGATAAAAACTATTTTAATGCTCACTCAGCCATTCTCACACACACACACACTTTCACTGTCTAACGGCACACACACAGGAATCAAACCACCGACCTTCTGATTAGTGGATGACCCACTTTGACTCTTGAGCCACAGCTCAAACACAAACAGACTGAATGAATGACTTGGCTGTAGATCTGTGAGACTTTAACGCTCCTCAAATGAACACATGAACTAACAGAAATGTCATATTTCCATCATGATTTCCATCGTTTGACTGACTCTGTTAACGACGCCGTGCCGCTGGCTCCTCTTCTTCTGTGACTGTTTAACGGCAGATCCACATTTCTTCATCTTTATAGTTAAATGTAATGTCAGTTCTCAGAGACAAACATCATTCATTCATTCATTCATGTAAACTATCAGCTTGCCCCAGTATACGATATGTTGTTAGGAGTCTAGTCACATTTATGGCTGATAAATACTATAAAAACAACATTACTGGTTGATTCTGTTTTAAAATGACTTTTAAAGTGTAGCTGGAGCTAATTAGAGTTTTTTGGGTTTTTTTAATACAACTACAACCTTTCTCTGTTTAATATCCTCCCAGCACAGCTGAGCAAGGAGAAGAAATAGTGGGAAGTTTGACCTAAAAAGCTTCTTGAAACTTGGGAAGTTATCAACTTGATTTGCATGAAAAGAAGATTTTTATGCAAAATTCTGCCCTCCATCTTTTCCATCAGTCACATTATGAAGCGATCTCTTCTCTTCTCTTCTCTTTTAGCACCTTAAAACTTCTTCTATGAACATGTGAGTAATGGTTTGCGTTTTGACAACATTAAAATTGTGCATTCAGCCAGTGAGGCGGTGCTGTGGTCTGTTTTATCAATCTGAGCCATGAATGAACTGTTGGGAAAATGAAGGTTTTCATTTAACCCTTTGTTTTCCACTTTATTCACCTGAAGCAGTCACTGCATCATATTGATACCAGGTCAAGTTGAGCTGCTCAAACTTGAAAAGCTACAACCACAAACATTTTTCAGTTTTTCTTAAAAAACAATTAATTAATTGATTGATCAAAATAGTTGCTGTCAAACATCTAATCATTGCAGCTGTCATTTAAAATATGTCCACAGGTTTTCAACACAGTAAATATCTATGAATTGATAGAAGTCTTATATTGGTGTTAATCTAACTCTAAGGTTTGGAACTACTGTTCCCATAATGCTTTGGGGTATGAAGGCAGGAAGCCATGTAGCCATGGAGTCAGGCTCCATGTGAGCGCTTCCTGTTTGCACTGAGACGTTCAGCCATCCAACCCTAACCCTACTGCAGGTACGAGGAGCCTCTTGTTCAAATGTACTACAGAGTGTATTTATGGAGGTTTATTAGTGTCGCATTGTGACTCTGAGAAGGTAAACCTGTTCAGCTATGGCAGAGTTTAAACTGGGAAATCATGTCATTTAGTGTTTTTTAATCTTATTAAGTTGCAAATATAATCAATAATGTCATTTGTAGTGGCTGCCTGGTGTGTGCTGCCTCCAGCGTAAAGACTGATGCATCTTTAATGTCTGTATGAGCTGCATGAACTGAACAGCCTTGTTGTTTCTTATCAGCTGCAGCTCTGAATCCTTTTAGCACATTCAGTCCTGTTTACATTTTGATGTGAAATGCTTCCACCTGTCTGCCAGCTGCTGTCTTACTAATGGAGCCAAATCTAAACTGGAGGATAATTTCTCCCCAAGGAGAAAATTCAAGCAACACGTCCAACTGTAGGACAACTTTTTCAAGCAGCGCTTCTCATGATGAGCTACAGCTGGGAGGACTGTTCTTTTAGCTGAGGCACGCAGTAGAGAGGTGGCCGGAGGATCGAGGATTAGGTAATTCAATAAATCTCTCCTCAAACTCAGCACCTGCACCTGTGTGTCCCTGAGCGAGCCGTGAAACTCAGATGTTGCACAGATCTGCTCAACAGAGAGAAGTAGGAGACTATGGTTTCAGTCGGCAGAGGATCAAAGTTTTAAAGGCTTTATCAGATTCTTCATGAGCCCTGTTGGCTCATTTTTTTGTGAATTCACAACCTGGTGGAGACGTGGTTTACCTTCTGACATTGTTCCAACGAGGTCTGGAGGCAGAATCAGAGCTACAAAAATAATTGAGTATTATTTCTAAGCAAAAATGCTAAATATTTGATTACTCTAAGATACAAGAATTTGCTGCATAGTAACGTGAACACTTCTGGATGCTGGTCAGACGAAACAAGATATGATGCAAGATGTAACAATGGTCTTTAGGAAGTTGTTGTTGTTGTTGTTGTTGTTGTCTTCTGATGGTTATTGTTAGTTTCAGCCGAGCTGGACTGTTGTCATGTTGGTTCACTATTAAAATGTCAACATACAGAACATGATGAATTAATCCAAAAAATGATTAATAAGAAAGCAAATGGCCAACTATGAATATTTGCACAGTTTTTATTGAAGCTTCAGATTGCACGTGTAATGTTAATATTTCTGTCAACACTTTTTAATTCTCTTCAGTTGTCTAATTTTCTTCATTCAAGTCTTTGCACATAACAAAACCTTCAATAGGTTTGATTGTGTTTGATATTTTAGTTTAATATTAAACAGCTAGCATGTATAATGTTTAACAAAGACAAAATTAAACATGTAGGAATATTAAATATTAAATGTAGTGTGTGGTGATATTGTGCAGAAGCAGTTTTGCACAGACAGTACATACAGTAGAGCAATTATATGTGCAGCCATGCCAGAATTATGCGCATCCTGAGTGTTAGTACAAATGAAGAGTTGTCTGATTAAAAGCTGCATCTCTGTCCACTGCGATGAGAGTGTGCAACTAGGTCAGAGCGCCTGCATGCGGGATGCAGAGACTGATGAGGATGGAGGCAAAGAGAGAAGCGTGACTGGCGAGTTTTCGTTTAGCTTCGTTTTTGAACTTCCTGTTTCTGCTGAGTGGAACTGAGCAGCTCACAAGGAGCTGGATTGTAATGTAGTGGTGTCTGTTTCCTGGTGTACAAGTGTAATGCTGCGACTGTGTGTGTGTGTGTGTGTGTGTGTGTGTGTGTGTGTGTGTGTGTATTCAGCATCTGTTGTTTTTAGACTGCTCGCCTTGAGGCACAGGCCTGCATACTGATAATGATGCAAGCAAGCAGATATAGAAGAGGAGAAGAAAGAGGGTAAATGGATAAAGACAGACTGTAGGGCAGGAAGAACAAACTGATACTCATCTCTGAGATAATGATGACGAAAACAAAAGGCTGCACTTCTACACACTCGCTGAGTTCCCCTCAATATCTCTGCAGCTGTGCTGCTGCTAACAAACACACATGTGGACTGTGAGTCATGGAGACAGCAGCTACTGACCTGTGAGCAGGCAGAAAACGCTGAGCTGGACACTTCACCAAACATGTCGTTTAGTTTCAGAAGAGAAGACACAGTGAAGTCAGAAAAATAAAAACAGTACATAAATGTCTTGTCTTCATTTCCACTCATCATGCTTAAAAACCAGCCCTGAGTTGTGTCTGCAGGCTTGTTTTCAGGCAGCAGGAGCGGCTTCCACCACAGGGTAGCGTGACTCAGATGAACATGTTAACTCAGATCCTCTGTCATTTGGAGGTTGGTGTTTAGGCAACGAGATGACGATGTTCGCAGAGATTTTAGTGAATGAATCAAACTGAAACTGTAAAAGTGAGACGACCTGTTTCCCTCCATCAGTGGAAATTACACCCTTGAGTGGAATGAAGCCTCCATCATGCGGATTCTGTAAACACATCCCCGGCTTTGCAGAACAGCCATGATGGCAGCTTACTTTTAGGGTAATGACTATTATCATGTGCATAATTTAGAAGGTGCTGAGTATGTATTTAGCCTCATTCAGTATACAGGAGGAGAAGAGAGAACAGGGAGGAAGTGTTTGTCAAACAAACGTTTCCTCTCAGGCTTATTTTAATGCATAAATATTTTTCTTTTTTGCATGAATATATTAATTAGTTTTCATATTTTTCCACAATAAGTAAGGACACAAAACAGAGGAAAACTGTCATATCTAAAAAAACTTTTCTTCATGATTTTAAGCTCCATAAATGCATATTCTGGAGTGTCTTCTTCTTCTTCTTTTCCCTTCAGGTGTCTCCACAGTGAATCAGTTGCCTCCATCTAGATAGATAGATAGATAGATAGATATACTTTATTAATCCCAAAAACTGGGAAATTAGAGTGTAACAGCAGCATAACACAAATACAACACAATGAAATAAAAAGAACAACCAACAATTAAGATAATAATTAATAATTAAATAAGAATAAGATAATTAAATAAGAATAAGAAATTAAGATAATAATTACATAAGAATAAGTAAAATAAAATATAATATATAATATATGACCGGATTTTAGCTATTATTATACACGCTGATGGCCTGTGGCAGGAAAGATTTCCTGTTCAGTCTGTAGTTTGGCAGCGGCGGAACTGATGACGTCACATGCTACCACTGCATCAGCTGACGGAGGGATGTAAACAATGATCACGATGGTGGACGTGAAATTTTCGGTAAATAATACGGGCGCATTCCCACAGCTAACAGTTCAATGTCCGGGGTACAGAGACGTTCCTTCAGGTTGACATGTCCCGGAATTCACCACCTCTCACTCACAAAAAGTGCAATCCCACCGCCCTTCTTCTTCCGACTTGAGGAACAGTCTCTGTCTCCACGTACCAAGCTGTAACCAGGCAACCCGACGCTGTTATCATGGATGTGCGAGTGCAGCCAAGTTTCAGTAAAACAAAAAATGCTACACTCGCGGTACTCCCTCTGGGTCTTCACCAGTGCTGCCAGTTCATCCATCATATTCCCAAGAGACCTCACTTTTCCCCATTATGATCGCTGGTACCGCTGGTTTATGTCTTTTCCTTTTATCCCTCCGTCTGCTACCCCGGCGTCTCCTCCGTAACTCCTGCGGGACCACAGGGGCTTACTCAGCGCCATCGGCTGTTCACGCGTGTACACAAAAATTGATCCGGTCATTTTCCAAAACAAAAAATACTAAAATTAACTAAAATAAACAAAAAATACAAAGAATAACAAAAAAACTACGGAGCTGCTGCAACAGGCTGCCACCAGGAGTTGTCTTCTGTATCCTCTTCTCTCACACCAACTACCTTCATGTCCTCTTTCACTACATCCATATATCTCCTCTTTGGTCTTCCTCTAGACCTCCTGCCTGGCAGTTCAACCCTCAGCATCCTTCTACCAATATATTCACTATCTTATATTCTGGAGAATCAGTTTTTTTAATAATATATACAAACAATTTTGCTTGTAGGATAAATAAAGGTTGACCAGTTTTAAATAAGAATTTGAGCCCTTAGACGCAAAGATGAGGGCAGAGAAGTAAAGTCTTGATAGACTAGAAGGAGTCCCTGCTGGGTAGAGAAAGTATTCAGACCCCTTTACATGTTTCACTCTTTGTTTCATTGCAACCATTTGCTAAAATCCAAAAAGTTCATTTTATTTCTCATTAATGTACACTCAGCACCCAATCTTGACAGAAAAAAACAGAAATGTAGACATTTTTGCAAATTTATTAAAAAAGAAAAACTGAAATATCACATGGTCATAAGTATTCAGACCCTTAACTCAGTATTGAGTAGAAGCTCCCTTTTGAGTAGTACAGCCATCTTTGGGAATGATGCATCAAGCACTCTGGAAGAGGTTTTCTTCCAGGATATCTCTGTACTTGGCCACATTCACATTTCTTTGAATTGCAACCAGTCGTCCTGGATGAAACACACCCCCATAGCATGATGCTGCCACCATGTTTCACTCTGGTTGCTATGAAACATAGAGTGAAAAATGTATAGGGGTCTGAATATGTTCTGTACCCAATGTATATATAGAGAAAAATGACATCATAATCATCTATTCACATGTCAAGATATCATCATCATGAGAGAAATAGAAACATTAAATATAAAATGGTAAAACGTGATAGACGGTCTGGTGTATACATGTGTACAATATGTTCACTTCATATAAATAACAATATTGAGTAACGCGTTGGGTGACAGAAACATACGTGAAAACAATGGAGCAGTTAGGGAGGAATTAGATAATATTATATAATCATATTAGAGGAGGATAATTCGATAAAAGCCATTTATTCATCTGCAGAGCTTTCAAGATCCTTCAAGAATAAAAATGAGATGAATACATTTTTAACAAAAATGAGCCACTAACAGCTTTTTTATTTTCCATTTATATTGTTAACTAAGTTTGTGACGACTTGTTCTGTAAAAGATAAACTCTTAATTCATGACTCAATGAATGTGAGGAAGAGGAGGGTAACAGCCGAAGAAGAAGGCTGCGCTCCTCGACTGTGGCCCCCACCGGTTTTATTATGCCATCAATTTATTGTGTCAATGCTTCCACACCCCACTTCCTGTCTGCCTCATCTCCTCCTCCCTCCCTCGCTCTCCCTCCGTCTCTTATTCTTTCTTTTCTTTTATTTATATATTTCTTTGGTATTAAAGTGATTTATCTTTAGTGTTACATTTCTACAGCTGCAAATTAATTATAGATCACAGCCATCATCACATGGCTGTGCAGCATGTGTGTTTTCTACCGCTGTCACTTATTTCTCTGCAGTACAATCATCCAGAAAATCAGGTACAAGAACAAGTTTATCATGTCAGGCAAGCAGAGCAAACGTGCACAGTCAAATATGAACAGACCTCCTGCTGCATTTACATGAGCACACGGAGAAGTCGTCTTCAGGCTCTGCAGCACAGATCTGATCACTTCAAGCCTCCATAAACTGATGAATTAAAAAGCTCTCTTCATAACAATCATGATATATATACACATATACTAGCAGGTAATTAATTATCACTGTGTTCAAACATGAATCAAACACAAAACATCTCCGTCTAACCTCAGTGGGATCTTTCATGGTCAAGACGACATCTGGGCCTCGTGGCCGTGCAGATACTGTCCTTCTCTCTAACGGTGCTGCTTATCCAGACTTATTTCTGCTTCTTTAACGGCTCGGACACAGAGACATGACCCTCTTCACTTCCAAACACAAACACTTCAAATGACTCCATTGTATCCGCACCTTGTTATTTTACCTGAAAGTTTAGCTTTAACCGTGATGATCTGCGTTTCGCTCACCTGCGCTTGATGGATTCTGTGTGAGTGATCTCTAACAGACTGAATGTAAATGTGGTTACACTCACACATGCAGCGAGAACAATTGGCCCCATGGTTGATATAAAATGCATCCTCCATGTTGGCGATTGCAGGAATAAATGTTGGGAGGTAATTTCACCTGTCAGTCACTTTACTGCTTCTCTTTGTTCGGAGACTGAACAGCAAAACGAAGCTCACTGAGGTCTGAGGTGTTATGTAACCAGAGGGTCACATGAACAGCCAAGTGTGACCCTGCTTATTACATAATGTCTTTGTGACACAAAAGAAACTAAATATTATATTATATGATATGCTGAGTTCTTAATTTCACCCTGTAAAAGGGTCAATTCATCATTTCGCTTCTGTAACATCAGACTTATGAAACATAGTTCATGTGTTTTATGAGTCTGCTAACGTCACCTAATATTATTTTTACTTTTTAAAACAAATGGTGTTGTTTCTGTATGAAGGGTCTTCATTGAGAGACGTGCTCTGGAGAGGCTGCGAGTTGAAGGACACTTATCTGAAGTTGTATAGTTGACCCAGTGGTGGATTCACTTGTCTAGTTTGTGTAGTTCTGGAGCTAATATGCTGGCTGGAGTTGTATTGTTGTCCTTTGTTTAGCGAAGCTTTGACCGGACTGCATCTGTAGCGCCTTGGAGCCGTTGTGGTTGCAGCCGAATGGCAGCTTCACTTCTTTTTGGTGGTAAGAGCCGTTTTTGTGTATTTCCTCCTACTAGTTGCACGGTGGAAGAACTTGAGGGCGTGTAGATATAATCGTTGTTTAAGTTATGAATAAACATTGCTGCTTTCTGTAGGTACTTCACCTGCACCTCACTGTGTTGAGACACGTAATAGAAAACGGTGCTGCAGACAAGTTTGGCACAAAATGAATGTTGGCTCAGTACCAGGAGCTCAATTACCCGACAGAAACAGAAAGGATCCTGTCATTCTGTCAGTCCGGGTCTGCCATCACCGCCTACACCTGAAGGGACATTTACACAGAACTGTCTCTGTTGTTTTGTTAGTCTTTGAACAAAAACGAGTTTGGTGTCAGAAATAAATATTTCATTTTGATGTGTTAAATCTACTTTTGTCTCACACTGAGATTTGTGCTGAGTGTCTGAGCTGCACCTGTTGGTAACCGTTTCTCTAAATGTCGTCTTCTTGGCGTCTTTCCTTGTTTAAAATTTGTTGTTGACAGAAGGGAAGCTGCAGCAACACATCTGATCACTTTTTTAAGGCAGATGACAATTAAGTAATGTGGTTTGGACACGCTAACCTGCTATTAGTGTTTATTTCTTCTTGTCACAGTGACGCAGTGAGAAGAGAAAATTAAAGGTTGTGTAGAGAAGAAATGAGTGAACGTTTATCAGACACAAAAAAACCAAAATACATATATTTAAAACACATTAAAGTGCAGAAGAAAACAATAAAATACATAAAAAGTTTAAGAAAAAAAGGGGGAAAGAAAATGCATGCATTAGTACATAGTATACATGTATGTAAATGAATTTAGGTTCCCAGCCGCAATATAGCACACAATAATGTAGTAATAAGAAGCTATAAGAACAATCACAAATGCATTTGATGAGGACAGAAAGAGATGGAGGAAAATACAAGATGCAGTGAGACAGAAACTGAGAGCAAACGAGGAGGAGACGAGGAGACGAGGAGACTAGGGGGGGACGAGGAGAAGGAGAAGGAGACGGGGAGGAGGAGGAGAAGGAGAGACATGTTGACTGGTTATTTGTGTCTGAGCCACTCTGATGAGACGTCCTCTGACACATCATATTTCTTCACCTTTTAATTGGACTGTCAGGCTTGGACCAGCCAGCCTCGGCCAGCCTCGGCTCGCCTCAGCTCGCCTCAGCTCGCCTGAGGCGAGCTGAGGCCGGCTGCCTTTTCTCACATGATTTTCACTGTTTGACTTCAGCGTCGCAGAGAATCACAAATTATCACAAGAAAAATAATAATAGAAACAACACATTTGACATGAAGTTGAGTGATAAATGTTGAGCGTTTAACGTGGAGCTTCTCCAGCTGTGCCAGCTGTGACTCTGGTGATCAGGTTGGACAGTTTGACGTCTTATTATCAGAGACGTGATCTGTTAATGAGACGTCTTTATTCAGGCAGCATCGTATCTGTTTTGATCTGGTTTTAACCACATTACAGTCTCTTTCATGAATACTCAGATGAAACCAGTAATCATTTATATTCTGTTTCTCTTTGACAGATTATACCATCTGCTCGATTAAATGAACCATTTTGAGAATTGATTAACTGAAAATATATAATATAGAATATGAATATTTAAGAATATATTTGGGTTGTCAACTGGGTTTTGTCAAACAGTGATCAACATTTTCAGATTTTATTTTATTGGCCAAATGACTAATCAGTTAATCAAGAACGTAACTAACAGATGAATCCGTTAGTTGAAGACATTTCAGATGCAGCTTTGTAATCTTGATGCTTGTTTTCTGTCACTTCATTCAAGGTGTGTGTGTGTGTGTGTGTGTGTGTGTGTGTGTGAATGGATGGATCTGGGTTTGATTGCGTCACACATCTCTTTCAGCAGACTGAACTCTTTTTGTGAAACGTAACAAAAAGCAACAGAACATAATGTTTTTTGTAGTCTGCTCAGTTATTTTCAGCGCTGGTTTGCTTCCTTCCCTCTCGCTCTCTCCTTCTGTTTACCAGAAACACAGAAAAGCTTCTTGTTTTGATGATTAGGAAATGCATGGCAGCAGAATTTATCCTGGAGGAGAGGAAAGAAAGAGGTAATGATATCTAGCTCAGTGCAGTGCTGGTTGGGTAATTTACCAAGAGAATGAGGCCAGTGCTCAATGTTTCACCCTGCAGTTGTTCTGTTGGTCTTTACGAGCAGCGACTGGACCTCAGTCCACCTGCTGGGACGCTCGCTCCACCCCACAATCAAACTATCAAAGTCTCGTATAGGGTCACGCCTTCCTCTCTGGTCGTGTCCAACATATTCAAACGGGAAGTGGAAGCTAAGTGCTCATAAAAATGAACTATTAATCCATGAATTACTATACGCTACCTTACAGTAACCCAACGGTAACAGAAAACAGTGATCACTGGTTTTATTGATTTAAAATAGCATCATTCCTTAAGACTGCTCTTAATGATGCTGTAAATGCTCAGTCTGTGGTCATAGTTCAGATGGGAACAGAGAATTGTGGGAAACGGAGTCCGTGTGAATCACCTCTCTACTGTAGATTTATAACTTCGGTCTGTTTCTCTTCTGCTTTGCTTTTCAGACACTTTAGAGCAAATAGTTTGACCAGAATCTGTTTAACTGGGAAGCATTTGAGCATCAGGTGGCTTTACATGCAGCTACAGTATGAATGATAACATATTCATATATATATATATACTCTCTTTTATGTGTCAATGTTTCACATCCATTAACTATATACGTATAACTGCAAGACTCCGTTTGAATATACACAGAAACAGTAAATACGGCATCACACCAGTGATGAGTAATTGCATGCCGGAGCTCGTTGAACACGCCATCATGTCTCATCGTCGCTGCTTTGACTCCTTGTTTCACGAGCTCTTGCCCAACCAAACATGGAAATGACAAAATGGCAGCTGCTACAGTTGCTGCGCGTAGGAGTTTCATTAATTCATCACTTTATTGCTGAAATTGATGGTGATGAAATATTCTACGCTACCATCTGGTGGGCCGATGCATCAAAAACAGTGAGGAGGGGAATTGATTAAACAAAAGCTGCTATATGGGAGCAAACGTATTAATTAATTTGACATTTATGTTAGAGAACATAAGTTTTTACTCTAATGTTGTCCTGCGACACCAGAGGTGGACTGACAGCTGTATGAGAGAGTGAACGACAGTCATGTAGTCACGACTGCCTGCTGTCTACACCGTCACTGTGTCACAGATACACTTCTGTTCAAAAGTTAGAAACAACTTAATTATTCCAGTTTATTACTGCAGTTATTCAGGGATTATTTAGCTGACTTGACTTCCAAACCTTCTGTCTGAATCAAAGCCTGGAGGAGGTTTGATGGTCTGGGGCTGATTTGATGGAACCAGAGTTGGTGACCTAAAGGTCGACTGCAGCATCCTGCAGAGCCATGCAGCACCTTCTGGTCTACAACCAGCTGATCATGATCCAGAACAAACCACCAGGCTGGGAAGACTTTCACAACAATACTTGAGTAATGAATAATTTAGCGGTGGTGTGCTGTGTGGCCAGGACAGACACTGCTAACCCACAGAGCAAAGCCCCGGTTGGCTGTTGGCTGCAGACAGAGATACACCACGCAGATTAAGCCAACAACCAGTAAACAACCATTTATTGGAAATGATCAGATATGCACTTATCAGTGTTTCTGTATTTATCTTTTTAAATCATAGAGTCAATCAAGGTATCAATTAAAAAGACATAATACACTTTAGAGAATGCACTTTGTTTTATTTCTATCTGTATTCGTGGAGAAACTCCTGTAGCATGGACGCATGATGTCGTCGTATTTATTCTCTGCTCTGCTGCTGTATGAAACTCTGTAGTTACTGTGTGTACACCAGCTTCATCTCTGTTATAATGATTAATCACCTGTTTGTGTATCAATACTTCTACCTGCTCCACTTCTCATTACCTGCCAATGAAAGAGCAGCAAAGAAGCAGCGTCGTTTTACTGATCGTGTCATGAGTCATGAGTGGTGATGTCTCAGTTATTGTTAAAGTTTAAAAAGCTAATTGGTAATTTAATGAATGATGCTGTTATCAAAACAAACCTTTTTGTACTCATAGTAATAACTCGATTTTATGATTTAGACATTTTATTTTGGGATATTTCTGAGCTACCTTTAAAATCTACCATTAATACAAACTGATGACAAGAATATAATAAACATAGAGATCAAATCCAGGTTTCTGGCTCTCGGTGTCCCAAACTGGATCATAACGGAGCAGAATTTAGCTGTTTTGTTGTGTGAACAGAATGAAGGACTGATTTTAAAATGGTTTTGCATGACACACATATTCCTGTCGTAGCTGTGAGTGTGCTCACGGTAGATAATTAGCCACGCATCAGATATTACACACTCGACAGCAGCTCAGATGATCCTGCTGACTCCTGATACATCCGTCTCGTCTCGCTCTGCCTCATCTCAGTGTCGGCTGCGTTTCTGTGGTCAATGTAGCAGATGTTGTGTCATAAATATCAAACATGTGAAATCACATCGGGGCCGGCTCGGATCAATCTGTTAAGATTGAATCTGTAAACCTTTCACATCTTCACTAAATTTATGCTGACCATCAAACAAAAGCTGCGAGTCTCACTCAGTTTGTCAGGTGTGGAGTTTCTACCTGCAGCAGCCTCACACAGCACCTCCTTTTAGACAACAGGGAGAAGGAAACAGAGCCATTTTCTCCCGTCCTTCTCCTCCACACACAAACACACACACACACACACACACACACACACACACACAACAGAACGAGTCACAAAGTGAGCCTGCCAGCTACTGCTAATGACTCCTGCTGCACCACAATCCTCCAGACCCCACCGTCGATTATGCTCACTGGCTTGAAGAGAGACAGAAAAAGAGGAAAAATTAATTATTTCCTGAAGCTGAAAAAAAGCAGAAAGACTGTTAAAAGAATTCAAACCAGATTCATCAAACAAAGAAATCAAGTAAAAAACATCAATATTATGGCTGCAACAATTATTTTCACTATCGATCAATCAGTTGTTTATTTCTGAGGCTGGAATCAGAGAATTTGGACACAACAAATGACTCAAAACGATGAATTGATTATCGACATTGTTGGAAAGACATTCTTTGTCCATCACTAATCAATGCAGCTCCAATTATTTGTATTTCCTTTGTATGTTTGCATTTATTCTTGTCTCCGTTTCCCAGAATGAAGATAAAACAAAGCTGTTTTTTGAAGCTTATACATTTTCAGTCTCATTCACTCATTGTAATGTGAGTCTGTTATTGAGGTGGTAGTGGACTGGATTATATTTTTCTAGTTTTCCTAATATTTTGCTCCCCTCATGTATGTTAATGCAGTCGAATATAAAACAGTTTCACAAGACGGAGACGCATCATCAAGGCCAAAGGAAGAAACCCATAACCCTAACCCTAACCCCCTAACCCTAACCCTAACCCCCTAACCCTAACCCCCTAACCCTAACCCTAACCCTGACCCCCTAACCCCAACCCCCTAACCCTAACCCATAACCCTAACCCTAACCCCCTATCCCTAACCCTGCATCCTCGTCATTAAATCCAACATCAGAAGTAAACAGAAGATCTACAGAAGCCTGATGCTTTCTGGAAACAAGTGCTGCCATTGAAGTTAAAGTAATAAAACAGAGCAACAAGAACGTTTTACAGTGATGAAGGCTTCTTTACGTCCAGATCTTTATCAGAGGGACTCAAATACATGTCCCCATGTGTTTCTCTCAGTTCAGTCATCCTTAAATGCAACATTAGATGCATGCTGGTGCTCCACTGGGATTGATATGGTTAATGAATGATGAAAATAATGGTTAGTTGCAGCTGTTAGTCATGATGCATTTCACAGTTGAGGCTAAGAGAAAGCTGTAGTTTAAAGTGATGAACGTGCCAGCAGCATCTATTAATGCAGAAACTGTAGACGGAACAGTCCTTTATTAGACACAGAGGCAGCAGACACCTGGAGCAGATCCAGCCTGAGGCCACAGGCTGCAGCAAAGACCCGTTCTAATGTGCACGGCCTTTTACTGGAGTTTTCCCAAAGGGGGAAGAGAGAAGATGCACAGATCCAAGAGGCATTATCTCCAACAGCCTTTTTCACTGTGCTGTCCATCACCTCGTTCCTCTATCCTCTTTTTATTTTCTAACAATCTCCTGCTGAGGCTCATTAATTCCTCCAAGTCTCTGAGCAGCACAGGAACAGTTAAACGGCCCCTTTATATCACATTTACATCTAGCTAGCTAGCTATCTATCTATCTATCTATCTATCTATCTATCTATCTATCTATCTATCTATCTATCTATCTATCTATCTATCTATCTATCTATCTATCTATCTATCTATCTATCTATCTATCTATCTATCTATCTATCTATCTATCTATCTATCTATCTATCTATCTATCTATCTATCTATCTATCTATCTATCTATCTATCTAATACATCTATCTATCTAGCTATCTAGCTATATTCTATCTATCTAGCTATCTAGCTATATTCTATCTATCTAGCTATCTAGCTATATTCTATCTATCTAGCTATCTAGCTATATTCTATCTATCTATCTATCTATCTATCTATCTATCTATCTAGCTATCTAGCTATCTATCTATCTAGCTATCTATCTAGCTATCTAGCTATCTAGCTATCTCTTCTATCTCGCTAGCTAGCTTCTAGCTATCTAGCTAGCTTCTAGCTATCTAGCTAGCTTCTAGCTATCTTCTATCGATCTATCTCGCTAGCTATCTCTTCTATCTCTTCTATCTATTCTAGCTATCTATCTTCCAACTGTGATAAATATCAATATTTTTGGTTGAAGGAAACAACATATCTTAAAATGTTTTATTGAGTTTTAGAAAATGGTGACATCATTTTTTAGTTTTATGATATTTTATAGATAAATCAGTTTAATGTTGGAAATAATGAGTTGCTACTGTAATCTCATTTTTTCCATCTTTTCTGTTCAGTTCAGGCGTTGGTTTGTCGTTTTTTCTCTCTCTGCTTTTATCTCTCTGTCTTTCTCTCTCCACTTTAAAGGCGTTTGTATTCTGAGCTGCTGCTTTAGAAGCGGCCCACCAGGATTTCCATTTCCAGCCTGATATAAAATTTATTGCTTGTTGGCTGCTGAGATCAAATGCTTGCTGCATGCTTGGCCTCCTCTTTGTTGGCCACAGAGTAATTCAGACACACTCACACATCTATGCACACACACACACTTCCACTCATACATGTATCATACAAACACAGCATGCAGTGATAAAAATGGAGCCAGGATCAAAGAGTTTTCATGCCTCTTCTCTTTAATTGTGTGTGTTGATCACACCAGTCACTGCAACTGTGTGTGTGTGTGTGTGTGGGAATAGGAGGCAGCTGGCATCCACACACTTCATGTGAACATCATTGTACAGCTGAAGGACAGTGCCTGTGTTTTTCTGTCAAACCTCTGCAGACATTTCTATCGTTAATATCTTTTTTTCTGCTTGATATGAAGCTAATGATGTTTTTTGTGTAATAAGCACAACTTATTTGTCCGTCTTTGTGATTGAGTGATTGATTGATTGATTGATTGATTGACTATGCCTTCAAATATCAGCAGGTCAACTCAAGCATCATCACACACCACATACACAATAATGGAGAAGCCTTGTGAATACAGTAATACATTTTAAGAGCCTGCAGCCATGCTAACAAACAGGCTGACATTTAGCAGGAAAAATGTTCACCATGTTCACCATCGTAGTTTATCCAGTTAGCATGCTGACATGGTAACAACACATCCTGACAGCAACATGAATGTGTGAACCAAATTTCATGACAATCCATCTGGTAGAAATTGAGACCTTTTACTGGACCTACTGGTCAATTCATTCTTGCAGCATCATGGACATCTGTGTCAACTTCATGACAATCCATCCAATAGCGGTTGAGATATTTCAGCCTGGACCGTGCCGCTAGCTGTTTACTTCAGCACAAACTACAGCAGTCTTCTAATAGTCAGCCCAGGCTCATGTTGCTGCAGCTGTCAGTTTGTTTACTGGGTTTCATGATGGGCTCTGTCTCTGAGCATCATGTCTGAACGTCCTGCAGAGCTCAGCATCCTCACTTCACACCAAACAGGTTGTCTGCTGGTGGCAGACTGCAGCAGGGAAGGACTGAATGTTGTCTATTATCCATCTCCGATGACATGAGAACAACATACAAAATGCGTGTTTCTCTAGTTGAGAATGTCGTCAGTTGTTGGCAGAAACCACATAAGGACTTGACAGGAGGACATGTTGAGCTCGCTGATGACTTCCTGTTTACTAATAGTACACATTGGTTTCTTATAATTGTTCTTGTCTAGATCAAAACATTGTATGATGATTTCTGAGAGCTCTCTTTGAAAGATATGTATTACCTTTAGAAAAAGTTTCAATCCCAAATTGGCTCTTCAGCAATAAATAATATAAATCAATACTGTTTACATTGAAACATTATCACAAAAGCAACAATATATTGAAAATAACATGACGATATATGGAAGATATGAGTCTTTGGTTCTTGGACTCGCTTCTGCTCCGATTAAGTGCATCTCGACAGGACGAACGTCTACCGAACCTTTGGAAAAATCCTCTTATAATCAGTATAATCAGTCTTATATTTATATTTGCTGCTCCTCTGACTCTGACTCTGACTCCCATCCAAACAGCATCAACTTCTCTCTAGAAATACGACTCGTTCTCGTCTTTGTCTCTAAATTCAGGATCTGTAATCAGTGAGCCGGTGGTCAGTTTGGAAATTATTGCTCTGTTAATATTATTTGAAGACTTATAGTAGCTTTGAGGTCTGCTGTGTGGGCGTTGATTGACAGCTGTGATTGACAGTTGGCTCTGGGACTCTCACTATTGTCTCAATATTACATTAGGTTTGACGTTACCTGATGTGGTCCAGCTGACTGGGGTGCTTTGTTCTGGAGTTCATGGACTAACTGTTGAAAACAGAACTAATAAAGACACAACAGCCGTTAATTAAAGAGCAGAGATTCTGCAGCAGATTGTATTTAAGAGCACATCTTCGTCCCGATGTCCCTCCCTGTGGACACATTCAGCTACAAGGCTGTTAAGTAAATATGGAGGATAGAGATTAATATACTGCACTGAGCAGTCTTAACTTTTGCAGCACAAGATCTAATTATGATAATTTATTCACTCTCAGAGACCTCGGCTTATTAAAACATACAGGTAGCCTTGTCAAGTCAGGGCCCATCACAAACAAGCTTGTGGCCCTTTTTGGACCTTAACCCAGAGCTTAATGAATGCAAACGGAGAGCAAGGTTTTACATGTTTTGCTTCATCCACCGGCTACTTGTTAGTGCAGCTCTGTCTTCAAGCTCACAGTCCAGCATTATTCATGCTGCGGTTACAGAATCCCAGAATTACTTTTCATGAAATAAACTCATTGATGAGCTGTTATAAATTTCATCTGTTATAGCTGCACCCTGGCAGATGTGTCTGTCTTATCAGCCTCCACCACAAAGTGAAGCTGCAGCAGAGTCTGTCTCCTCTTAATGAAACTCAGATGTTGCAGAAAACCATCGTCCCACCAGCTGTAATTTTAGCCAAATGCTGAAAATGAAATGTAAACAGGACTTTGCAGTTTGTCAACACATTTGTCCCCAGATTAATTTTTCCTTTACAGTGACGGCATTTCACCCCAGCAGACTGCATTAGTCAAATAAATGAGAAATAGTTGAACACCACAGCGGTGCGAATGACATTAGAAGCTCAAAGTGAAGTTCAGGATGCTGTTTTTATTTAAGGTCATAAAGAAAACTGTATAAAACTGCATATTTTACAGTTTCACTGTTTACCTAAATATGGCCATTAAATTAAATTCCAAATCAATATGTTTGATGGTTGCAACTAATGATTATTTTCATTATTGAGTCATTTGTTCCATGAAATGTCAGAAAATAGTAAAACATGGATCAGTGCTTCTTAAAGCCCACGACGACGTCCTCAAACACAAAGATGACAACAGTCAGAAGAAGGACTCAAAACGATTGATTGTCAAAATAGTTTCAAACGATTCTGTGTTAAATCTGATATGATCTTCATTTGTCCAAAGTCCAAACCACCTGCACAGATCTGCTCCTTTTTATGGCTTCAAAGTCTGATTTTAATTTTAATGCAGGAAATGAAAAGCAGCAGGTGTTCCTCATCATCAGCTGCGGTTCTCCTTGTTAGTCGGGCTCTGTGTGTGTCCTGCGCCGCTGCTGCTCTGCGGCCGGTATGAACGCAACAAGTCAAATCTCTCATCCAGGGAGGTGGAAAAGAAACCACAATATATCCACAGGAGTTGATCGGTGTGTTGAGTAATGACTACATGATTACGTCCCACTTAAAGGATCATTCTTCTGATTTATTCTTTTTATTTATGAATACTGTGTGTGTATCAAAAGCCTGATATATCTAATGCATCTGTGCTGTAGACCTCTGTTGTTGTCTAGAAACTATTAAAACACATCAGAGAGTCACAGCACTGCACTGGATGACATGTCCCTTAATCATGGAGAGTTTGGACACATTAGTTTGATTAGAAACACACTAAAATGTGATCAATGTTATTAGTCTTTGAAAAATCACCAGAATCATCCTTTAAATCTCTTTAACATTCAGTCTCATCGCTTTTACTTCAGTGTAATGACGACCTGAAACATTTCTGACATAAACTATAAATTACATTCACATACAAAACTGCAACAGCAAATACATTTTGCTGCCAATCTCTGATCCTGCAGCTCAATAACAGCTGATAGAAACTACAGCAGGATGAATGTTGATGGTTGCTGTGAGTCAGTGATATTGTTCCTGTTACACTGCTTATGTCATTTATATACAGATATTGTCCCTGTTTGAAACCTGTAAACAAGGCATGTTTAGTGCAACTCGCATGCAGAAACGATGGAAACAAACATGAATATGAATACAACGTCGTATGGCACGTAGTGGTTCTGCTGAAAGCCAGCTAATAACTGATCAATGACTTGTACATCATGTTGTGGTACCAGTGTGATGTACAGTAGTGTTTCAGTGACTGTCCCAGTTTCACACAGATAAATGATGCAGCGTTCACCACAGCGACATCTGAGACTAAACATGTGGCTCTCCATACTGTAACTGATGCTAACCACATATCTCCTCCTCTCCGGGGCTCGCTGATTGATGCCTCCACCCACTTCTCTGCTTTTATAAATAGATCAGTTGGAGCGGAGCCTCCACCGGGGACATTCCTCATTTAACAGAGAGGAATTAGCATATTAGTGCCACTTTAGAGCCAATCCCAGAACCTGATCCTGCCAAGCCTTGTCCTGTTTCCACAGGAGTTGTGCCAGTGCAGCCAGCCAAGGCAGACAGAGAGACTCAGAGAGGAGAAGAAGAGATGAGACAGAAGGATCACCTCTTTCCATCTTCTCACAGCTCACACAGCCCCACAGTTCTGCTCTTTTAGTGTTTGCTTCTTCCCTCCTCCATCAGTGTGCTGCTTTTTCCCATTACTGTAATGAGCTTAGCAAAGAAACGCCAGGAATTCCCTCTATTAAAGCAAAAAGATTTAACTGCAGACTGCAGGCTTGTCCTCGCTGGGCTCAAACAGAAGAGAAATTAGTCTTTGTGGCTGACTTGTTCATTCATCAGCCAGAGTTTGGATTTGTGGTAATGCAATAACTTGTCATTACATTTTCTCTGCTATTATTGGGAAGGTAATTCATAATTCATACTTGAGGTGTAGATTGCCAGTTGTGAAAGAGGTTTCAGTCCGGTGCAAACAGAGGACACGTTACAAGTTACCATGTGATATATGTGTTTGATATTCATGTTTGAGCTGCACATTTCTGTTGAGGCTTTAACCCAACACTGGACTTTGTTACAGTGTTTAAAAAGCGTAACTGCGATCGTCTGCTGACCTTTAACCCCAAGGTTATTACTGTAACCATGACGATGAAGGTGGCCTAACTTCAAGGAAATAGTAACTCTAAAACCAAGTTTCTCTGACCTGAAAGTGATCATTTGAACCCAAACCATTTTTCAGTGGGTTGGTGTCTCGCTGTTGTATCGGGATTGATGGAGGGTCGATATGTCTGCGTCCAGCTGACAGACGCTGCAGCGGAGGAGAAACTTGTGACGTAGTTTAGCTGGCTTGCTAACATTAGCCACAGGTATCTTTTATGTGTGAATCCTGCAGCTGATGTCGGTACGTCTGCTGTCACTGATGGATGGAAATGGTAAAGTACCTCAAAGCTGTACTTGGTTACTTTCCACCACTGTGTTGGGATTAAATCAATCAGCAGTATAACTCAAGCAGCTGCTTCTGAAGCATGTTTTGTAATCTCATTAATTCCTCCTGCAGAATGTGTCCATATAGATTTTGTTGGACATCTGGTCAGAGACATCTGTTAACTTCTTCTTTATGACACGTTCAGCTCCAAACCGTGTGCAGGAGTGAAAGAACAGGTGCAGATGTTATTGTCTGCTCCTCCAGCACTAAAGCTTTCAGGGCTTTCGCCTGGGTGAGAAGTAAAAGCCAGGATGTATCTGCGACTTCACTTTAAGATCTGTAGCTTCATGTTCCACTGAGGCTGTAATATAAAGCCCGTCTCTGTCTGTCCCTGTCTCCCTCTGCTTTTCTGTTCTCTTATATTTTCCTACATGATGCTTCGGTGGATGATTGGCCATTTAATATTTAGTTTGGCAGCGCTGCCGCTGCGGAGCGGGCCGTCTACCACGGCCTTCAACAGGAACACAGAGAAGGACAATGTCATAAAGACAGGACCACTATTCTTATATAGCTTATATATTATACTTATAGGGATGACATGATGAGCAGATGACCTTATCTCTCCACTCCTATACAGACACAGGTAGGAAGTTAGTGCTGCGTTAACTTTAAGTGAAGTTCAGGATCAGGTGTTTGCAGGTGATGACATACAGAGACGTGTGTGATAGAAGATATTATTATAGAAACACATGAAACATTAAAAACATCTATGAAAATGTATTAACTGAGCTGAGAAAGTGAAATCTCATTCTTTCAGTCACTTCTCAAAGCGTGTGAGCTTTTCCTGCTGACTCAGCTCGTTCTTCACTCACATTAACGCTGACCCATGGGCGCAGATAGCAGGTGTGTCAGGTGGGTCTCGACACACCCAGATTCGAATGCACTTTGAGGCTACGAGGCTCTGTGCGTTTATGTTCTTCCTCTGATTCTCTTTCTGTGATTTCCTGCAGTTTGGTGGGTTTTTTTACACCCAGTGGAGTTTGTTTATAGGACATTCAAGAAGAGCGGTTGAGAAAACGTCTTAAACTGTGTAAATGGGATTACAATATCTCTGGAGAGCATCCTCGGCTAACCCTCCTTCTGCTTTATCTGCTCATTATACCCGCCTGCTTCCTGTTGCTTTAAGCCTTGAGATCCCTGAGACGCGCAACTGTACCGCAGGTGTTAAACATATTGAATGCAGAGCGGAGCAAAACAGAACAGACTGTGACATGATCAGGAGGGAACCTGGTGGGGGACTCGTATGAGAAACTGTATGAAAAATGGTCAGCATGCTCTTATCTGAGCGGCTAGAAGCAGAGTTATCACAGCACGTTGCTTCTGCATGACATTTATACTTGTTCCAAGTGGAAACTGTCTGATTGAGCTCAAAGGGTTCCCACCTACACACAAGGCACAGAAGATGAGTGCTAAAAAACAGGAACATCTCAGTCTTTACTTCATCCACTTCTGAAGAAGTAACATATGTCCATTAGACCTTTAAAACCTGGAAGAGCCTCTGTGTTCATCAGGAATGTTTTCACCTGTTGGAGAACCTCAGGAGAACATATGAGACGCCCATAAATCATGTAGCCGTGTGCTAAACACTGATGGCTCATATGTGCCACAAATGCAGCACATATGGTCAGAATAACAGTCTCAAAATCAAATCTACATATCCTGTATGTGTATTTAAATATTAATACTTGTACATGTAAGAAGCTCATATCATTAAAAATGAAATATTTTAGGCTTTTGTACTGTTAGAACGAGATATTTAAAGGTGTTATTTTGCCATTTTGCAGACTATACGATTAATGGAAAAAAAAGAGTTGATAATAAAAGTTAGTTTACAGCCCTCGTGTGCTTCCTTGTCATAGTTCAGGTCTATAATCCACAGGAGCAGATTCTTTGCTTTCTTGTTGAACTAGTGGAGAGCCATGGTGGATGAATGAAGTCTTCATCATGCTGTTCTTGAGTTGTTGGGATCTTCAGAACCAGTCACAGAGTTTTTATGTAACTGTGTGCGTCTCTGCTCGCTCTGTGAACCAGCGATGGTCTGGGAGTGTAATCTGTGTCTGCTTTAACATGCACGGCAGGCTAAATCTGGCCTGTGATAGCCAGCATGCTAGCTGTGTGGAGGACGGACTGGCATCACCACAGCAAATCACAGAGGGGAGATTCACTGTCGGTGCTGTTGTGTGCAGCAACTATCTCTCAGAAACACGCCTGGCGCGCCGCTGAACGACATTTAAAAAGGCCGCAGAGAGCCGGCTGCTGTGGAGAGGAGAGTGTGTGTTTATGCGAGAGTGATACTGAGAGCCTGGAGCATTTCCACTCAACTGTCAAGTGTTTCATTGCTGCTTTTAGCAGAAAGCTGCTGCTTTCACAGCCACTTTGTGACTGAATGCAGAGGATTCACACTGTGTAACCACAGGATCAATATGTGTGTGTGCCGCGGTGTTTGTGGCCAAACAAAATGAATGATGGAGCTACCATTTTGTGGATGATTGCTTAGGCAGAGCAGAGAGAGTACGGGGTTAAAGGACGGAGGGAGACGCAGGATAAATGTCTTGTTAATTTCTTCTATTATTATATTATTGATATTATGTAGTTTTTCTGCATGTTTACTACTATAGTTTGTTTACGCAGCCTCCGGAGCCGGAGGAAACTTCCTGAAGCTGACCAATCAGAACAGAGCAGGCTTATCAGGACCAGGATGAGATCAATAAGGAGGTTTTAACTGAAAACCATGCAGAGATATTCCAGTAGAGTCAGAATATTAAAAAACCCACAAATAAATCAGAAATCAGTACTGCAGGTGTTTTTATTCTAATGTCTCAGTGTTGTAAAAATGCACCAGATCACAGTAAAACGTTGTAGTTTAAAGATTCCTGCAACACCGTCAGACTGAAGCAGAGTCTTTTTATTCCAAACATTCTTCTTTAACTTGACACCTATATTACCCACAATGCATCTGGGCAGTTTGCTGGAAGACTCACAGACAGATTCATAGATTCATAGAGGTCTCTCTCATCTTAAGAACCGAGAGGAGCTCTGACCTCACATCCATCCATCTATCCATCATCTCTCCATCTATCTCCTCCCTCCCTGTTCACTCAATCCTGGCAGGACGTCATCACACCCCCCAACCTCACCCACATCCTCACCCACATCCTCACCCACATTCTCCACACATCCCCCAATAAATCATGTCAGCCTGCAGACGAGCGGCTGTCTTTCTTTTCATTTGGCTCCATTCTCACACTGAATATTGTCAAACGCGATTGATCAGAGTTCATCAGCAGCAGGGAGCAGTGACAGCGAGGTGGTTAAATTCATATGTTGTGAGATGAGATGGTTACAGCCGGTCCTCTGAAGTTCAAACTAAGTGCACATTTACACCACAAACAAACTGTTAGCTGTTGTTCAGCCGGACACATCTCTATTCTTTTCACCACTACCACTATTTATCACCTTGTGTGTTTCTGACACTTTGACAGAAAACTTGTGGAGGTTTTCTGGCTTCAGATGCAGCAGCCGTTTGAACTTAGGTGTCTAATGCAGTAAAGATCAATTTAAATAATTCTGAAGCACAATAACGCGACCACCTCCTCCTCTTCCTCCTCCACCTCTTCTTCCTCCTCCTCCTCCTCCTCCTCCTCCTCTTCCTCATCCTCTTCTTCATCTTCCTCCTCCTCCTCCACCTCTTCTGCCTCCTCACCTTTCCGAATAGGCCAAATTAAAATGTTCATTGCTACTGAAAGTGCGCCATTCGCTCAGACTGTAACTGGCAGCCGGGGCATTACTTAAAAGTTTGAGCGTGTTTGGAGGAGGAGGAGGAGGAGGAGGAGGAGGAGGAGCAGGAGGAGGAGGAGGATAAAGACAGTGAGTCAGTCGACTTTTCGTCAAACTGGTTTGTGAATTGCAGTTTAGCTGAATGCTGATGTACTCGTACAAATATAGTGATTACAACAAACACACACACACACACACACACACACACACACACACACACACACACTCCAGTCCAGTGAATCTGTGTTTTCTGCTTCATTTACCCGTCCGTCTGCAGGCTTGGAAAATACAGTGTGTTGATGAAGGCTGCACCTACACGTGTGTGTGTGTGTGTGTGTGTGTGTGTGTGTGTGTGTGTGTGTGTGTGTTTAGTTTAGAAAGATATTGCAGGAAATTAGAGGTTGTAATGAAATCAGTGATTGCTGTACCATCAGCTAGCAGGGTCATTGTAAGTGTGTGTAATTAGGACGTCATGTTTCTTTTTCTCCCCTCCATCACACACACAGACACACACACAGACACACACACAGACACACTTCAGAGGATATTACACTGACTTTCTAGTTCACAATGTTTCATGTGTGTCTTAAACCAACAGTCAGTAAATGAACAGTGAACATGTGTTTGTTGCTGTAATCATCCTCCTGTTCATACTGACCATTAGATCCCTTCATAACACACTTACAATGGAAGTGATGGAGACTAAACCCACAAACATGGATTTAAAGTTCATGTGAAGCTAATATGAAGCTTCAAATCCAGCAGATATGTTTCAACGTTACAGTGTTTTTAGAGCCAAAGTCCCTCTTTTTGTTCCTATACTTCCACCACAGCTCAACAGGGAAACACAAAGAGGGAATTTGATGCTAAACAGACTGTAAATGTGTCAGATATCCACTTGATATGACTAACTCACACTGATGAAGCCTCAGAGAAGCTTCACATCTACTTTAAATGACTGTGTGGACACACTGTGGATTTTAACCTCCATCACTGACACTGAAAGCACATTTGAAGCAGATCTTTGAACAGCCAGTATGAACAGGAGCAATGATTACAGTCACTGTTCATATGGACTCCTGACTCAGAGAAACAGATATTTTCTAACACAGTTGTTCACGTTTTGCTCTGATGATTTAACGAGGAGCGTTTCATCAGTAACATCATGTTAAAGAGAAAAACGAATGAGGCGTTTACTGCAGGAACCAGGGCCGTATGAAATATCTCCTCCAGCTTTGCAACACAGTTCTGCTGCACTGGACATATACAGTAACACTCACACACGTTTGTTAGAGGTGAGCTCCAGCTGGTGCTGGTTAGGCCTGTCAGCCGCGTTCGGTTCAGTGATCACAGCGTCCGACGCTGGGCCAGATGTAGCTCACAGGCTAATTAACGTTAAAATACAGAAATCTGTAATCATGTACACACTTCATAAGCTACATGCAGTCAAACACACAGTTTAATCTGAATTAAGGATCTGTGCTGCCGTGGTCGCCACGGTAACTAGAAAGACTCATGTTTCCATCATGCTTTGGTAAAACTTTACTTTATGTAATAATCAGTATATAAACAGTAAATTAATATGAGGAAGGAAGAAAAACAAAGTTCTGTTACATACGTACTTATTCTGAGCTTGATGTTGTTCAAGTGTAAAATGTGTATATTTAAACACTTTTTACCAAAAACTGAACAATGAAAGCTTCAAACTTTCACCCTCCCACCTGACAGCCACGTGAACTCTGACCCCTCTGACCGCGGACACGAGCGACAGCAGCTGTCACACTTCCTCCGGCGGTCCTCTCAGACTAACACACTCATTTAATAGACACCAGCGTTCAGCAGAAGGTCAATAAGTTGAAGTCCTCTCTGATTGGAGGCACACACCAAATGTCAGACGGAAATGTCAATAACTGCGCTGTGTGCATCACCTCCACGCGTTCCTGCTGCTCTCTGTGTCTCTCTGAATGACTTCTTCTTATTCCGCTCAGGTTCAGAGAAGCAATTTTGGATCCTTCTTCTCTCGCTTGCTGTTTCCTTCCTCTGCCGTCCATCACTCTCTCCCTCCTCTCTCCATCTTGGATCTGCTGTTACCTTCCAGCTCAGGTCATGTTTGCTTCTCTCTGCCCCTCCCCTCCCTGTGTCTTGGATCAATGCAGGATTTAGCCATTGTCACTATGTAGTGCAGGTTGTGTTTTATTGAAGCTGTCAAGGTGCTGACCTTTCTGTGGCAGCAGGTATGATAGAAGGAGAGAAGGGCGACTATGTCGAGTCTAATCTATCAAAGGACAGAGAGCTGCTGGCTGCAGGGGTTCAAAGATTCATTCATTTTTATGCTGTTATTTATCTTTTGTTTCTCCATTTATCTTCCACACAAGGCTGTGTAGTTCTTGAATATCTTAAAAAAACACATTATACGTCCACGTATAATCATCCTTCTGACTGCGTTTAGAGCCAGACATCAGACATACACAAGAGGACCAGATTTGATCTGAAAACATCGGATCAGACTCATCTGGAGGCAAAGGAAAAGCAAAAACAAAGACAGACCAGTTTCTATGTGAAGCAACACTGATGTGTGGACATGAGGGACATGTGTGTAGTCACTCATGAACCTGAATCTTATAATTAGAGGGAAGCTGATGGGAGCTTTCTTCTTGCTTTTCTTGTACATGTGCATGTTGAACTCATTCACCAAACTAAAGCGTTTGGCAGGAACGTTCAATTTAAGACGAGGAGAGCTGAGAGGAGGAATCTAACCTGTTTCTCCTTCGTTGGACTCTTCTTCTTTGGTGAATAATGTGATGCAGAATCTTCTCACAGGAAACAAAAAAAAAACAATATTTCATCCTAGATCTGTTTTTCAAAGGTGACACTTCATTTTTTTTGATGAAATAAACCTTTAAATGAACATACGAGTTTTCTTGGGCCTGCTGTCTCGTGTCTGTGGGCGACGTTTGTAATTTTCAGACCTGTCATCACTCTCCACCTGTAACTTGGAGGATTTCAGCTCTCAGGTGGCCCATGTGTCAGACTAATGGAGGCTTCATTAAGCTCTCTGTCTGCAGCTGTCTTTGTCTTTTTGACTTTCTTTTCTTTTTCTTACTGTCAAACTGTCAGACAGGACAACCTGCTCTCATCAGTGCTGGAAAGTAAAGTGGAGTTTTGAGCTACTTGTACTTTACTTGAGTATTTCCATTTGATGCTACTTTATATATTGTTTGTCAAAATGTCACCACAATCATAAGATAAGAGTGTAAGCTGGAGGAGTCTGTGTGAGAGGATGGAGAATAACAAGCAGCAACACCATTTTACCACTGCGTCAGAGCACATGCGACTGTTTGGCTGTTTTTCTGCTTTTTCTCTGGAAACAACGCTATGAGAGCTGAGAGTGAACCAGAACATAAAGCTGCAGCTGGACAGATAAACAAAGCTGAAAGTCGCTATAAAGACGAGGAGCTGCAGCTGAGTATTTCTCGTTGGCTCTTTCTTGAAGAGTGAAAAACAACATCTTTGATCAAACCAGTATTTTATAGATGTGTTTATGTCGACATACAGCTTAAGTTATATATCGATCAATTCTTTCTGTCTGTGTGTCTCTGTCCTTTCCTGGGAGATGATAGAAAATCTCTTCTAGTAACTGTGATGAACCTGCACAAATTGTATATTCCTGTGTTACTCTGTGTGTGTGTGCGTGTGTGTATACACTTTTCTGCATGCTTTTGTTTGTACAACATTATATTCACTCGTTTATGTGGTTTTCATGTTGTGCAAGAGCGATTTTAGATGTATTTGTTTGCCTGGATGTGTGTGTGGCCTTTGTGACTTCTTGGGTCTGAAGCCATAAAACTTTCAGCATATTTCAGCTTCATTTCAAGGAGACAGTAGCTACAGAGCTGCGACTCTGCTGCATCACTGCACCACTGCAGCCCTGCACAAAACCTTAACATTTTATCATAACTTTGCTTTCTTTCTTTCTTTGTTTTTTTAACTGTCATTGTTGTCCACAGTATCAAAAGTCATTGCAAGAAGACATTTGAAGTTTCTCTCCATCTTGAAACTCTTAAAAACTCTTTTTAAATGTCACTACACTTTTCCTGCTGGAGTGCGGATTACATTCATAAGAAAAGGTCAAAGGTTAGGGGATGATCATAGTTCTGCTTTTTATCAACGAACAGGAAACGCTGTGATCACCACAGTTTACAGTCAATGAAGTGTAAAAGTGTCTTTGTTTAACAAAAACTGAAGAAAAATAGTAATAATACTGAAGACAGCTAACAAGCTGCTGATGAGCTGCACTGTTCGCGCTGCTGCTAAATACTATTTTTAAATCCAGTTTTCTTCCAAAGCTGTGTGTTATTCTTTTTTTCTTTTTATGAAAATGAATGCAGTATGATTAATGAATAAGAATTGGTTTGAGTGTTTTAACCTGCAACATCAAACATTTAACCTATACATGCATCATGTTAGTGCAGATCCCCTCCCAACAGATCGAAGGCTAATAGGAAGAAATATCTATCTTTACTGCACATTAGTGTGGACCCTGATGGACTCACACAGATCTGCTGTAATTACCATGAACACCTTCACTCTACGCACCTTCAGACTTGTTTTCCAGGAAACAGAGAAAATCCACATTTATAATGAGATCTGAGAAAACCTTTAACTTTTACTGTTAAATCACTGGAAGACATTGCTTCATATCTGAAGCTTTAATTTTGCCTTCAACAAAAAAAACACAGTAACTCCATATTAATGAGACCACAATCTCTTATTAATTAATTAATATGTTTTACCAGAAGGCATATTAGGCAACGGATAGACAGATCTGCCTGCGAGGCTTCACTCAGGGTGAAGAGTCTCCTGAACATCCATCATAACTAAATAATATAATAATTAATGTAGTAGTTCCCAACCTGTTTGTCACCAGCCATAATACTAAACATGTACTCACTTATCAATAAATAAATCAAATAAATAATGTGTTTAGTGTTTTGTTGTTGTTATTGTCCAAAATGAATAACAGTGAATTCAAATATCAGAAAAACGATGACAGATCTTCCCGCTGTGTCTGGATCTTGTCCTCATCCACGTATGAATCTCTTCAACAGCACGTTTAAAACACTTTCCTTCTTCTCACCATCCTAACGCCAACGTTTCCCTCTGTCTCTCCCTGCAGATCCCTCAGATCAGCTATGCATCCACCGCCCCGGAGCTGAGCGACGACCGCAGGTACGACTTCTTCTCTCGGGTCGTCCCGCCAGACAGTTTCCAGGCTCAGGCCATGGTGGACATCGTCAAGGCCATGGGCTGGAACTACGTATCCACGGTGGCCTCGGAGGGCAGCTACGGGGAGAAGGGGGTCGACGCCTTCATGCAGCTCTCCAGAGAAGCAGGTAAGACACGTCCACACGAGGACAACAGATACTCACTGGCTTTCCTTGACGCCATAATGACAGCTGACCTGACTTCTATTGGCTGGTTTGATTTTAACACCAGGATGTGTCTGTTTTCATCATCATTCACTGGAAGCTGATCCTAATATTACAGCCACGATGAGTATGTGAGATAAGATAAGATGAGATTTATTATCCCAGAGGCGAAGTGTTGCATACAGCTGCATATATGTAGAAAAACTTTACACTGTTCCTAAAAA
>CM072863.1:352500-562500 GCA_036937835.1 Pampus argenteus | reverse complement strand
AAAGGGATCAGTCGTCAACGGACTGACTGAGCTGTGGAATATTTAGAGCAGAGAAGACACGTTATTTAGATGAATGGAGGCTTCGCTGCTCCGAGGAAAGATGCCGTATCACTGAACATGAATGCCATAGGTTTTCTCTGTGTGACTGATCTCTCTCTGGACCGGTTCAGACTGGCTATCATTCCCGAAGTTACACACCATAGTCTGATGAAGTAAAGTGAAACCACCTCCACTCCTCCCACAGTGATGAGTACAGTGTCGCTGTGCTGTGTTTATGGCAGCAAAAGGGACTCATAAACGGCTGATGGATGCCAGCTGGGAATCCCAGTAATAAAACAGACAAATTAGTTGCTGCATTAACTGGTGTGTCGCTTCTAATATCTCTCCAGCCTAATGAATTTATAGATAAACACGCTGAGGGGACGGCTGCTTGAAAAGAAGATGGAGCTGGGTGAAGAGAGCGAGGAGGCAAACAGCTGCAGAGTTGCCATGGAAACAAGAAAGACCACAGCATCATGTGTTTCAGGTAATCCCAAAAAAAACATCTGTTTACTTCCTTATGACAGCGCCCTCTGACCGGCGTAGAAATTAGGACACAAGCAAAGGAGGAAATTATGTGACGTTAATGTGGAGCGACAAAGTGACATCTTCAATTTGGATCAACATGAAACTAGATGAACAACGGCACAGAAAACATCTGGGTCTTTGATAAAAAGTCCAAGCTACACAACTGTGGACATTAAAACTGGAGGAGAGAAGTCAACTACGACTCCCAAGATGCATTTCAGCAAGATGATGACATGTTCACAACAAACGGTATGGATGGCAGAGATTCTCCTGTCAGAAATATTAAAAACAGATGCACGCGTGTAAGTAAAACACAATCATTTAGCGGTGTAACGGTTCAGGAGACCTCTAAACCATGACGATAACCTTACCAGGACTTTCAGACCGAAGTCAGCCACGTTCGTCATGTGACATGTCAACTTGTCTGCCGTCTCTCGCTGTTTGTCATTGGTCAGGTTTCCATCCAAATGTAGCACAAAGTTTTAAGAAAATCAGCAATTGAAAACTGACGAGTGAATTAATTTTGATTAACTGATTGAAAATGTTTTGAGCCATTTTGATGTCAGTTTGTTGTTGAACTTTTTGTAGTTTGAACAGAAACATTTGAGATAACTCATTGGGTCACATGGACGTTTATTACAGCGAGGAATTGATTGAACTGTTGAACTGTTGTTGGCAGGCAGCTGAACATCAGAGATGATGACACAGTTTAGTGTAAGGGGTTATTTTGAGGATAAGAGTGGAGCGTCTTCTTGTCAGAGTGCTTTTCAGATGTCGGTCAGAACAATCGGAGGTGTTGTTTTGAGGCTGTGTGTAAAGATGCTGCCATGAGAGGGGATGTCTCTACAACAAACACTATCATTTCCTATTTTACACAAACACATTATCATCTGAAGGACACATAAACTACAGTATTTACCTCGTTTTCTGTGGATGTCCCTCTAACACTGGATGGTTATAAAAGTATTCATCACCATCACACAATCACACAAGTACTCGATCAATAACAGGTGAAGAATCACTCAGTGACTCATCACATGGTCGCTGTGACTCGTGACTCTGCTTTACTTCACCGTCATCATCCAGTTTGAATAGTTCTCATTCTGAGCAAAAAATATTGAAATTTCTTGCAAAAGTGTTTCTTTAGTGTACATATGTGTGTATATGTGCAATATTCAGTTCAAATGACATTTTATTTGTTTCTGTCAGATTAACAATATTTTTGTAGTAGAAGCAAGAGCAACAAAACTCACTTTAAAGTACAAGGAGGGTAATTACCGTATTTTTCGGTCTATAAGGCGCATCTAAAATCATTCTCAGTTTGTGCCTCATGTTTGTGTTTTTCGTCTGTGAGAGTCGTGTCTCAGCAGCCCAAGAGGAAAGATGAGAGCAGACAACATCACTTAAAATCAGCATTTATGTCCGTCTCAGTAAGATAAGCTAACATGTTTAAAGTGGAAGTCAAAAGACTGGCGTTGGGATAAACTAATCTATACTGAACTTTTTACAATTTAAAAGGCAGCTGTAGTGAACTGTTGTCTATATGTAGTGTCATTCATGCGGAAAACGATGACTGATACTGAAAATAAGTTCAGTCTTTAAATCTTAGTTGACCACAAAGTGAAATTCATCCATTCTTGTGTGATGACTTTGTGAACTGCTGTAGCCTGCGAGCTAACCGCTAACGTGCTACTTTCTTTCTCTTTGTGTTTCTCCTCCTGACATTTCGTGTCAACATGTTACTGAAGAGGGAAAGTAAAAAAACTCTCAAGCAAACATCTCGATGCTGCTCCCTTCATTCCTGTGAAAGCTGCTCTACTGTTTGATGAAACTGGAACAACATAAGAGACTGAAACTGAAACTGGTGCTAGAATCAACCTTTAAAAACCAGTTATCTGTACTATCTATTTGGTATCAGTGTTTTGGGAACTTTCGCTACACTTGAACTGGACATTTTGTGTGAGTTTACTTCCACCCTGCGAGTGAATCATCTTAAATTGTGGCATCTTTTGATCAACTGAACAGTTTCAGTTCAGTACGGCTCCCTGCAGGTTTGACTCCTCACTTCTTCTGGATTGGAGTTACGTTCCACATGAAGTGACACAAGCTCATCTTTGGGGTAGAAGGAAACGCCTCAGTAATTGGACAAGGACCATAAACTCAGAGATGAAGAAGAAATGAAAGATCTCACCCACACATCAGTTTCTGTAACTAGTCCATTTTCTTCATTAGCTCCAACTTTATCATCTTTGCAGTGTAATGCAGTATCACAGGAGCACGAGTAATTGTACAATTACAGTTTCAATGTTACACAAGAGTTTAAATACAATCATAAAAAAATTTGATACAATAGTTTGAAGTGTTTCTTGTTTGCCGGCATACAAACTGTTGTACAAACAAAATGCTGTAAGACTAATTATTTGATCTTCTGGTGAATAATGGTGAGCATGCTTTCTGCTCCTTTCAGCCTCAACATCCTCTTTCTTCACTCTTTTTTACTGTAAAAATGTCCTGAATGTTAGTTTCCACATGCTCCTGTTGTGTGAATGTTAGCAGGAACACAGCAGGTGGTGCTGATTCTTTAGTCTATGGCATCAAACTGTTCAACAAAAGGATGTCAAAGCTCAAACGATGGAAGAATGTGGAGAACATGATGGAAATATGACATTTCTGTTAGTTTCATGTGTTACAGCCTCCTCATGGCTCCACACACATCTGATGTTTTCAGCTCTTCACTGACTTTTAAGTCACATGATTCATGTACGTCAGCGTTTATTCACTCAGTCTGTTTACAACTACTATTACAGCTCAGAAAAAAAGGAACTCCTCTTACACATATCTCTGTGTTTCCACTTTATGCACAATTTGGATATGAACATAATTACACTTTTCCCTCCTCTCTCTTTCTCTTTTTATCATATTCCTGTCTGTATATTCAGTCTATCCATTGACACTGTACAGGTTAGTATGAGACGTGTACGCTTCATTAGCTGTAATACTAACTGCAAAAACAGTGTGTAGTATGTACTGTGCAGCAGGAACCCTGTAAGGTAGCATATCCAGGTTTGGATATATTGTTTACATAAGCAACATGTAACCAGGATACTGCTGTGCATGTAAACACTCAATGACGCCTTAATGTCCAACCTGTGAAAGGAAACTTTCATTATCAATAAGCAGAATCTGAAGAAATCTTACATCTTAACATGCAGAAACGCTGCCTGCAAGTCAAAAGTCAGGGTTTGCAGTGTTTCTTTACCCTGTTTGTTGCACATGCTCATAATGTCTGGTTATTCTGCAGCCGTGGTTGCTAAGGTGGTTGCTAAGGTGTTTCCATGTGTTGTCACGTTGTTCACTCTCATATTTCAGATGTGATTCAGCTCCAACATGTACGGATGGATGTGAGAAGTTGATATTTGGAGTAAAGAAGGAGAAACAGAAGTGAAATCCTGCTACTATAGTTTGTTTACATATGAAACTGACCAATCAGAGCAGAGCGGGTTCATCAGGAGGCGGGTCTTAAAGAGACAGGAGCTAAAACGTCCTGTTTCAGACAGAGGCTGAACTGAGCTGCATAAAGGACCAGGATAAGATCAATAAGGAGGTTTTAACTGGAAACCATGCAGAGATATTCCAGTAGAGAATATAAATACAGAGCTGGACATGTGCAGGATATGTGACCTTTAATGAGAAGTGCTGCAGTGTGATGTTTCAGCCTCATTTAAAACAACAGAAAGACCTCAGTGGTTGTTTCAGCATTCAGAAGTAATGAGAGACTTGTGATGGGTGTGTCTTTGTGCTCCTCTCTCTCCTCTCTGTGTTTTCTTGCCCTGGAGAAGATAGAAATGGTGTTTGGCGACTCCCCTGATGATCCCACCTCATCAAATGTTCATTTCTCTGGTCAATAATTGACTCTGGTCCCTTTATTAGCCCTCTGTTAGTAGAGAGATTAGAGGAGAGATCTGCTGCTGAGCATCTCCTCTTTCATTAGCAGAGATGAGGAAAGCACTGGATTGATCACAGATCCAGAGGTGTGTTTCACTGTGTGTGTGTGTGTGTGTGTGTGTGTGTGTGTGTGTGTGTGTGTGTGCAGGTCTGCTGAATTTGTCATTTATTCTTCACTCCTGATTTTCCACGAGGATGTAGAAAGCTGTGCTGAGTCAGAGTGGACAAGCAGCGGTTGAAGTGGGATTTGGAAGGCGACATAGATGGACAATGTAAGGTTAATAATGTAAATATTGTAAAACTAGAACTATATGGCGCCATCCTGAAACCACAGAATTATGAATTTCTCACTTTTGTTCTGAAATGTAAAAAAATAAAAGAATAAGACCAAAGAAGAAGTTCAACTGGACTTTAATCATTCAGCTTCTGTTACTGGATCTTTTTCTGACGCTGCTTTCATCACATCATCCTCTTCAGGGGTTTTCAGTCACATATTTGCCACCAGTGACTTTACTGCAGTGTATAATGTAAATGCATCTTATTATGCATGGATGGCGCAGTAGTTACTGTCAGATGGTAAAGCCCAAACGACAACGGAGCACTTTCTGTAAACCAATCCGGCCTCATTTATGTCACATAATTTAAGCCTAAACTGTCTGCCTTAGGCAACACCTGACTACACAGAAGAATATGAAACGTTCAGCTGTACAACTGCAGCCAGGGGACAATTTCACTGTGAATAAACTGAACCGATCCTATCGTTCACACAATCGACTGCAAGTAACTATCAGTGAGAACCCAGTTCTTCTTCTTATGTAGTCAGGATGACAGATATTTTTCATGTTATTGTGACAATAGTTTCTTATTTAGTTACTAGAGTTCTTGTAATAACGATGCAACTCATCTTTTATCTTCTATCATAAAACTTTCTCCTTATTTCACAATATGAACGTATGAATGTAAAATTAACTTTTCTAGTTATATCACAATACATTGTTAAAACAAGAAAAACATCCAGTCAGTGCATAAAGATACAGTATTGAAAAAAATGACCTGCAGTCACCAGACAAGCTGCTGGCTGCTAAAATTCAACACCTGCTTTTTGACTCAGTCAACCAATCACAATCCAGCACAATTACAAAGCAGTCCATTTAACACGACCTGCCTGCTCATTCATGCTGCAAACATGCACACTGAAGACTAAAATTAGCAACACAAATGAAGATCATCTGGAGACTGTAATGTTTGGATGCTCCTCGGACTGCAGCATCTTCTTCTTTGGTCTTATTCTGTTTCAGCCTCTCATCTGTGCTTCACTTTAGTTTCATCCTCTTTTTTATTCAAACTCTCATCTTCTTAAGCAACCCAGAATGAACAGACAAAGTTTACCGTAGCTGTTATCACCTGTGATGTATAAAACAAAAATAATGGACAGATGATGTAGCTGTCGTCGCTTTAACATGACGGCCTCATTTTGTTTCCTCACCTCCTCCACTCTCAGGTGGGACACAAGGAGAGGAGGCGAGGAAAGGAATCAAGGATGCACAAACTGAGTTATGAGAAGAGGGACTGGTTACATTTTATTGGCTCACTGTAACAACACTAACCTCTGCTCCTTCTCATCACCTTGAGCAAATCTATTCTTTGTGTCTTTCCTTTTTATTTCATATTGAATCTGTCAGTCAGTCATTGATTTATTATAAGTTGAAGGACAGTTATGATCAGCTGAGGCTGCAGTGATATTTGTGCTATTTGTTCTTGTTAGATACGAAAGCTTTTTACTTTAAGACACGATCAATCAAAGCTTTATCTGCTGCTAGTTGAACTTTGTCCCTGGATGCTCTTCAAGAGATAAAACTGACAGAGAAACACATCTTGAAAATCCTCTGAAGCTAATTTATTAAAGACTGAGCGACCTTGTGCTCCTTAATCGGATAAAATCGCTAAATCAAAACATGTTTTTAGGAGTTTTATCTACAGCAAAGTGATACCTCGGTATGTATTTTTATTCTTTGTGGCTTTAACATGTTTTATTTACTGAGCCTGAAAAATCATAAGGTTAACTGGAAAATGTATTAATAAGGCCAATGTTGAATTACACATCAAAAGAACGTTGTTGTGTCCACCATAGCCTCTTGTTATCAATAATTCCTCATTAATCATTATATTTTAATTGTGTCTGTATACCAATCAGATAATGATAATAATTATAGATCAAGAAGTCAGAGCCTATTCAATCACAAATGGCGCACAAGCGGCGTGTTGTTTCTTCCGGTCTCTGTTAGCGTGATGTTGCAGGTCCAAAATACACAAACAACTACCGTTTATCACATATGTAAACATGTAAACATGCAAACATGTAAACATGTAAACAGAGACCAACCATGTTCTGAACTGGGTGTAAATTATTGTTGGAAACATTTATGTGCTCTCCGTTTTAGTGTCTCCTTTCTTCTCCTACTACAGAGTGATGTATTGACCACATACTTCCACATCCAATCACACACACACACACACACACACACACACACACACTCACATGAACAGCCGGATGGATCAAATGCATCAGCACACATGAGTCATGACACGCAGGCTGAGGTTCAAGAACATTAACAGCCACAGATCCATCTTAAAGATCCTTAAACACACACACACACACACACTGACACACACACACGAAGCTGCAGCTGTCAGATGGATCTATGTGGCGTCAACATTCATTCATTCATGTGTGTGTGTTTTAACATGCAACATGCGTGTTGTGACTTCCTCATGCTCACATTGAAGGTGTATTTAAACTCACAACTGCTGTTTGTGTGTTTGTGGAGCTCATTCTTCTGTTTGGCAGCTATTGTAGTAAATTCAGTGTCAATTGATGAGCTCCCCTGGGTGAAGGGGGGGGTGGGGGTTGTGGCCCCCAGAGCTGTTTACTTCCTCCCACTCATCACCAGAAGCACCGAGGGAGTAATAAAGGAGAGCAAGGAGAACAATGGAAAGAAAATAAAAGAAACTGTGAGGAGGAAGAAAAGAGGGAAGGAGTGAGTGAGAAAAACAGATTTTGACCATATCTGACAAATCAGTCGGTGTCTTTCCATCCACTTGTTTTAATGCTCGTTTTCAATTTGTGATTAAAACGATCTAAGTGAGAATGCAGAAAATAGAAAGGAAACAGACGTGCAGGTTAGGTGACTTGTTGTTATTGGTTCCCAGATATGTTGCTGCTAGCAAAATACAAGGACATCACTCCAGATGGGATTTAAATGACATGAGGAGCAGCTGTATTTATTATAAATCATAGTGTTGATGGTAAATCTGCCTCCGTTAATGTGTAAACTGCATGTATGTGTCATGCTAGAACGGAAAGCTTGACTGCTGTAGAAATACAGCAAAACACTCATTTATTATTATTATTTATTCAAAAGGGCATAATCGCTTTCTGTTAAGGTCGCCTAACTTTACACTGTTTATCTGGACATGTTTACAGTAATTTAAGTAACTGTTAATTTTTCACAGATTGTAAGTGTTGAGTTTGGGTCAGAAACTCTTTATTAGAGGCTATCTGGGTTCATACGTAGATGTTCAAAATGTCTTAATAAATTAGACAATTATTAACCCACAGTGTGCTAAATTTGGCATTAACATATAAAGTTTGTGGTATGATTAGCTGCTGTGTAACTCCTGATTCGTTCTATCCTGATATATGCACACAGATTAGAAATAATAACTAATACAATAATACAGAAAAATTACCAACTAAACCACCTTAACACTTTTTAAAGTTGTTTATAATAATTTGTATCACCCCCTGTGTCCTAAAAAACAACCGTTAAATAACTTCAAATTTCTCAAAAAATGTCCAGGAGATTAATATAAAATCAGAGGAGCCTTAATAGACTTGTTTTCTCTTTGTGTGCATGTTGCTCGCTTGATTTAGAATATGCCGGTTATCTAAATTATATTATTTAACGTTGTACATTGTATGTTGTCTGTAATTAATAAGTGAATCATAACTCAGTCATTCCAGGAGATGCGTTTTTAGCAAACCACTTGTGATTTGAACCAAGTATCATGGTAACTCATGTCATTGTAATGGATTTTTATGTTAATGGATTTGTATTAATGACATTATTAACTGATGATATTTGGTGCTAATGTTGAGTCGAATGTTTATTTAATAAACTTATAAATGGTTGTCATGTTCAGGAAAATACATTAAACACATTAGCACTGAAATATAGTTGTCTTAATGATATGACTTTTTATCCAAGGAAGCGATTACATACGACTCTTCATTGTAGAAGTTTAAAAAAATGTTGCATTGTTTTTCGATAAAGAGCACAAAAAAAACATTGAAAATGTATTTTGAATTTTTGATTGGCTGCAAAAATCACAAAGAAAAATAATCAAAGGAGGCCGAAGGAGAGATTTTCTGTAGTTTTTGTGTTTTAATGTGTAAAAGAAGTATGAACACATGACAACTGCAGCATGAATGGAGGCCAGTTCAATATGAAATAGTTTTTAAGTATGAGCATTAATACAGAGCTGACTGTGTGTGGCGGGGGAGGGGAGGTGCTCTCTCTCCACATTCATCATCTCTAATGAGGCAAAGCCCTCTGTGAGACCTGCCCAGTAGAAATATCTCCCTGCGCTCAGACAGTCGTCCTCATGAAGTCCTCCACCCTTCAAGTATGATCTATTGCTCCTGATCTCATTAGAAGCTGCACTGACAGTATTTGTACAGAACATGTTGAAGGGGACTTCACTAGCATAGTTTTCTTTTTTCTTAAAACCAAGCAACTCCACGACTAAAACCTCATTATCATTATCTTATCATAACCTTATTTACACTGTTTTCTAAAAAATTACAATTCTTATGTCAGTTTGGCAGATGGCAATGCTACAATACCTGAATCTGAAAATGAACTAAATGAATCTGCAGATTTCTCTGTTTTGTAATATTTAATTTGCACACACTGCTAACATAATTTTAAGCACTGTGATTGGATGATTCTTGTTTAAATGCATCATAGGAGTCGTAGTTGACTTATCTCCTTCAGTTTTCATAACTTCAATCTTTTGTTTGTTTTCTGATTTTGATTGACCATATTTTCTATCACCTCTTTTAATATTCAATATAAATAGCTTGGATATTAGCATGCTAACATTAATATTGAGTATTGAATATTAAATATTGAGTAACAATTCATCTCTACTAAACAACTAGTTGAATTAAGTGATGTAGTGAAGTTTGAATTAGACAGTCTCACAATATGAAGCTATTTGAGTGAAGCATTTAGAGCCTGACCAGTGAGCCGAGAGTTGGATTAGAGCCATGTGATACAGGATTGTATCATCTGCATAGAAAATATTTACTTATACATCTCTGTTGCCATGATAATAATGTTTGCAGTATGTAGATCGTAATAATAAAGGACCAAGCAGAGACACTTGCGGTGTTATTAAAACCTGAAGGAACCAGTTTTAATCAGCATGGTTCGTATTTACACTGATTTACTTGACTTTGACTGTGTGTAATGTAAAAGGCTTCTGGCAGCAGCTGTTTCCAGCAGCAGACAGCAACTGACTAACCATAGTTGATCAATTAGCAAAATACAGTGGTGGAAAAAAGTGCATTGATGAAATATCACTTATAGGTATTCAAGTGCAATTTCTTTTAGTGGAGCCACAGCCAGCATCCCAAACAAATCCTAAAATAACTTTATAGCTTTCATGTATGACTCATATTTTATGTTTTTGGATTTGAATGTAGAGCAGTAAACTAGACTTGAACATGGTATCACCTACAGTATAGAATAGTATTTTATTCTATTCTATGAAATCTAAAATCAACCCTGATTTTATAACCTATATGTGACAACAACCTTGTTGGTGGCAGCGACGTGTTGCTCAGAAGCAGTCCAGGTCCGTTACAGTGAAATTCTGTTCCTAGTCTGGATTAAATTGTTATTTGGTCCATTGAATACTAAGATGGATAAATATAGACACAGAAAGACAGCGATTGGAGGCATGTGTGAGGGAAATGACTGTACACATAAGAGGCACACCAGTCACTTTTCATTAATGATCAAAGAGGTGCGTTGAACACTGTGATGCATCATGAGCAACAGCCAAAAGCTACAGACGCAAATTAGAGAAAATACCGTTTGACTGACGGCTTCTGTTGCTGGTAATTAGATGAGTGGAAACTGAGGGCACCACAGGCTAAATGTGACAACAGGACACAGTGGACGTGGCTCTGTTGGCGTGACTGACAGTCCAGCACTTTGTTTCAGACTGAAATATCTCAGCAAATATTATTAACTTTTCATTTTTCATCACCATCTGATCAAATATTCCCATCGGCCTGAGATGTACATTGTTTTAATACTAATTAACAAATGTTAAACTAAGATGTAAACATTATTCCTGTAAGTTAACATTAACATTGTTCACATATTTGCATGCTAACGTCCTGTTTGTTTGTTTGTGTTGTGTTGTTTGTTGAGCACCAATAATCACCAAAACAAGCCAAACCAAACAATGTGTCAAAGGCCTGATGTATCTTACACGTCTGTCCTAAAACTATTAAATAGTAAGATCACATTTTCAGGCTCAGTAGAGTAGTTCTGTGTAAAGCAGATGCCACTATAATTAACAAGCTTTGGGTTTTGTACATTGTAAATAAACTGTACTATACTAGTACCCCCACAAGAAGACTTAAACATTACGTTCCTCAAATCAATACATGAAACAAACAGAAATATCATATTTACATCACATTCGCCTCTTCTTCTGGCATCTACTGGAGAATTAGTACCACCTGATGTTTATCTGCAAATATTTACACAACAGGAGTGGATGCAAACCAACATCCACTACATTTAACTTTGATTATTTTCTGTAAAATCAGTTAAAATTTGTTCTACATTTGGATGGAAATCTGACTTTAATGCTGAATGAAGCTACTTCATTGTAGCTCTGCTGAATAGATATTTTACTGAATGACCAGATGTGCCTGGTTCATACAGGTATGTAAACACAGTACAACACAGTACACAGTAAAAGTGAAGAAATGATAAAGAAATGAACAGAAAAAAGAGGCAGAGATTGAAGCAACAGAACATTATGCAAAGTGAGAAAAAAAGGAATGAGGGAACAAAAGCATGACAAGATCCAGCATGCATGTTTTAATCATTTCCATGACGTAGCCTAAGAATATTTCACTCTGAAGGGAAATGTTGTTGTTGTGTGCCTCACCATTAATATTTCACAGTTCAGTCTCACAGATGCATGTTGTGACCTCAACCTGACAGCGCTCGTACCACAACACAAACACACAAATGAGGAAGACATTTAATATGAACTCATTTTTATTCTCATTCTCATACAACATTAATAAAGAGTTTATAACACACTAGTATGTAGTTATAAGCAGATAAAGTGGTTATTAATGTACAGTATTTATTCTAACTTCTCCTTTGAAGACATTTTATATTATTACGGCTGTTTTTTACTATATTGTCATTCATTCATTATTATTTCATTATTATGCATTAATAAATACTTATATCTGTTGATATAAAGAGATATAAAGAGTTATAAAACATGTCCACCTTAAATAAAACAGCTGAATTAAATGGCTAAATTCAACTGATAAAAACTGAATTAAATCTTTTTATGTTTGTGAACCAACATGAACATATTTTGTAATAATGAGACAGCAGGAGGACAGAAGCTAACTAAAGAAGCATCGCTATGGTCTCTAACTGCTCTGCTCCACTGTCACAGAGTCCTTCACTGTTGTGAATGTTTGTGTAATTGAATTAAACCGCTTATGGGTATAACAGCATTCAGGCTCAGCCACTGTGTTCAGGACAAGATGATTTATTGTAGGGCGATGCCACAAATGCAGCAGCCTCATTAGACATAAAACATTACGTTAGAGCTACTTTCCTTTTCCTCTCAAAGAACGACTAATAAACACAAATAAAGTTTTTGGTGGAGGCATATCCGTCTACACGGACGTTTCAAATACATTTTTATGCACAGGAAACACTAGATGTGTCCAAAATATTGTTGTGGTTATGACTTACTGTAAAGCAGCTTTTACACAGTTCAGCTTTCAGATGCCTTCAGCCTTAAAACCTTCGCTGTTAATCTCTGTGGCTCTGCTGTGATGCATTTAGGTGAAAAGAAATCAACACGACATAATTGATTTTTCTTTTGTGTCTAATATTTGTGAAATGATGAAGCTTTCACATCAACAGCTGCAACTCACAATTATATTGTGTTAACTTTCTTTTGCAGCTCTGAGAATCAGTGTTCTGATATGAAGTAAATTGTCACTGAATGCTGTAAAGTGCAGCATGAAATGTGTTTGATCTGGAGTTGACCACTGCTGTGTATCACTAACAAGCCTGTTCTCTATTCTCTCTACATGTGAACACAAATGCAGCACTTTGATATTCAGATGAAAGCGTTTCATCCACTCTCAAAGCAAACCATTTATACCTTATTTGATCAAACACTAAAATGTGCATAATGTTTCTACATATTTCTACATTTGTTAAAGAGAGAGATACAAACTTAATGAATTACAGAGTTTCAGGGATAATCGGCCGTTCATAAATGTACTAACTTTAACTAATATATTTCTTGGTGTCTGTTGTGTTTCTGATTCAAAGAACAAAGTAAGGAAACAAAATTAGAATAAAATAAAAAACTTTCATATCAAAGTCACCACCTGCCAAACGTCACCTGAGTCGTTTACTGATAGACTCATATTCTTCATGTATTTTTAAACAGTTGTTAATGTTTTCCAGATGAAAACGTCAGAAAGTACATCATGTGAGGTTTTTGAGTCCAAACTGAAACTTATAGTATGTGTCTGTGGTTATGTGTGTTGGGTTCGAGGCTCGACTCAGTACAACAGACAAAAACACAGCGACATGTTTGCTTTCTCTGTTTGAGGTTTAGTTGAAC
Source organism: Pampus argenteus (assembly GCA_036937835.1). NCBI lineage: Eukaryota > Metazoa > Chordata > Actinopteri > Scombriformes > Stromateidae > Pampus > Pampus argenteus. Next base: position 549,006 of record CM072863.1, on the reverse strand, counting down.
TCAATCTGTTGTTTGTCCACAGAAAAGAAGAAAACTCACTTCCTTTTGTCACAAAAAAGAAAGCAGTAGGACTCGAGGTCAGAGGATCAGTCCCTTGAAAGCCTTTTATCGGTAGATGTTTCATTGTGCCACCGAAGTCGTCCACACAGGACCCTCCTTGACCTATAAAATATATAACTATAAAGACGTAAGTGTCTCATCTCTATCCTACCTGAACTTTAGAAGTCTGTGAACTAGTCTGCCAACTTACTGCCTCAAAACATATTATTTTTATCAGCATATTATATAAAGTTTTGCTGTTTTTTAGGTTTGATGTCAATTTGACTTTAATGGAGGCAAAATGATTCGAAGGTTTCATACTGAAATCTGTGTGGTCAGTTGTTTAGAGAGAGTCCTGCAGGTGTTGCACCGCTCAGGAAAAGACTTATGAGGTTGTGATGCGCTCCTCTGGATCACGGTGCTGCGCCCTGAGCGCTCAGACATGACCACAGCTTGGCAGCCACTCGTGCTTCGACCTTGTAAGTTTTGACACTCGCCGCCATAATTCCAACACTCAGTGGTTGGAGGGCAATAAGGCCGTAATTCAGCCCACTGCATGGCCTTACTGCACACACACACAATTACACGGATGTACTTTAAGGAAAGAATGATCACCTGGATCAATATTTAGTGGTTGCTCGTACAGATGAATTGTGAGGTTGGCCCCTGGTGGAAGTGTGGTTAGTGAGCTGCAGTGATAAGTTGTCCCTCTTCATGAGTTTTTATGAGCACTATCTGGAAGCCTCTGTTCTGCAGAGCAGTAGTAGTGACAGTAGTAGTAGTAATAGTAGTAGACATGTACTGTACATCTGAAAACTGCAATTAAAGTTGTTCAATTAAAGAGTCATTGTGTTTACATGCTCTGAAATAACAGATTTATATCCAGGTAAAGAGGAAAAAATAAACTGAATCAAATATGGAATAATGCTGAAACATAATATGTGGAAAAAGTGCTGTGAATACTTTCAGTACGCACTGTACACACACTGTACACACACACACACACACACACTGTCTGACTGTCTGTCTGACTGCAGCCTGCAGCAGTCAGACAGACAGTCAGACAGTCCCAGCAGCACAGTGACAAGCTGTTTGTCTGAAACAGGATCTATTGCACATCAGCTGTTGGATGGACATCAGACAGGCAGGAAGGAGACATGTTTCTGTAGATATACTCCATTTGAACGGACATGACACCCCAGCGTTCATGTCTCCCATACCACTGATCACTCTGATGGATTGTTCATGCTTGAGAAAGGAGATTACAGGCTGATCAATAGCTGTGTGTATGTGTGTGAGTGTCTCACTCTGACAGGCCTGTCTTGTATCTTGCTCACCGCTTGTTAAGCAGGCAGCATTAACACTGCTGCAGCCGTTATGAAGGTAATTTATCCAGATGAGTGAAGTCTGTAATAGGCTCAAGATTCAGTTTATTCATCAGTTAAAACAGGGACATCACAGCGCTCTTATATCCTGATCAATATATATTTATACAGTACCAGTCGAAAGTCTGAACACACTTTATCATCTTACATGATGAGCACAGTTTAGTGTTTGGGTTTGTTTTTCTGCTGCTGCTGTTACCCATGATGCACTGTGGCTTTACATTAGCGCCCTGTGTGAGAGCAGATCACATAAATCAGGTGGTAATGATGAGACATAATTAATCGGCAACCTCTGAAGGACCTGATGGCTGATTGGTCAACTGAATCACATTAGATCTGCAAAAAGGAAACTTGGTCTGACTTTGGCTCACAGACTCTGCGATCCTGTTCCAGACTTTCACTTCACATACAATATTTCATTATTTATGAAGTTATTGTGGCTTCAGTTCATCAGTTTAACAAGAAGGTCATATTTCATCACCACCTCATCGTAATGTGTCCGTCAGCTCCCACTTACCCTTTAACATGGAAATGTAATTAGTATTAGATTACATTAGAGTGCTGCTGCAGCACTAATCTGTTCTACAAGAGTGTAAAACGAACTGAGCCGACGGTGCTACAAGAAGAAAACAACGAGAACAAGGTGACGTTGATGTTTTCAAAGTTATCAGCAGAATAATCGTGTGATTCTGATACAACATCATCGATCAACGTATTGATGCAGCTACTGGCAAACAGACAGACAATCTTGATAACTCCCTCTATTGATTACCTGTCAGATCATTCATCAATAACCTCGCCTGACAGAGCAGGTAGATGTCTCCATTAGAAAGAAAGAAAGAAAGAAAGAAAGAAAGAAAGAAAGAAAGAAAGAAAGAAAGAAAGAAAGAAAGAAAGAAAGAAAGAAAGAAAGAAATCTGGAGGTAAAGAACTTGTTTCCTGCAGATTATGTGATTGAACGTGATAAAACGTGCACATCATAGTAACCTCTGAACACTGAAATGTCCTCAGCTGGAGGTTCACACACACACACACACACACACACACACACATAGACTATGAGGCTCACTCAGACTCATCGGTTTTCAGTGGAGTCTGTTTGAAGCTCAGACGTGCATCTTATCAGGACCTTCAGCTGCACTATGCTAACAGGGCAGGCGTCATAATCAAGTCACATTAAACTTATTAAAAATTATTGAGACAATACTGCGACTCAGTGTGAGTCCCGGAGCCGACTGTCACTCAACACAGCAGATACATATAAATCATATTCAAACTAAACTCATTCAGATGAAGACGCCGTGATTCAAAGTGTTCCTCTTCCTGTAAAGTCAGAGACGATCTGTTCAGGACTCGTTCAACAGTCTGAACTCGTCCATTTAGTTTGAACCTCAAAGAAAATTCTCAGAAAATCGTTGACTGTCAAAAATGGTTTTAAATCGGTTGTGTGTGCCACTTCGGAGCCTGATTCACTTTTATAAGTTGACACTTTGTGGATCAGTAGTGCACCTGACTGAGTGATGAAAGCTGAGCGGAGTGCGTGGGGCTTTCACAGCCAGCTTATTTGTGTTTTTAAGGCGAGTTTGTGCACACATGTAGGTGGTTTCATGAAACGTCAGGCAGCAGAGCTCTTCTCTCATGTCTCTTTTCTCTCTTATGCTCCATGAAACTGAGCTGCATGTTTCCTTCTTTCAGGTTTTTTAATTGCAGAAACTTTCACCGCCACTTGTTGCTGTTTGGATGAAGATGAATGTTTTAAAAGGTTTCTTGAAGGCTGAAGTCATAGATGATAAAATGAACAACTTTTTAATGTTCCATCCTCTTTCAACAGAAACTATATCTGTCAGCCGGTCTACAGATAGCAGCACTTTGACGTCTCTCCTGGTTTTGTGTCTCCTCAGGTGGAATCTGTATAGCTCAGTCACTGAAGATCCCTCATGACCACAAACCCTCCGACTTTGATAAAATCATCCGTCTGTTGTTGGACACTCGCTACGCCAGAGCAGTCATCCTGTTCGCCTCGGATGAGGACATCAGGTAACATCAGGAGGATAAATCATGTCTGCAGTGAGAGTCCAAATGAACATGCTTACAGTTAAATGGATGTCTGTGTAGCAGTAGTGAAAAGTACATTTACTTAAGCTCTGACTGACTTATACTTTACTTGATGCTACTTTATACAGAGGGAAACATTGTCATTTCTGCTACATTACATTTATTTAACAGCTTACAGTAATCAATGGAACCAGCAGGAATTACTTTCAATCATTAAACCTGATTTCTGTCAGTGTAATGAGAAGAAATGCATCATTTCATACACATCATGTGAATTCTAGCACCAAGCTAACAGAGATCACAACGTGAAGCAGTGTGCTGTAAATGTACAGAAAGGCTAGTGAAACTAAACAGAACCACGTCCCTGCACATGCTCAGTAGCATCCGCCTTACACAGAACTACTGAAAAAATGATCTCTGTTATTAGTCATTACAGTCAGTGATGGTGTTACACTCAGTGTGTGTGTGTGTGTGTGTGTGTGTGTGTGTGTGTGTGTGTGTGCAGGGGAATCCTGAACGCCTCGAAGCGAGCGGACCAGGTGGGACACTTCCTGTGGATCGGATCAGACAGCTGGGGAGCCAAAAACAGTCCCATCCACCAGCTGGAGGACGCCGCTATCGGAGCTGTCACCATCTTGCCAAAGAGAGCCACCATCAGCGGTGAGTTTAAATCTTTATGTCTGTCTCTGATGGTGTACACGCTCTGCAGTCTTCTTTGCTGTCTCTTGCCCCTACCGTGACATAAAATTGAGGACTGTTTTGATGATGATAATATATGATCACAATGCTGATCAGAGGAAACATGAATTACTTTAAATAAAAACAGACGGCTTTAGTGATGATAATGACAGCATGCAGATGAAGATGAATTGGTATCACAATGCAGTTTAATCACTACAGACACTGCACGAGGGTCGCCAAGTCAGACAAAGATGATGATGAGGATATAAAACTGTTTGTTAACGTGAAGACTGACTACAAATAAAATATGAATCCTTTGTTCCTTTTTTCAATGAGCAGTATAATAGGAAACAGACACAGATTTTTTGTGGGATCAGAAAAGCCTCTGTGATTTAGCTGCCAATGTTGTGTTGTAACATGAATTTCTGACCTTTTCTGCCACTCAGAAACATATTTCTCAGACTTGCTTTACCAGGAGCTTGATGCCAACTGGACGAGCAGCTCAGTTTAAAGTGTTTTATCCTTGAAGAAGCTAAAAAGACTTGATGCTGCTGCACTGTAATAAACATTCTCCTCTTCTTCGTGATACCTTTTGTCCCCCCTTTTTTTTTTTTGCCACGATTTATGGAAATGGAGGTTTTGGGGGCATAAAGTTGGCAGGAGAGAATAGTGGGCCGTGACGGGCGGTCTGGGTAACTGTGAGGGCAACAGATCCATTAAACTGAGGGTAAAAGAGTTCAAAAAGGAAAGTGTAGGAGAGAAATCTGACTTCAATGAGTCAGGAATGAGCTGCAGGGTGTTTAATAACTCTCTGTGTGTCTGTGCTATAATATTATCTTGCACTGATTTGATTGAACACAAGTTTATTCATGAATATGCACCACGTAAGCTCAACGCTGTAATAAGTATGATGTTGATTTTAGGACTGTCAGAAATATCTGATTCATAAACTGTCTTTCAGCGAAGTCATCTCTGAGATGGAGATGGCTACAGAAACAAGCTTGTGACTGGAAGGTTGTTGGTTTGATTCCCGGATCGGCAGGATAAATGTGAGCGGTTTCAGCAGGTCAGACTGGGAGTATTAATAACTGTATCCTGTAACAGAGAGACTGCCTCTCAGTGAAACTACTGAATAATAATCATCAGTTATTTAGATGAATATTATTATTTTATTATTTTTATATTATTATTCATATTATTCTAAACTATTTTTACTCAATCAGCAACTTGGTTTAAATCAAACCACATGAACCAAAGCTAGCCAGCAGCTAAGCTAGTTGTTGTTTAGCAACAACAGAGTGATGTATTAAAGTAATAAAGTCACTGTTTGGTGAAATTAACATAAATCTAACAGAAAATCAACATAATAAGTGAGAGTGATGTTGGCATATGAAAAAAATGAGAAGAGTAAAGTAGCATTGGAAAAAAGTAACATTGAAGCATTGGGAAGTGTTAGCAATTAGCAGTTAAAATGTGCAAAAAGTAATTTTAGCATAAAATGAATAAAACAAGTGTATAAAAATAAAAATGAATTGGAATGAAAGAAAAACAAAGATAATGTGAAAAAGGTAAAAGGCAAATAAACCTGATGCTGATAAACTAAAGTTAAACTTTGTAAATGCTCCAGTTCATCACAGATGTCAGAGAGGAGACACAAACTGCTCATTTATCCAGACACACACTTTCACACTGAGTCTAATTATAAATCAAAATCTCATTTTGAACCTTCGTGAAGACACAGATGTGTCTACATGTAAGCACTGAAACACGGCTGCAGACGTTATAGAGTCTTACAAACCACTGTACTACAAACGCAGTGTTTCTATTGATCAGCCTTTAAACGCAATAATCTGTTTCTCCAAGCAGACTTGTTGGATCGTATTTCAGTGTCTCACCAGCAACAACATACCCATACGGCCCCTTGTACTGTTTTAAACAGGTGTGTGTGTGTGTGTGTGTGTGTGTGTATACATATAGGCATCCTATTTGTTTTTCTAGCACATATGCAGTTGGTGTGATTGCAGTGCTACAGTCCACACAGTACCATACGTGGGCAGATGATGAAATTCAGGTGAACACTCACTTCATCTTAATCATGAATTAAGATTCAACTGAGCTGGTTGATTTAAAGCAGCAATGATTAATCAATTCAGCATTCAGTTGAAAACATTCAGAGGCTGCAGCTTCACTAATGTGAGAATTTAAATTTTGTTTTTGTTAAGCTGATGTCAGGATATTTAACTCTGATGAGAGGAAATGAAGAAGAGCGTTTAGTGAGAGTAGATGGCAGCCTACATTATCTCCTCTCCTTCCCTTTGGTCTGACACATATGTGGATTTTAATCTGGCTGTATGTTTAAAACATGATCAGCATCCTCCCGCACACATTCCCCTCAGAGAAACAGGAAACGACGACGAGCTGGCGGGAAGATTCTCCAGCTGACAGAGAAAAGACAAAATGAGAACACTTCATATTATGTATGAAAGACACAGTCAACACCTTTAAGAGTAGACTTAAGACTTTCCTTTTTGATAAAGCTTATATTGTCTGGTTGTCTGGATGACTTAATGTCTGGTTTTCTTGATGTCTGGTTGTCAGGATATCTGGTTGTCTGGATGACTTGATGTCTGGTTTTCTTGATGTCTGGTTGTCAGGATATCTGGTTGTCTGGATGACTTGATGTCTGGTTGTCTGGATGACTTGATGTCTGGTTGTCTGGATGACTTGATGTCTGGTTGTCTGGATGTCTGGTTGTCTGGATGACTTGATGTCTGGTTGTCTGGATGACTTGATATCTGGTTGTCTGGATGACTTGTGTCTGGTTGTCTGGATGTCTGGTTGTCTGGATGACTTGATGTCTGGTTGTCTGGTTGTCTGGTTGTCTGGTTGTCTGGATGTCTGGTTGTCTGGATGACTTAATGTCTGGATGACTTGATGTCTGGTTGTCTGGATGACTTGTTGTCTGGTTGTCTGGATGTCTGGTTGTCTGGATGACTTGATGTCTGGTTGTCTGGATGACTTGATGTCTGGTTGTCTGGTTGTCTGGATGACTTGATGTCTGGTTGTCTGGATGACTTGATGTCTGGTTGTCTGGATGTCTGGTTGTCTGGATGACTCGATGTCTGGTTGTCTGGATGTCTGGTTGTCTGGTTGTCTGGATGACTCGATGACTCGATGTCTGGTTGTCTGGTTGTCTGGATGTCTGGTTGTCTGGATGCCTGGATGACTTGATGTCTGGTTGTCTGGTTGTCTGGATGTCTGGATGACTTGATGTCTGGTTGTCTGGATGACTTGATGTCTGGTTGTCTGGATGTCTGGTTGTCTGGATGACTCGATGTCTGGTTGTCTGGATATCTGGATGTCTGGTTGTCTGGATGACTCGATGTCTGGTTGTCTGGATGTCTGGATGACTCGATGACTCGATGTCTGGTTGTCTGGTTGTCTGGATGTCTGGTTGTCTGGATGCCTGGATGACTTGATGTCTGGTTGTCTGGTCGTCTGGATGTCTGGATGTCTGGTTGTCTGGTTGTCTGGATGACTTAATGTCTGGATGACTTGATGTCTGGTTGTCTGGATGTCTGGTTGTCTGGTTGTCTGGATGACTTAATGTCTGGATGACTTGATGTCTGGTTGTCTGGATGACTTGATGTCTGGTTGTCTGGATGTCTGGATGTCTGGTTGTCTAGTTGTCTGGATGACTTGATGTCTGGTTGTCTGGATGACTTGATGTCTGGTTGTCTGGATGTCTGGATGTCTGGTTGTCTGATTGTCTGGATGACTTGATGTCTGGTTGTCTGGATGACTTGATGTCTGGTTGTCTGGTTGTCTGGATGACTTTATGTCTGGTTGTCTGGATGTCTGGAAGTCTGGTTGTCTTAATATCTGGTTGTCTGGTTGTCTGGATGACTTAATGTCTGGATGACTTGATGTCTGGATGACTTGATGTCTGGATGACTTGATGTCTGGTTGTCTGGTTGTCTGGATGACTTGATGTCTGGTTGTCTGGATGTCTGGAAGTCTGGTTGTCTTAATATCTGGTTGTCTGGTTGTCTGGATGACTTGATGTCTGGATGACTTGATGTCTGGTTGTCTGGATGACTTGATGTCTGGATGTCTGGTTGTCTGGATGACTTAATGTCTGGATGACTTGATGTCTGGTTGTCTGGATGACTTGATGTCTGCTTGTCTGGTTGTCTGGATGTCTGGTTGTTTTAATATCTGGTTGTCTGGTTGTCTGGATGACTTGATGTCTGGTTGTCTGGTTGTCTGGATGACTGTTGCCTGGAGTACTCAGCTAGTTCAGAGGAAATGCTCCCTGGCGGTCCATCACAGTGGATTCGTTGGCAGCAGTGTGAGACGTTACGCTAATCTGACACACAGAAAAGAGAAAGGAGGAGGAGACGTTCAGCCACCGACACTGATCAGCCTCTCTCCTCCTCCTTTACACTCCTCTCCTCCTCCTTCTCTTTAACTGCCACTTGTTCCCTTCTTACTGAGTCTTCCTGTTACTTTACTTCCTCTGCCTTTAAAATGTCCTGCAGCTGCTCACACACTAAACGTTTCTCTTTTTGTCATTTGTTGACACAGTCTCATATCAGAAACGGCAAATTAGCTTAGCTTGAAGCTCAAGCTTAAAAAAAGTCCAGTTGCTACAACGTAACTCCTTTGACTACAATGACCTGGATGACTGAGAATCTCCACAGACAATAGTTGGTAGAAACTACTGGGAAAGTTATGTAATGGTATGATGTTATAATTGTTATTTATTGATTAATGACTTTATAACTGTTTTGTTAAAATGCAGCACCAGACATAATTTAATTCTAGTAGTTCTATTAAATCCTATTATATTAAACTTTAAGTTAAGCTAATCACATACAGACAATACTCTGAACTCTGAATACTCTTGTCACCAAACGCACACTTTCACAAAATCATTGTGGGTATAACACAAAGCCTGTTTAGTTTGAATCAGTTGGTTGTCTGGATGACTTGATGTCTGGTTGTCTGGATGACTTGATGTCTGGTTGTCTGGATGTCTGGATGACTTGATGTCTGGTTGTCTGGATGACTTGATGTCTGGTTGTCTGGATGTCTGGTTGTCTGGATGACTCGATGTCTGGTTGTCTGGATGTCTGGATGTCTGGATGTCTGGTTGTCTGGTTGTCTGGATGACTCGATGACTCGATGACTCGATGTCTGGTTGTCTGGTTGTCTGGATGTCTGGTTGTCTGGATGCCTGGATGACTTGATGTCTGGTTGTCTGGTTGTCTGGATGTCTGGATGACTTGATGTCTGGTTGTCTGGATGACTTGATGTCTGGTTGTCTGGATGTCTGGTTGTCTGGATGACTCGATGTCTGGTTGTCTGGATATCTGGATGTCTGGTTGTCTGGATGACTCGATGTCTGGTTGTCTGGATGTCTGGATGTCTGGTTGTCTGGTTGTCTGGATGACTCGATGACTCGATGTCTGGTTGTCTGGTTGTCTGGATGTCTGGTTGTCTGGATGCCTGGATGACTTGATGTCTGGTTGTCTGGTCGTCTGGATGTCTGGATGTCTGGTTGTCTGGTTGTCTGGATGACTTAATGTCTGGATGACTTGATGTCTGGTTGTCTGGATGTCTGGTTGTCTGGTTGTCTGGATGACTTAATGTCTGGATGACTTGATGTCTGGTTGTCTGGATGACTTGATGTCTGGTTGTCTGGATGTCTGGATGTCTGGTTGTCTAGTTGTCTGGATGACTTGATGTCTGGTTGTCTGGATGACTTGATGTCTGGTTGTCTGGATGTCTGGATGTCTGGTTGTCTGATTGTCTGGATGACTTGATGTCTGGTTGTCTGGATGACTTGATGTCTGGTTGTCTGGTTGTCTGGATGACTTTATGTCTGGTTGTCTGGATGTCTGGAAGTCTGGTTGTCTTAATATCTGGTTGTCTGGTTGTCTGGATGACTTAATGTCTGGATGACTTGATGTCTGGATGACTTGATGTCTGGTTGTCTGGTTGTCTGGATGACTTGATGTCTGGTTGTCTGGATGTCTGGTTGTCTGGTTGTCTGGATGACTTGATGTCTGGTTGTCTGGATGTCTGGAAGTCTGGTTGTCTTAATATCTGGTTGTCTGGTTGTCTGGATGACTTGATGTCTGGATGACTTGATGTCTGGTTGTCTGGATGACTTGATGTCTGGATGACTTGATGTCTGGTTGTCTGGATGACTTGATGTCTGGATGTCTGGTTGTCTGGATGACTTAATGTCTGGATGACTTGATGTCTGGATGTCTGGTTGTTTTAATATCTGGTTGTCTGGTTGTCTGGATGACTTGATGTCTGGTTGTCTGGTTGTCTGGATGACTGTTGCCTGGAGTACTCAGCTAGTTCAGAGGAAATGCTCCCTGGCGGTCCATCACAGTGGATTCGTTGGCAGCAGTGTGAGACGTTACGCTAATCTGACACACAGAAAAGAGAAAGGAGGAGGAGACGTTCAGCCACCGACACTGATCAGCCTCTCTCCTCCTCCTTTACACTCCTCTCCTCCTCCTTCTCTTTAACTGCCACTTGTTCCCTTCTTACTGAGTCTTCCTGTTACTTTACTTCCTCTGCCTTTAAAATGTCCTGCAGCTGCTCACACACTAAACGTTTCTCTTTTTGTCATTTGTTGACACAGTCTCATATCAGAAACGGCAAATTAGCTTAGCTTGAAGCTCAAGCTTAAAAAAAGTCCAGTTGCTACAACGTAACTCCTTTGACTACAATGACCTGGATGACTGAGAATCTCCACAGACAATAGTTGGTAGAAACTACTGGGAAAGTTATGTAATGGTATGATGTTATAATTGTTATTTATTGATTAATGACTTTATAACTGTTTTGTTAAAATGCAGCACCAGACATAATTTAATTCTAGTAGTTCTATTAAATCCTATTATATTAAACTTTAAGTTAAGCTAATCACATACAGACAATACTCTGAATACTCTTGTCACCAAACGCACACTTTCACAAAATCATTGTGGGTATAACACAAAGCCTGTTTAGTTTGAATCAGTTGGTTTTTAGTTTAACAAAATGAATGTATGTTCCATGTTTCATTGAGCTATTGGTGATGGCTCCTGATGGCCTCCCCACTGTTGTGACGTATTCTCCAGGTTGTACACTACAATGCCATAAAAATATAAATTTCATACCCTATTTAGGAAGTGGTAGCACAAAAGACGCCATTGTTCATGCAGAAAAGCTCAGAGTAAATCTTATTATTTCTGTGTTTGTGCTTCAACGTGTCAGCGTCGTCTCAGCCTCTGTGTGAAACCTCTGTCACCTCACAGGCCTCTGGTTTCTTTTCAAATTAAGGATTAGTCCTATCTTAAATAAGAGCATTAAGCTACTTTTTCCAATTGTTTTCTCTACTCAAGGCGCAGCTAAATAATCAGCCAGTAATTGACTGTTTTCTGTTGTTTACTGGCTGTGGCTCTAGCAGCAGTTTGGCAGTTAGTTTTAATTTTGGCCTTTAGAGTCGGAGTTCGGCTGCCGTTGTTTGGCTACTGGTTGTTTTTGCATTTTTGTGTCCAGCAGAGATCCCAAATCAAAATAAACTTATCTCTGAGAAGAAAACCCAACCTTAAGAAACATAAAGACATTACACATAAGCAAACACTAAAGACTGTAGTCCAGTCAGGTGTTGGTATGAAATAAGAGTTGCAACAAGTCCTCTAAATGAAATCACTAAATCTGTTGTTGGACCAGAATGACTCACAGAAGTGTTTTCTGATGTGATCCTAGCATTAGTTCAGTTGCTGTATAAAATAGCTCAGCACAGAGATGTAGAGGACGTTGAACCAATAAAAGTAGTTAAGCTGACTTTGTTAACAATGAACACTGAGCTGAGAGCGTCAGAGAAACAGTCGCTCTGTGTTTCCATCACAGTGATGCATTTATGACATGTCCTGCTGTCACTCTACAGTACTCAGCAGTACTTCTGACTCAGGAGCTTCTGCTCTGATCCGTTGAATCATCAGCGTTTAGGGGCAGGTCGCCTCGTTTCTTTCCTGAAGATGGCCTCCTCTTTCTCTTTGACCAGCATGACACACATTTGTAAATCACATATTGTCCTGTTGGGGGAAGAACTTTGTGAAGCCCCTGAGTGAGGTGCATTTTAAGGCACAGCTGCAACCTCTTAAAACATGGTGAACTTTGAGGGGCAGCAGCTCCATGGTGTGTGTGGACCCATGAAGAAACACTGAAACTAAACACCTCCATCCTCAGTGTTGGATTTCATCAACACACACACACACACACTAGCTGGACATCTCACGGTCGGGTTGGTGGTGTTTATCAGTATTACAGCCTCTGCTTCTCGGAGTGTCAGCTGCACACTTCAGTGAGCAAAACATTCGCTCAGCAAAGATGTTCTCAGATCAATGTTGATGTTCTCATTCTTCTTATCCAGAAATGGCACAATGTATGTATGAGAGTCATGTTTTTAATGTGCGCCCTCTAAAACAGCTCAGAAAAAACACAACAGTGTTTTGTCTTCATCACTTTTCCTAATTGTATGAGAATTGCTTATAAACATGAAATATAGCAGAATATATTATTCATATAGTCATATACTATGCATACATTGAGTTCTGTTTCATACTCACTGATATATCCAGTATTACTGTCACTGTACAGCAGTGGTATGCAAATATATTTTTCACGTCACACAGGCTACATGGAAACAGGTTGGCGTCATGATGTTGACACACACATGCAAGCAGCGTGACCCGGAGGTCAGAGCGCTAACAGAGCAGGTCGCTACACACCAGCGATAACTACACACACGTCACAACCTGTTGTCTGCTCGCCTCATGCTGGAAAAACTGACCTTAGCTCACAAGGTCCTTTCATGTGTGTGACACTGAAATCGTTTCACTTTATCACATACAGCAAAGAAAAAAGGAAAGAAAAGCAGCTGAAGGGAGAAAAATCATATGTTACAAGGTCACCTGAAAGAGCAAGACTCCATGACGGAAAGTCATCTGAAATCATCAACAAACTGTTTCTCTGTTATCAGCTGCTTCACTCTACTGTGTTCTTATTGGCTGGCTTTGTCATTCTACCTGTAATGTGCTTTAGCCATGCTAGCAGCTAGCAGCTGGGTTCTGTGCATGTAAATGTCAGCGTCAGTTGTGGTCTTAGTTGTAATAGATGCGTCCATCAGTTATTTCTGCAGGATGCGGTTTCTGTCCTGGGGGCCAATTCTGTTTGTTTTCAGTATAGGAGGGAGAGACGGCACGGTGAACAAGAGCTGTGAAAGACAGGAAGCCAGAGGAGGAGTGGAAGAGCGCCATAAAAAGGCAGACGATGTGTTCAACAGGAGGATGTAGATGTGTATGTACGTGGGCTGCAGATAGAGCCAGACTTAAAGTGTTGCTGTTCAGTCAATAGCTCAGAGGAAACTCCCGGGTTCTTCGGAGGCTCCTTCGTTATGTATGTGCTGCAATTACCTGACGTCTGGGAGGAAATGTACCATGCCAAATTACCGTCTGATTAGTTTTTGCTGTCACAGGGTCAGAGTGGCAGCAGTTCTGTCTGCAAACGCTCATTTGACTTCATAACTGATCCTGAGCTGTTGACCAGTGTGTCGTAGACACTCTGCACCTGCTGCCTTCTTCTTCTTCTTCTTCTTCTTTTTCCTCACTCTGTTATCTTCTATCTCCGTCTTTCACTCTTCTTCTTTTGCGTTTTCTTCTTTATGTCAGTGTGTTGGAATTTAGATGAATTTTGTTCCCTCTGACAACATGTCTAACTTCTTACTCACTTGGTAAATTATCTCAACTTCTACGAGATGAATTGTTTGAATCCATGGATGATGAATCTTATTATTTTCAGGATCAATTGTACAGTTGATGATCTAGTTTTTGTCTAAGTGCTACCAAGAGGCAACAATAAACCCTGCTCTTACACACAGTGGATACACAGGAAAAAAAACGAGTATGAGACGCACCGCTCACGTGTATTTTGGGGTATTTGTTTTTGGGTACATTAACCGAAAATATGATATAAAACAAAACAAAATGATACTATATCAATAAATAATGAATATAATATATAATATATTTCATTCAGAATCACTTGATATATCAAAACTTGTCTGGATAGACGTTGTTTCTTCTGCAACATATAATTCAAGTAATTTATGGTTGTCAGATAACTAATAAAACAGAATTCAAAATCGTGTCTTTCATTTAGTACTCATTAGCAAACAATACATTGTAGAAACATGTTATTTTTCTCTTTTATTTCCACCAACTCTGTGTCGGGCTTTCTGTTCAAATCAAGAACTTGTTGAGTTTTTGTTTTTGTCAGTGTGTCAGCAGGAAATAAATTGCAATTTTCTCTCATGCTGACAGTCCTAATAAAAAGAAACAAATGTAAGCTGACATTTGAAAAGCAACCTGCAGCAGCCTCAGAGACTGTATCTGACCCTGAAAATCTCCAACATTGTTCTCTGCAGTGGTTGACAGTGTAGTAATTCACGTAACAATAGCATGACACTCTTTACACAGCTCTGTCAGTGAAGTCTATGACCCAGAAAAATGTTTCTCAGTGAACCAGAGCTGCAGAGAGCTGAAGTCTCCCGTCCCATGTGGTCGAAAAGCTCCAAAACAACATCACTATGAAATGCAGCTGTGCAATAAATACAATTCAGATCAACAAATTCAGGCTTAACTACATATTTCCTGTTTTAAATGACTGTATGCGGCACATATTTCTGCTTCTAGAGATCGAGGACTCCGATCATCAAGGGTTACACACAACTGTAAATAAAAACTAAGTAAATAAACATTGAATTAAATCTTAAATACTAACCTATCCGTTAGTATATTGTCATCCATCAGGCTTGAAGGAATTTATTTCAATAATGTATTTATTAACACACTAAACTCGACCCTAGATTAGTTTTTACCCTGCAAGACCAACAAAAACAAGTACATGCTGTTTCTGATTCCGAGTAATTCATGTCCAATCATATTTTGTCCTTTGTTCTGTCTATGTTTAGGAGTTTGCTCACAGTAGGAGGATTTACAGAGAACAGGTCTTAAATGTAAAGGTTGTAAAGCATAAACACACAAGATAGTTTTCTGATACACTCTAAATCAAAACGACTCATCGAAAGCAGAGAAACCTGAGTTTGACTGTGCAGCCTGTTAATAAAACAACAGTGTGGGTGGTTGTTTTTATGCTCCGTCTCCTCTGGACCTGAAGATAAACTCAGATCTGGCATTTATGCTCCATGAAGTGTGCTGCACCCCATCAGGGATTCATATGAATTAAGATCAAACACTGTGTTCGCCCTTGAGGTTACATCCAGATGCAATTATTGTTGAATATCCACTTCTTTTTTAAATGTATGCTCTGCATACTGTTTCACTAATGCTCTAATCCAAAGAGTAATTACAAGGACATTTCTAATTTAGCTTCCTTTCAAGCTGTGTAGAGATTCTGCAGGAATAATCTGGCCTGCAGTCAGACACAAATTAATGTCCATTCATTAGTTCTGTAGCTTCGGAAGAATAGAAATAAGATGTTTGAAGGAGAATAAATGCACACAGTCACAGTCAGATTATATCAGTGTGAGTTTTTTCTGTTTACATTCAATATTCATCGTCTCAAGAAGTGAAATCTTTAAATAGATGGTACCGGCACAGTTGTCCCACTGCATCCGAGAGACTGAAAATCAAAACTCAGTATTTCAGTAGAAAGATTTCAGTAATGTCAGTGACTAAAGAGACACGTGCTGTAGAGTCCTGTAGCTCAGCAAATATTTAAAAAGTAGAAATTAAAATACACTGAATGAATGTAAATAATGCATGTTGTGACTGAGAGTGTGTGAAAACTAAGCAGGCATGTAAAGTTTAAGTTTTAATGTCTTGCTTAAGGACACTTACTGACCAGAGGAGCCAGGAATCGAACCGCTGACCTTCTGGTTAATGGACAATCCGCTTGACTGACAGCTGTTACATTAGCTGAAGTTAGCTAAACTGATGGATACATGCTAGAAATGGCTGACATTACGTAACAGGACATCACATCACTGAGTGAATTATGAGTCACATCTCTCACTGTAATGGACTCTTTTCAACTTTTATTTCAACTTTATTTGTCTGCCTTTAACCCTGACGCTCTGCTGACTCTGAGCTCCATACACAGAAACTTATAGAGGTCAAGATCCTAATTTTAGCCTGTCAGAAATGATTGTAATATATGTGTCTGTGACATCATCGCTGGGTGTCAAGGACATCTGAGCAGCGTCAGTGATGGACAGAAGAGAGAAATGGGACATGATGAAGTGCACTTCTTAAGATGAAGAGCTCCTTTCCTTATAACTCAATTTCCTGCATTGACCATTGTGAGGATCCAAATGATTGAGCGGACGACAGCTGCCAACAAATGGAAAAATGGATTCTGACTCTACTACGGATGCTTTTTTTTAAATGTTATCACGTTCAGACTCGAGTGATTTAATATGGATTGTGCTTTGAAGTCTTGCACCATGAGTCCAGCTTAAACTGATATGCTGTCATCCTGCAGGGAGCTCTGTGTTCATTTGCATATGCCACATACATGTAATGATACAATGCTGGTTCCGTTATAGGTGTTTTATTCTGGTCTGAATCAGCAGTTGGAAGACTCATTCTCAGGATTTCTGCTAGCTGCCACCACTTCCTGTTCACGGTCTCTGTGATGTTTTCAGTCCGTGGTTGTTTTGTTGTGTTCAGATCTGAGACGATTAATGACCGAAGAGGTCGAACAGATTGAAGAACTTCAACAATGCCAACAATGGCAGAATAAAGTGACTGTTGGAGAGGTGAACTCATCACTAACATAGCTTTACATGTCACACATAAAAGCAATTAAACACTTAGGTTTGTTTTGGCTGTTTACAGATGAGCGCTGCTGTGACACTACTGCGTGATTATGAATGACCTTGCTTTTGTTTAGCTGACCCGTTACTTCTTGTCTTTCAGGGTTCGATGCGTACTTCACATCTCGAACTCTGGAGAACAACCGGAGGAATGTGTGGTTTGCAGAGTACTGGGAGGAGAACTTCAACTGCAAGCTGATGAGCTCCTCCAAGAAAGACGAGAGCAGCAGGAAGTGCACAGGTAAGAGTGAGCTGTGCAGGTGTCAACATATTCAAATAAGTCTTTGTAGGTGGAAAAATATCTCAAAGATATCATCCATGCTGAAGCAGGGTGTGATTAGAACTGTCTCTCATGTTGTGGAAACACTCCATGACTTTCAAAGTCATCAGATCCCTGTTTTGTCACGAAAACACATGAAAAGTTCACTGATTTGTAGCGAAAAACAAGGAAGAACAAGAACATGAGTGAGAGAATGAACTAGGACAAGCAGGCAGCAAGGTCTGTTTGTTCTGAAGACAGAGTTGAAGGGAAACCGAAACGCAGATAGCTGATTGTGACTCTCCCACACAAAGGGATGCATGATAAGCCTCATTGGCTGTAGCTCATTATATCTGCGAGGCATCGAGTTAGGGTTAGGGGTAGTATATAAGTGCAGCTCTTTTAATTTTTAGAGGTGCTTGACCTATAGTTACCTTCCACTACAGCTCTGAAACTGAAACCGTGCTAATATCACAGCTGTAATGAACTCCATCATTGCATATTGACATTTAGCATCTTTCTTGTGATAGCATAGCTGCATTTGAAATGGCAAACAACAAACTCAAAGTCAATAATGCAGAACAATTAGAAGCCCAGTGTGATAGTGAGCACTGATGAACCTGTTATATTAAGAACAGTGATTGAAGACGAGAACATGTGTCTGTCCTCCTCGACTATCTCCTGCTCTCAGCCTGAGCGATGACACTTAGACGTTATCTGACTGATGTTTTATAAACGATCATCTTCCCTGTCGGATTAGCTGCAGTGGCTAACTTATAGCATCATTTTCCATTTGCCCTGTGACTCGTTGTTCTCCTTTCTGTGACTCTCCTCATTGGGATCATCTTCAGTTACATAAGGAACATGCCTTCTGTGCCATTTCAGGATGATCGACTCCCTCTGAACCGTGTGAGCAGCCGGCTACAGCTTCGCTCTATCAAAGCTCTGTCAGTGTGTGTTTATCTGAACAGAAATGAGGACTTATCAGGATAATGATTGTAATGTTTTTAGTGCAGTGACCTTTATAAGAGTACTTCTGTAATACTACTAATACTACTTGTACTGCAGAGGACAGTTCAGTTTTAGTTTTAGTCTCTGTGGTCATTGTGGAATAAATAAAGTAATCAAGGTGGAATCAGGTGTTCTTCAAAAGTGTGTCGTTGGGCAGCTTCCTGTTTCTCCTCATATCTGAGTTGCTTTCTCCTGCGAGGAGCAGTATTAGTATTAGTGAATGTGAGTGGTGGACGAGTCCACAGTGTGCCCCATGTCTCTCACCCAGTGCATGCTGGGATATACTCCAGCCTCTGCGACCCTGATGGATGGATTCCACCTTGAAAATGCTACACATGCTTTTTACAAGCGTTGTAGAAAATAAACACGACACCCTCAGCGGTCCTGTTTTATGAATCAGTGTCATGCTGGTTGTGTGTTGAGCAGCTTGTGCCCACACACATCACCATTATGCCCATAAGCCCAGTGAAGAACAGTCTATCAGATGTTATTGCTGTAATAAAGCTGCCACATGCTGCCACATTAAGATGAGGGCTTTTGGTTTGTCACAGGACGTTTACTCACTGGCGACTTTACAATCAACCATCAGTCACACTCAGAGGTTTTATGTTGCTTGATTACAGCCATGTGAACAGATGAAAGTAATCAAATATTTTTAACCCAATCTGTGGAAAAATGCAAACTACCTTTAAAGTAAATTAATAACATGTTATATCCATTGATCGGTAGTCATTTAGATGTTCCTCATGTGTAAACCAGACCTGTGATGAATAATAAAGACATTACACACTGTTGGCCTGATTTCAGCTGCTGTAACTTCAGCAGAAAGAGATCAACTTTATTTACTTTACCTGCATCAGATATCTGAAGACACAGACTCGTTTTCATTATGCTTCAGTAAATAACACTAGATGACTGTTGTGTGAAAAATAGTTTATATTGAAGGAGGCCAGAAAAAAGTTAAAAAATATTCCTTCAAAATAAGATTCAGAAATGCCAGAAAAACATTTATAAAGAAACATTTATTTTCATGAACATTTTCAGAATATGGAGTCAATGTCAATATTTCAATGAGCTGTTTTTCTTTTAGCTTCTGCATGTTTGTGTGCCCCTAAGACTCGCTAAGGTTTTTCAAAATAAAAGATCATCCAGACTCAAATAATACATAAAACAGAAATAATTACTGGTACCGGTACCAATTGATCCACGGACCGGTGCCAGTCCGCGGACCAGTGATTGGGGACCACTGCTTTACATGATACGTTAAGAATATAAAGTGATGTTGTCAGTGGTGCTAGTATAGGCTGCTTACTGTGGGCCTGTTTTCCTGCAGGTGGTCCAAACGCAGTCCTGATGCTGTTGTCCTGTTTCTACACATTAAGAGCTGAGACTCCAATAAAACCCGTTCAGACCAGCTCTGATCGCAGACGCAGCTTCAGAACAGACATCTCTGTTGTTGACGTTAAAAACACAACAATATTATATGTTTAATGAACAGACAGTAAAGCAGAGGAAACTAAATCTCTAATCACTAATTAATTTTCTAAACATTACACTGGAAACCAGTAAGTTATGAAATCATTTCAAGTATTGTGAATGTCATCATGATCAGGATTTTCATTAAATCAAACTTCAAAATAATGTCACGATCATTACAGTGAGTTTTGCTACGTGCAGGCAGTCGGTGAGGGACGAATCATTTCATGACAGTTATTAAACTCCCATTTAATAAAATCCACCCACCGTCTCACACGTGATATAAGCACGCCAGGTGTTTTTGTAATTGCTCTCACTGCGAGCCATGCTCCAGGAACGACTGTATCTGCACCCAGTTTCAGATAGTGTCTGTATATATAAAACCTCCAGAACCGAGTCTTTAAACCTGTGCTTAAAAGGCAGAGAAACAGCCATGTTCTGCTGATACCTGATATCCTGCTTGCGTCTGGATATGACAACTTCAGCTGGTTCAGTTTTGTGGTTCTTCTTCATGTTTTAGGGAAAGTTTTAAAGTTTTGTTCTAAACAGGCATGTCTGGTGTTGTTGCTCTTCACTTTTGGATTCTGTTTCACTACAGTGGTGTACTTCCCTCGAGAAAAAATGAATCACCATCCGTGTCCATTTTTGTATCGGCTAGATTTGAACGAGACACTAAAATAATAATTCTTTGCAGAAACAAATAATCAAGATAATAATTACAAGGGTCAGTGTATGTGGTCAGTCAGTACAGGACATCAGGGGTATTCCTGCCAAATAGTTTTATTTTTTATCAGAAAGCACTTTATCTTCCACTGCTCCACTTTTAATTTCACACTTTCCTCAACTTCTTTTATTTATTTATTTATTTATTTATTTATTTATTTATTTATTTATTTATTTATTTATTTATTTATTTATTTATTTATTTATTTATTTATTTATTTATTTATTTATTTATTTATTTATTTATTTATTTTGGCTGTTTGTTACACTGCCACTACATTCAGTAGTGATAAGATGTCACCTGTGTATTCATATTAGTGATACTATAAGTACTTTATAGGTACTTTAAACACGCTGTAATGCGGTGAAAAACAGATCAAGTCAAATATTTATTGGTAAATGACAAACCTGAGATGATCAGAATCACAGTGGTGGAGCGTCAGAGGCTCCCTGCTCTCCTCCTGACCTGTGAGGGCCTGTTTTAGTGAAACAGACTGCTCTCAGCTCAGATACCCTCTGCCTCCCTGCACTGACAGCACCAGTTATTAGCCTGCATGGGTATCTGCCATGTGGTTACACCTCCCAGGCTTCCTATCTCTGTCTTCAGGCCTCCAGAGGCTGCAGCTATAGTCTCTAACACTTCTATGTTTGTTCGCCTGTGGCAATGGGACCCAGAGCTTAATGTTATCTCATAAACAGGAATCCCTCAGCCTCTTCTGCTCTCTGTGACCTGCTCATTTCTTTCCTTTTTCAGTTTCTAACAGACTAAACTTGAGCCCCACTGGACCCGTTGGTGCCTGGTTGGTGGTTAAAGCATGGTGTTATCATAGCAGCTGTTTGTCACTTTACAGCTCCTGCAAATTATACTCAAACTGGTTATTGTGGAAGAATTCAAACAGCAAAACTGCATTATAATGTAGAGCTGCAGTGGATAATCAATTCTAATTTTGAGGAAGCTTCCTGAAACTGACCAATCAGAACAGAGCGGGCTCATCAGGAGGCGGTCCTTAAAGAGACAGGAGCTAAAACGTCCTGTTTCAGAGGCTGAACTGAGGGGCTGCAGAAAGGACCAGGATGAGATCAATAAGGAGGTTTTAACTGGAAACCATGCAGAGATATTCAGTAGAGCCAGAATAGAAATACAGAGCTGGACATGTGCAGATTATGAGACCTTTAATGACTGATGTTTCGTTGGACATCTCTCTACCCGTATCCCTGCTTTGCTCTGACATCTTTACTACGGCTGCTGTAGTGTTGTTGTGGGGATGAAAGTCTTGTTAACATACAGTTAAGTTTAGACAAGTCACACTACTTTGTTAAATATCCACTGGCTCTTTACTGTTTATCATGTATTCGTTACTAAACATGAAGTTTAGATATCCAAGAAGAACCAGATAAACCTCACAGCACAGTTTTGGTCGACTCACCAGTCTCAACTACAAACTAAAATGATCTTTTATGAAGTGTAACCCTGTTATCATAAGTCAGAAGAATCTGAATAAACCAAACTAATAAATTCATATTTAAAGACGGTGGTGACATGCTGCTTGGTTTCTTATATTACAGCTAAACAGACAGAGAATATTGATCCATATTTGATCAGCACTGTTTATTTTGCTCGGTTTGATCTGAGATTTCTGAGCCAGACTCATTTGCATAATGTTGAGGTCAAGTGGTGTTTATGCAAATACAGATACAGTAAATGGTTGGATTCAAACTATCATAGTTATAACCACTGACTCACCAGTTTAAATGAATATAGATGAGTCAGCTGTTAGCTAAAAGCATGACGCAGGTTAACACACATCAGAACCTGTTTTTATTCTCTAGATGGACGCAGCCTGCTGCTCTTTTGAAGCACTTCGTCTTCTCTGCTGAGACACACTCAGTTTTTGCTCCCTCAGTCTTCACCACCAACCGATCAGCACTGACAGGAGAGCTTTAATGGAAACCAGTACCAGCAGGCCACTCAGCATCTCGCTTCATATTCAGCTTCACTTTGAGCAGAATATGTCAGTTATTATTTTGGGGAATAAAAGCCTTTCTTTTATTGCTATGAACTATGATTAAATATCATAATAATACACAGGAAGAATGATGTGATGACTTTTGACAGAAACTCCTGAGATGTGCATTCTGTATTAGCTGAAACTTTAAACCAACAGAAGACCTGTCTGAGTGAGATATGAGCCAGAGTCAGTATGCATTACATCATATGCATTAACTGACATTTTTATCAGTTGCAGCTAATTAATGTTGATGCAGTGAAAAGCTTGGCTGTCATCTCTGAAATGAGCTCTGGCAGACAACACGTGCACCGCTTTCTACAGAAACACACTTTTAGCTGTTGCTTTGTGGCTCTGAAGATGGATGATGTTCAGAAAGATTCACGTTATAATGTTAGCATTATCATAAACAACTGTTGATGTGAAAAATAAACAATAAACAATAGTATGTGTGGAAACCCTGCTGTTCCGTTCCAGCATAGCTCGGCAGAAATATGAAAGAAGTCATCAATCAAACCAAACAGCCTCAATCAGTCTTATTGATCAGCAGATCACACAGAGGCTATTTTTTTTTTCTATTATCATCTTGACAACATGACTCATTTTCCATCCAAAGCATCAAACTGAACATTTGTCTGACCTCGCCACAAACTGATCAGCAGAGTATTGATCACAGAGCCCGACAGACAATCCTCGTGTTCAGTTAACAGTCACACAGTAATAAACAGTTTGAACAGTTACTTCTCACTGTCATAAAACAGATGCTACATGCTAACAGCTAACTGTCTCAGTCATTCTGTTCTGTGGCTCAGAAACAAAAAACAGGAACATTTTTAATTAAAAATGAGTGAATCTAAATAATCTATATAAACATAATCAGCGTTCTTCTCATAAATGCTGAGTCCATTTCCTGTCTGTGTCTCTGCCTCTCAGGTCAGGAGCGAATCGGCATTGACTCAAAGTACGAGCAGGAGGGTAAGGTCCAGTTTGTTATTGATGCTGTGTACTCCATGGCACACGCCCTCCACAACATGCAGAGAGACTTGTGTCCAGAGAACTCCGGCATCTGCCCAGAGATGGACCTGGCCGGAGGGAAGAAACTACTCAAGTACATCCGCAGTGTCACCTTCAATGGTGAGTTCACTTCACCAACATATAAAGTCACCTCTGTGTCTTATATAGACTTGTTTCTGTTTAGTTCTTGCCTCTCATTTACATGTAATTACATGCACCAAAGCATCTCTGGCCATGTGCAGATCAAGGCTCATAATCTATTTTGGATACAAAACACAGAGTGAAGGAGAAAAACGCTGTAGTGTATGACTGCAGCTGTATTATAAAATACTGAAATCTGAATTGTTTGTTGGAAGATGAGAACGTGTCTCTGTGCTGCAAGATACATATACATATAGATATAGATATAGATTCTCCCACTTAAATAGTGATTTTTACCTCTAAACTTCTCACATGGTTTCATTTCAATAAATGTTCAAATTATCCAATATTTCAGCAAAAATCAAAGATTAGAGAAAAAGTCCAAAAGCTGAAAACAGATTTGTGTATCAGAACTTTGTTTCTTCTTCTTTCCTCTCCCATTAATCATCTCACGACCCCTCAGATTTATCTGGTGACCCTTTGGAGGGCCCCGACCCCTAGGTTGGGAACCACTGGACTAAACTAGCTAACTGTATATAAAGTAGTTAAAACTAGCTCCACCTCCAGCAGCTACAACAGTAACATGCTGCTCTAACACTGATGCTTATGTAGTATGTAAGTATGTCTTTATGTTAAAACACGCACACGTTCACTAACCACAGACTCTGGATGAATTGAACCAATGAAGTTTTTGTAGAGGCAGTTATTGTTTCCACCAAGAAAAAATCCTATAGACTGAATTTAGGTCATAATTATGCTTGAAGCAATGAGTCTATATGGAATTGAACTAATTAAACTAATCATGTAAGATGCTGTTTCTGCTGCTGTTTTAGCAACACAGCAGCAGAAACATGAACAGCAGGATGCTTCTGGAGACAGAAAATGACTCACTGGAAACAGTGACAGCAAAAATCAACACACAAGTTGAAATAACCACAAATCTACCCAGCTTTATATATATATATATATATATATATATATATATATATATATATATACTAGTATGTGTCTGTGTCTGTGTGT
Organism: Pampus argenteus; assembly: GCA_036937835.1. NCBI lineage: Eukaryota > Metazoa > Chordata > Actinopteri > Scombriformes > Stromateidae > Pampus > Pampus argenteus. The sequence goes on along the minus strand of CM072863.1, from coordinate 524,286 downwards.
GAGTGTATAAATGCAGGTCTATATGCAGGTAAAGAAACATTTGTTGTGTATTGTTTTTGCTTTTGTTGCACCAGCTTTGCTTCATGAATTCATGCTTTGTTTTGAATGGAAACATTCGGGGAAACATAAAATACATCAATAAATGTTTTGCTGACACATTTTGGTTTGAACATTTTGCAATTTGCCCGCTTGGTAAAAAACATTCATTATGTTGATAAAAACAAAAATCATTCAGGTAACATTATGTTCAAATCATATTTACTGTGGCAATTAAATTGTGTATAAATGTAATTTTCAGCAGACAGATTTGCACAAAAACGCTCAGCATGTACTGATCCATCCATCACAGTCACATTTCATTGATCCAGTTTCCCACGAGGACGTTACACTGAAGCGCAGACTCACCTGAGCACTGAAGTCAGTGTATTAGTGAGCAGGTGAGATGGTACATGGCATTTGGTCTTAAAGGGGAAATAATTAAGACTTTTATTGCCCTATATCATAAAGTGCTGCTGCCTTTCTAAACTTACTTTCCATTCAGTGACAGTTTTGTAACATTAACTCAGGAGTTTCATCACCTGCTTCTCTTTTCACATGTCCAGAAATGACAGCTGGCTTTCTAAGATATGTCAAGCCAAAATGCAAATGAAGTAGCAGTGTTATAATAATGTAATAGACTTCACTCTGGTAAGAAAAGCTGCTCCTGTTAGTCTCCATTATAGACTGATGGAGGACAGCTGACTTAATGAAATGTTCAGGCTACACCACGGGTGATTTTTGATTATAAATAATGACATTTGCATGTATATAAGACATGTTGTCACATGATGTCACACTTACATTACAGGTAAGTTAATGTGGACTCTCACCAGTGTGACTCGTTTGCTGCTTTTAGTTTTATAATGCATGAGATGAAGTATTGAAGAGATTATTTTATCAGCTGTTAACAGCTAATTAGCAAAGCCTGAAAATGTGCTTATTTACACCGAAAGTGTCAGTCGAGCTGCTCACCCACTTTTAATAATTAGGTATAAAAAAGACTATGAATATGAATCAGCTTAGTGGATTCCTGCATGTTCAGCAGAAAGTTAGTGGCAATGCCTCTGAATATTTAATATTTAATCTTTCCTTAAAAACCGATTCTTCTGAGCTAACAATGTGTTTATATATATATATATATATATATATATATATATATATATATATATATATATATATATATATATATATATACTCATATACTTTAAACCTCACAGAGAGAAGCTGAGATGGCAGTTTGCCTCCACCACATTAAAGCAGGACCACATCAGAGCGACACATCGTCCTCTCATGCACTTTATTCTCTCGTATGAATAACAAACGTGATGCACTTCTGGTTTACACAGAGAAAGAAGAGAACGCTGTCTGGATCTGGTTTCTTCTTCTTGTGGACTTCACTTGTACTTGTAGTACATGATGTGTGGTACTATGACCTCTGAAAGCTGAAGTTGTTGGATGACTTTGTTCTATGTCTTCCAGAAATCAGTAAAACTATGAGTTCCAAATGAAAGAGAAAAACAGTAGAAATGAGGCAGTGATTCAGTCTGCAGCTGCTGTAAATGTCAGGCGTCACACTTCACAGTCACTGAGAAAAAAATATTAATAAAAAAAGCTGCAATAACCAGTCAAGTTTCCTCCTAAAACAGTTATTTTTGACCCTGAGGATATCTCTGTATTCTTTTCCCTTCTGCATTTCATATAGACGTGAGAAGCCATCACTATCTGTCCCCTCTCCTCAGTCTGCTGTCACCACATTTCTATGTTTCTCTCTATCTTTCTTCCTCTCCTTTCTCTCTAAATTAAACACAGACATGAAAGAGACTCCTGGCCAAAGCCCGGCGAGTCACAGTAAATAAACAGTGTGAGGGAACCTCCCAGCATCGCAGAGCAAGAAGACAGGAAAAATAAATAAGAGAGGGAGGTCTGAGAGACAAACTATACCCACGTAGGCTTCCAACTGTGATCAGTTTATCCAAATAAGTCTGTTTGATATCAGCTGTGATGTTTTGGGAGTCAGGAGGAGGATCTGATGTCTCTGCAGAGTTTTGATATTTGATATATTTTCACCGCCACATACGCTTGTCAAGTTAAAGTGAAGCTTCATGTTTTATTTGACAGAACAACAGCGCTGCCGTTGTGCTGAGCTCCTTATATGACCACATATCTCTATATTCCTGTATGTAGAAAAACATGAAAATGAAAAACAGAAAACCCGTTTTGATTTGTAGGTAGGTGTGACGTGTGAGATGATGTGTGACCTGCTGAGAAGAACGAACAGAGGAGCAGAAGAAACATGATGTTTTCATAATGCCGCCACCAGGACAGCAACAAGATCACAGTTCTCTTTATAAGACGAACATTATGTTATTATGCTGCTGAATATGGAAGATAATGACTCTGTGTTCACTACGATTCACTCACTGTTAAAGAGAAACTGCTCAAACACTGACTGACACGTGTGCAGATGTACTACAGTTATATAGTATTGATCATATCAATAATTCTGGGCTGCGTTGTGTCTTCTTCTCTCACACTGAATCTGTGTATATGTACATGTATACATGCACACGTTTGTGTAGTACGTTTGTGTGTGTTGTGATGGATGTATGACATGTTGTTGTTTTTTATTGTGCATGTTAAGTTTTGTGCACACACTGTAAACCAAGTTCCCCTCTGGGAGAATAAAGTTCATCAAATCAACTTCTTTTCCACTGACCTTTCTGTGTTGCCGGACTTTTGACTTTCTTACCTGTTTTGATTTGTCCTCCGCAGGAAGTGCCGGTACTTCAGTGACTTTCAACCGTAACGGCGACGCCCCCGGACGCTACGACCTGTTTCAGTATCAGTTGAACAACATCACTGGAGCAGGCTACCGTGTGATTGGACAATGGACGGAGACCCTGCAGCTCAATGTGAGTGTTGATTACATGTTATTGTTGCTTTATAAAAGGTATTGATTTGATGGTGGAGAGGAGTTGTGCCGAGTTTGGGCTTTGTACAAATAATCTTTCTCAGTCTGTATGATGATGACACTCAGTGACATAATAGCTGCCTGATGAGTAGTGATGTAAACAAATATATGATTTATATATGAGCAGTTACTCGTTCAGTGCAGCTAAAAGTTTTACTGATGTTCTGCCACTTTGTGCGACCGGATATTAGACATAAAAACAAAAATAAAGAGACCACTAACAGAAGAAGTAAGTATTATCTGCTAAATGTACTTACAAGTATTAAAAGTAAAAGTACCAGCTTTGCAGAAAATCATCCCTGTGAAAAAATAAAATACCATTTTCAACCAATAATATCACAACATCCAAACATTCAGTTAGTGCTGCAGCATCAGTGTGTCTTCAAACCTTGTTCTGTTTCCTCGTCGTTACGGTGGAACGTTTTCACTTTTTATCTATGACAGCTCCAGATTATACACAAGGTGTTTTACAGTGGACTGCTTCAGCAGCTACATGGATCATACAACGGGCTTCATCCCTGTCTCCCTGACGGATGCTGTTATCCTGTCGGTGAACATCACCTGGGCCTCACCTACCTGTCTATCATGTGTCATTCAGAAATACTTCACAATACAGAAGTTACTGTAGATACTCATCTGGATTTAAATTAATAAAAGAAAAAGCAATAATAATACTAATGCATCAGTGTGTCAGCAGCATTTTACTGTTGTAGCTGCTGGATGTGTTTTTGAGTAATATATTAAATAATAAAAAGTTATTTTATTTTACTACCACTTTAGAAACTAAAACATCCTCTTCTCCTTCATGTAAAGAACCAGCATCTTGTAAATATTGCTGGTTTAAAACAGAAGATGTATTCAGTGTGTTTGTGCACTGTAGGCTTCATGTTTCTACAACACACACTGAACCACGATTGGCTCCAAACTAGCTGTGATGTAACAAATCCTGCAGGTACGTCCAGGTGAGCTCAGAGAAACTAGATACAGTTGATCCATAGCCCCCCTGATATCATTATATCATAGAGACACAAACATACCTAATAGTACACAGACTAATGAGGTTCTGCATTCATTAATGACATCAGATCAGATCTGATCCCCTGAAACACTGACCGCTGTGGTTGCATGTCCGTGTTTTATCTGGGACACGCTGCAGGATTATCAAGCCAATTACAATTACAGCAGATTTGTGCCTCTTTTCAATCTGGGGGGGGGGTCCTATTAAAGCTTGGTCAGCGCTGATGGTTGGAGGAGATTATCTGATGGTGTGAGTGGTTTACAGATTTATTAGATGCCAAAAAGAGCACACAGGGAACAAAGCAAAGAGGATATAGGATCAAACTGATTGAATTTATTGTTATCCATCTTGAATCTGGTGGTTTCCATCCAACCTCACGGTCGGCCTGACTCCAGGTCACAAGATTAATGAAGTTAGAAAACAAGAAAAGAACTGCTGAACAAATTAGTATTAGATTCCTAAAGTATGCTTTAATCTTGGCTTTTTCATTATTCAAAATGTTTACATTAAACCTATCAGAGATAGATATCTGAAACATGAGGAGCTCCAAACTGCTTCATGGTCACTGACTGTGTGTTCAATTATGTACAAAGTCAATGGAAGGACGCAGTCACACACAAAGACACGTCTGCTTTATGACTTCATAACTGTTCAGAGACAAGAGGAAAGGAAACTACAGCAGAGCCTCACCGTTCCATTATTAATTTCTTGATTAATCAATTAACGCTTTAGTCTATAAATTGTCAGATAATGGTGGAAAATGTCTGTTTGTCATTTTTCCACAGTCCAAGGTGACGTCTTCAAATGTCCAACCAACAGTCATTATGGGTTATCAAAAAGGCGCCTGCTGCCTTTGTCTCTTTCTACTGTCACTACAATAAAGGTTAAAAAGCTCCCAGAAATATTAACAACTGAATAAAATCATTTTCTGTCAACTGACTAATCGATTATTGAAAGAATCGTTTCAGACTGTTGGGAAATAACAGAAAGAACAAGAGTCTCTGCTGAGTTCAGAAGAACAGAAACGTGTTAGCTAGCTTACAGCTGATTGTGTTTCGGCTGAACAAACGAACAAACAAACAAACAAACGAAAAACAAATGGATTTCCTTCCTTTCTGTCACATTCCCAGCATGCAGTGGGAGAGAGATGTAATAACAGATAGCCTTATTACCAGTTTGTCCTGTGGCCCCACAGACCTCTGTTATAAAAGAGACATCTGTAAAACTGTTGGCGGGACGCAAACAAGCTCAATTATTACTAAATTGGTTTTTAGTCTCAAAAAGTGATTTTTTTTCCAAAAGTGTTGAAGCAAAGACTGTTTGCTGCTATCCACATATTTAAACACTATCACAGCTCCTCTGATGACTGATGATCAATCATCATGTCTCTGCTCCACCACGTTGGTCCAGATGGAAATATCTTTTTGATCCTCTGACTTTACCTCAAGCACCACCATGAGGTTCACATTTGTGTTGTTGTTGTGTGAAATATAACTATTGGATATGAATTGCAATAACTTTGATCCAGACTTTCAATCTAGCATCAAAGTGCTTTTGGTTTACGACTAAATACCTCCGAAACTAAAATCATTTCCATTAGCCTTGGCTATACTTGATGTTTAGTGCTAATTAGCAAATATTGCTAAAATGCTAAACATGGTAAACATTATACCTGCTAAATATTAGCATGCAGATTATCTGAAATCACAGAGCTGTCAACATGCAGAGTGTGCAGATTCTCAGTCTAGTTTGGTGACATTTGTTCAGGAAAAAGACAGAAATGCAAATGAAGAATGAACAAGTTGTTACTGTTAGTGTTGCAACACTCAGAAAACTGTCCTGAAATAGTTTTTCACTTCCCAGAGAAATTGTGCTGAGAAGCAAAGTAATGCTGAATTATTAACTAGGCTTCTCCTTCACTGCTTTCTGGGGCGAAGTCACAGTATGACAAAAATATAGCTCTAAATGCTCCAAACATCATTCATTGAATCTGAGCAAACTGGAGGATCTAACAGGTGCTGAGGATACGAGAGAGAGTCTGATCATAGAAAGAGGAAGAGTTGCAGTGAGCTGAATAAACTGCACACAAATAATGATGCATACTGAAAATAGAGATGTACACAAAATGAAAATGCACATATATCACAGAAGCATCATGTTGAGCAGCATGTTCAAAACATACACTACTCCTTCTTTTAGTCATGACTCAAATAATATTATTGATTCCTCAGTATCACAGTTGATTCAAGACTTTGAATGGAAATTGGCACAATTATACTTCCTGTAAACAGATTATATGATTATCTCACAAACTAATTACTCTTTGTTCAGACAAGGAACAAAGAGTAATAACAAGAAAGACTCAATCCATTAATATGAACTCAAATATGTATTAATGCTTAATCTCATATTGTTGGAAGAGGAAGCATTTTAAACAGATGTGACACAAAACTGATGCTATAAAAGTGCAGAGAGTGAACCAGAACGAATTAGCTGAAACTCACCGTAAAGCTCCATAAAGAAGAGGAGCTGCAGAGTCTCTGATGGTTCTCTGTAGGTTCATCACTATGAGCCACAACCTACACATTATACTGACAGATCAGACCGTGGAGGGATGGAAAATATGTTAAAAATATGTTATAGACACTTTCCATGATCAAAAACATCAACTAAATTGATAAATGCATCTTCTTCCCTCCATATTGTTTCTCTGTCCAGAATAAATCAGTGTGTTTTTCCCTGAAAATGTTGCGTTTTCCAAAATGTCCTCCAGAGTGTGTAAATGTGAAAACGCCGGCTTGGTGTTGTAGCGTGTACACAGAAAACAGAGCTTTGTAGAAACACTGTCATATTGTCATATCACTGACAGAACACATGGTGGCAGTAGAGCGGTGTTTCATTGGAAAAAGAAGAAGAAGAAACACACTGACAATAACATCGTAACATTGTCGACAGCTTGTTCAGAGATAAACGTAGCTATCTGCCACTTTTCTCTGCTCACAATCTGCTGCAATAAACTAGATGTTAGGAAACAGTACGCAGTTTCTTCTTCGCTGGTTTTGTGTGGCTGACGGGATGATCATTTTCCCTCATACTCTCATTCCACCAATTTTATTCATGATTTCACGTTTCTGTGTTTTATTTTAACCCAAACCACATTGGTTCTTGTGCTTAAACCTAACAGACCTTAACCACAGTGCTGTCATAAAGCAGTATATTAAAAAACGCTCCTATGAGTCATTCTTCTAGTCCCCATTCGTCCTCTAGAGGGTGCTGAAACACTAATCCATGTTGTTTTGGGAACCAATTGAAATGGACTAATGTGGTCATTATGAGGATGTGATGCATTTCTGCCAAAATATCTAATAATACTAATAATATTTTGAAGTATCTTTAAAATCCAGATATGTATATATTTGGGCCAATCAGTGTGTGAGATGTCACAAATGTTGCTCATGTGGACTCGGCAGGTATGAAGCAGGCGTGTGTGATCCGATCCGCATCCTCCTGCTTCTGCATTCACGGCCACGTTTCTGCTTCTTCACAACACTAAATTATTCACATCAATAGCCCCCAGTGAGCCAGATGTGGAAGAGCAGGCACTATTAGGCCTCCCATTATTGCTCTTTTCTCTCTATACGCCTCTGTGTGTGTTTTGCTGTGTGTCGAGCTATTACTGAAACTTTACATTCAAGCGTGACAGTCAGACCTAATGTGATTCAGCTGAGGTACTTGTGACTTTCTTAAAGGCACACAGGAGTAATCAGCATATTTAGAAGAGCAGTCACCTCTGTGTGAACCTGCTGTTAACAGAGAGAAGAAAATCCTGCAGGCTCATCTGACATGTTGCTTCAGTTATCCCAATGTGCCGCTCTGACATACGTGATCTGTCCTACATGGGCTCTTATACAACATGTGTGAGGCAGCTTCAACGAGACACATTTTACAACAGATGCAAGAAGAACGGAGACAGAATTCCAGTTTTAGTTCGAGTCAAATTTGAGTCATTACAGTTTAGTTTAAATGAATTATAACAAAACACTGGCCAGTCTTGGTCTTAAAGAAAGTACTTTAGTGTATGGTTTCACACAGTGTTACAAACATCCATAGTTTCTGCTTTAGCTCCCTGCTGGCAGAGCCTTTCTGTGGTTTAATGGGTCAATCAGACTCTGTTTCGGTCTGATGCGTCTCTGTCTGTGTTTATGAGGCTATAATCTGCCCAGGACAGCTCTTTCAACACCCAGGACCCCTGATAGCGGGTAGCTGGAAGCTCCTCTGGATGAATCACATCCAGTAATAAACATGATTGTTTTCTCTTGTCCCAGTTAGTGTGAGATTCATAATGTGGATCAGTCCTGGTATTGAATTATATAATGTATGTATGCTATGAATAAACACACTTCCAGTGTGTTTATTCATAGGCTGAATTAAATAATGGATGTAACCACCGTGACATCATCTCGTCAACTCAAGTTTGCATTTTTACTGTCGCTATCTTATGTTTTTGGAGCTAGAAGCGACCATATTTAGACGAGAGGGTGGAACTGACCTTAATGCTAGCTGCTAGCTTTGTTAGCACAGTGTTTTTACAGTCTATGGTTAATTGTGATAATGCTAATTTTGGCTTAAAACAAAATGTACTTAACAGAAAAACTAACAGCCAACTCCTTAGAGGATCTTTTAGTACAAACAATAAAAATACTTTTTCAGGTGACCAGAACACCTGGACCTACCGTTCACCTACAGATCAAACAGGTCTGCTGACAATGCAGTTAACCTGGCGCTCCACTTCATTCTCCAACACCTGGACTCTCCAGGAACCTATGCCAGGATTCAGTTTGCTCTGCCTTTAATAACATCATCCCCCCAAGGTTGTGTTCTTTCCCCTTCCTCTTCTCTCTCTATACAAACTGCTGCACCTCCAGTTCCTGGGCAACATCTTCACCCAGGACTTCAAATGGGAGCTGAACATCACCTCCCTCATCAAGAAAGCCACATTCACTATGTGAATGTTGGATTATCTGCTTGCAGCTGCACACCATCACTGTAATTTATGGGGTGGATTAAATTCTTCATATCCATGATATGAGATCACCAGCTTCATTTAGAAAAAGGCTGTTTCTGACCATGGGTCTGCCAAAACCTTATTTATAACCTCATATTTCCACAGACTGGATTAGTAGAGTCAACACACTGTACTCTATACATGATGTAGTATAAATATCAGTTACATTCATCAACCATAATTCATTCATGTCAGTCCACAATCATTCCTTCACACCCTGATTTGTCTTTAAACTATTCAAACGGAGTTAATTACCCATCAAGATGTTATTTTCTGTCATTAAAGGAGGTACACATCTGCTGCTAACGCCTTCAAACTGGAGACCCTGTTTCACTTCAGTTCACCACTTAACGCCTTGTGTATTAACTTTGGCAGTTGGTTTCTTCAGAGGGCCAGATTGATTCTGCATGCTTTGTGATACTCTGTGCATTCAGTGTTGGTACACATGTTGTCTGAACCAGTGAGGACCGACAGGTGGACAGTCTACAGTGTTGCTCTAAGTCCTCATCTGTGTGTTTTAGAGACTGTAAAAAGACATATTTATGTTTCTGTGACAGCGCCCTCTAGCAGCTCTAGTGATTGTGTTGCTTATTAACTGTGAAGCGCCTCCTTCAGTCAAATCTCAACACAGGGCTATAAAGCGTATCTTTTTAGATTCAGTCTGACTTACACTTTCTTAGGATGTCATCATCTCTGACGTTGGGTTTGTGTGACCATACAAATCACAGAAAAGGAGACGCCCCTCATCAATGCAGAATTTATCACAGTAATCCAGTGATAGTTGTCTTTAAATCCCAAAGCATTATGGGAACACTGAGAGCATAATTGAAGTCATATGAGCAAAGCAGTCAGTGATAAACATATAACCTGTCCTGTGTTGAAAACCACATATAATCAAAAAACTCAGAGGGGTCTTGTCCTTTTTAATGTTTGTGAGCATATCTGCAATATACTGTAGCTGAAAGAGGCAGAAGCTATCACAACGACACATCAGCGTCATGTCAAGAGAGGAAGGTCACTGGAAGTAAAAGCTGAAGAGAGAGCAGAGACGAACTAGAGGAGCAGACAGCAATATCGAGAAATACGATGATCATCTTCTAACAAGAGTAAGCCTGTCTGTGTGTTCATGGTGTGAAAGACAGAAAATGAAACCATCACTGAAATTGTACAAAATAAGATCCAAATATGACCCTAAAAGCCTGATTACTTCCTGGTCATAGTTTGGACAAAAGGAGTGGATCAAGGATGGATGCTGTAATGCAGATCTCATTATGTAATTCTGACTCTTAGCGCTGCTTATGTAACATTAGAGTTAAGACATCTGTCCTTTTATAACACTCAACATTGTGTTTATATCACTGGAGTTAGCTGCATTCACAATGTGAACACATTTGGAACAAGAGGAACACTTCACTCATTCATCCACTCCTCCTGTAATCCTTGTAGTCACATACTTTTATATGTTGAGCAGTTCTCCAACAGGTGAAACCAGATATAGCATCTTTTAAATCATCTGAACTGAATGTGGTTGAGTTAATGTTGGATTTAGATGTCTTAGCAGTCAGTTTGTTGACTCTTCTGTTCTTTTTTATTGAGATATTGACACGATCAGAAATTCTCAGATATTCAGCATAGACTGACTTCTCAGCAAAAATGAATTTCAGATTGGAAAACAGCATTTTTTAATCTGGCTACTGTTCCTGCAGAAAACGCAGAGTCTTTTTAAGAGATCAGAAATATCAAAAACACTAGAGCAGTAAAAAAAGGTCTCCAGTGGAATGTACTTGACAGATAAAGGTGATTGTGACCCAGCAGAGAGGGAGAAGAAACCGCAGTGTTATCTGTGATGGCTCAGAAAATCTCTCCACTCAACTCAGAAATCTGCCGCTGCTCGTCTTTCATGTCTGAGAGCCAGAGCGAGATGGAGAGCAGAGATTGTGATGGGTGCTAAGCCTCATTAGGAGTAATGAAATTTGACCTTGATCTCTGTGAGAGCAATCCCTTGCAGCCCTTCCAGCTGTATTACGAGTCAGATGGAGAGATTGGCAGCGGACAGAGACGCCCTCAGCAGACACCAGCAGCTTATCAGCACTCCTGAGCAGCTAATATGAACCTTCAGCATCCAGATAAGTCAAATCCAGTAGATATGTTTCAACGTTAGTGTTTTTAGAGCCAAAGTCCCTCTTTTTGTTCCTATACTTCCACCACAGCTCAACAGGGAAACACAAAGAGGGAATTTGATGCTAAACAGACTGTAAATGTGTCAGATATCCACTTGATATGACTAACTCACACTGATGAAGCCTCAGAGAAGCTTCACATCTACTTTAAATGACTGTGTGGACACACTGTGGATTTTAACCTCCATCACTGACACTGAAAGCACATTTGAAGCAGATCTTTGAACAGCCAGTATGAACAGGAGCAACGACTGACTGTCTGAGACAATAAACAACATTTACGAATATTAAAATTCTTCTAATGTGATTTTTAAAGTCAATCCCTGATGTTATGAAAGATGTACAATTTAAAATGAGAAATGAATTTGTTGTTCGGATAAAGTTTGTGGGTTGAAAAGGAGAAGAGACTTTTTATGATGTTCAGTTGTTGCTGCTTAAACCACCTTGTAACAGTAGTAGTGAGGACTCCTGTTTTAAACACGAGATGGTTTATATAAAGTGTCCATGTTCAAAACAAAGTTGTTTTCTACAACGGTAGCATTAGAGCTCAGTGAAGCGCTGACCCAAGTGGCCCGAGGGAAACACTTCTCCCTCCACATGTCATTGACTTCCATTGTCTGAAAATAAAGTCTGATTCATCGTTAACACTGTGGTTGCTGCCTTCTGCCTAGTCGGTTAACAACTGAGCCTGTAAATGCAGATTCATACTATGAACCATTTGTTTCAAAGATACATTGAGCGTGGATTGTTTACTGTAATGTATGCAGGTTCACTTTCCAGTTTTATTATATACTAGAGTTTGTCTCACTCTGTTGTGTCTGGGGAACGCAGCTGAAACCAATATAATTATTCAAATATTCTTGGTTTTTTTGCTTTTCTTTGAAGAAGTGTGTTTTATTCAGATTTATTCAGCACCCAAATGTGAGAACAAAGGCAGCCAATATCTCACCTGTGGTGGGAAAACACTGCTCTCCCTCCCAGCTAATGCACACAGTGTTTTCCTTTTAAATAATCCTGAGTTGCAGCAGGTCACTCAACACTGCAACATTTAAGACTAAAAAAAGATGCTGCTGTGAAGTAAAGCGTGCATGTTGCTCCTGGGATTAAGATCAAGGCTGAACTGAGGTGGAGATACTTTTTAATCCTCATATTGTTTAAAGCAGAACAAAAAGTTGGAGCAAATGTAAAACAGAGAAAAACAACATCTGGCAACAGGAGCAGCTACAATCAGTATTTATAGTAGTGGAAGAAGTACTCAGGTCCTTTACTGAAGTACCAATGCATGAAAAATCCAACTTAAGTAAAAGTACATAAGTATTGTGATCTTGATGTAGTTAAAGTACTGCAGTATCAGTACATAAGTATATTGATCTTGATGTAGTGTGTGTGTGTGTGTGTGTGTGTGTGTGGGTGGGTGGGTGGGTGGGTGTGTGTGTGTGTGGTGGCGAGATGTCGCTTGACTCAGTTGAGAGATTCTTAAGTTTTGACGACTTTTATTTAACAGAAGCAGCAGGAGCCGTTACACATGATGACTGTGTAGTCCTGAATATGAAGGAGAGCCACTCTGATTTCCCAAAGAGCATCACTGAACTACAACTTTTCAAAGCCCAAGTTTTGTCCTCCTCAGTTTGACAGTTTCAGGTTGATTTTCTCAGTGAAACGTCTTGGATCTGTGTCCTCCGTCTGTCCAGCTGCTCAAATGCAGATGAAAGAAAAAGACGAGCTGAACATCTTGACTTGTTTTAGCCTATTAGCCTTTTTGGAAGTGGAAGTGGTGTCAATGTAAAGAAGTTTAATGGGTTCATATTCAGCTTGTTGCTTGTCAGAAGTCAGGCCTTCAACCTGCTCCATCGCTTCCTTGTTGACGAGCTGATGTTGGTTCTTTGCACATGCTCGTAAAGGCCGTCTGTTCTGTATCCTTGGTTGCTAAGGTGGTTGCTAAGGTGTTTCCATGTGTTGTCACGTTGTTCACTCTCGTATTTCGTATTCGAAACAGAAGTGAAATCCTGCAGTAACAATACACACTATAGTTTGTTTACGAGGAAGCTTCCTGAAGCTGACCAATCAGAACAGAGCAGATTCATCAGGAGGCGGGCCTTAAAGAGACAGGAGCTAAAACGTCCTGTTTCAGACAGAGGCTGAACTGAGGGGCTGCATAAAGGACCAGGATAAGATCAATAAGGAGGTTTTAAATGAAAACCATGCAGAGATATTCCAGTAGAGAATATAAATATAGAGCTGGACATGTGCAGAATATGTGTCCTTTAAACACAGGATAATAATATGCACTTCTATATAATGAATATTATCAAATAACATCCATTTTGCAAAATATTTTTGTGGTTGCTTCTATGATAGTCAGACAGAAACATTTGGAAATCAACTTCACTACAGGACGTGTGGAATTAACGGCACAAAAACCTCTGATTAGACTGAATCTCTGTGATCCCATGGGAATATTTCTGCTACTGTGGATTTATTATTGCATTTCTAGACATCTGCACAAACAAATGTGAGCTCCCTGAACACCAGCAACAAACAACAACAACAAAAGTACAGAGTGACATGTTTGCTGGTTATTGTTGAACAGAGAAAGAGACACTGTCCCACCTGTGATATCTGTACAGACAGGAAACATTTCCCTGTATTCTCCCTCGGAGATGGTTTGTTTGTTTGTTTGCTTGTTTGGATAGTTTACGGCATGTTCATTCAGAGTAATGCTAATATCAGGCTGTTTTAAGAGCTCACCTGACCCACAGCCTACAATGATACGAAGGTGGGCAGACGGTTTTATTAACAGCCAAGCGGAGGAGCAAAGGCCTGCAGGGGACTGATAAGGAAAACAGAAGAAAAGAGGCAGAGTGAGGAAACAGAGGAAGCTCTCCCTTCCTCCTCCTTTCTTCACCTCTCGTTAATCTTTCATTCCTCTGCACTCTCCATTCATCTTTGCTCTTTGTAAATCTTTAACAAGTCGAACATCTTACCAGACAGAAAAATGTTTCAGCAAATGCACCAAAACGTTTGTTTATGTTTGACTGACAGTTGTATTCTGACGGGAAACTGCGAGTTTCCATCCAAAATTTCCAGAAAATAACGTCAGTTTCCATTCACTCCTCATTATGGAACATTTCTGTTAGTTTCATGTCTTCATGTGAGGAGAGTTGCAGCCTCCTCACAGATCTGATGTTTTCGGCTCTTCGCTGTCGTTTCAGTCATAGAATCAGCAGATTAATTGATTAGGAGAAACAGCCCAATTATAATTTGAACAAAATCATTGTTTTGTCATAAAAAACTCACAAGTAGATTGACAACATTTAGCCTTATTCTACTAAAAATGACAATATATGTTTTGCAGTGACTCTTCCAACTGCTTGCTTACCATGCAGAAGGCAGGGACGAAATGAATCATGTCTTCATATCATATTTCAAATATTAAATCATAAATACAAGCCATGAAGATCACAGAGCAGCTTCTGTGCTTGTAACCAGATGACGGACGGGTCTTTTCGTGTTCATTTCTCTGACAAAGACAGTCAGAGTTCAGGACTCTGAGAGCAGCTGCTCTTCAGCTGGAGGGCATTTGGACGTTCGTAAGAGATATTTAATACCTGAGAGACCTCTTGTCCAGATATCTCCAGCAGCAACGCCTCTTATTATTGAAGCCTTTCTGACCGCTGCGAAGGCTGTGGAAGACATTTAATTGACTGACCTGCTGCTCCAGTTTGAATTGTGAATTGTGCTCATCAATCCTATGCACTGAAGCTGCGTTCTTACATGACAAGTGTGACTTTAATACGTTCAGATACTAAATATTCACCTGCCTTAGGTCAGTTTTAGTGTGAAGTGGACAAAATGTGGGAGTGATGTGTGGAAGCAACAGCTGATAAATACAACCACAATGAAAGAGCAATGTGCAGAATCCGTTCTTTTTGTCCTCAGAGTTGTCCTGCCGCCTTCAGGGGGAAAATTAGTTTTCTTTGGAGTTTTGAATTTTCAGCGTAGACAAATCCGAGCCCTCGGCTGACTCAGACCGTTCGCCCAATGCAGATTTTTGGTATCACAAAGGCAACCTGGGGAGAGTCTGGTTGATAGTGGCGGTGATAACATCCACCATCCTTTTTCTCTTTTTTTCTGGAGCGTAGCAGCTGGCTCCTGGAACCAAAGATCGATTCAGATGAGTCTTTGTAGATAGTCTGTTTGAGGATGTTCTCGGCACTGTGTAATTGATCAGCTTTGGGTCACAGTGGCATTTGAAATCCCTCCAAGTCCTTTCAAATCCTTCAAACACAAACCAGTTATCTGCCAAAATAATCAACATCAATACACAATAACAGGGTTTTTGGCCGCCATCAGTCAGGAGGAGTCCGCCTGAGGCCTGGGCTTCTGTTGCGGCTGAGAACTGAACTGACTCATAATGATAATTATGACTCAATATACTAACAGTATATTGACAATTAAATATTCAGGACAATCTGATCTGCACTTTTTCAAATTGAATATTAAAAATAATCCCATACTTTCCGTGAAGACCTTTTTTTATTGCCTTATCTGCCTCCACATGAGAGACAGAAACTGTGGCTCTTTGTAGCCACTAAACAGCCACTGGAAGTGTGTTTCTCCTCATTTACTGAATTACCTTTTACTGAAGGTTTTATACCTGTGAAATGAAGGAAAACTGGCATTATTCAGGCACTGAATGTATAGATTAACACTTAATAAGTGTAACTGGACTGAAGCTGCTGAAACATTAATGGTCAGGAGAACATGCAGAAAAAACCCCAGAATATTCACAGGCTGATACAGAAGACAGAAGAAGGCCACTGATTCGCTGTGGCGACTCCTGAAGGGAAAAGCTGAAAGGTAGTTTAGCTTCACTAACAAATACACTGTGTTTCATAAAAAAGCCACTGTACTTCTGCAGCTGATCATCTCTGCTGGAGGCTAGCAGCTCCAAGCTACATTAGCTGCTGCTAACATCACACACCACAATCCAGGTGCATTGTGGGTAATGTAGGCACCATGTTTTGACCATGAGGAAGAAGGATATGTAGAAAGAAAAAAGATGATATCTTTGGTTCTTATGTTGAAACACGACAGTGTTTTAGCTCTTTTAACTGTAACTTATTGAATCTAATGGTCTTCTCCCCGTTTCCTCTGCAGATCGAGGACATGCAGTGGCCTCGGGGGGAGCAGGACATCCCCAGCTCTGTGTGCAGTCTTCCCTGTAGAACCGGCGAGAGGAAGAAGGTGGTGAAGGGGATGCCATGCTGCTGGCACTGCGAGCCCTGCGACGGCTATCAGTACCAATACGATGAGTTCACCTGCAAGCTGTGCTCCTACAACATGAGACCCAACGCCAACCGCACGTCCTGCCAGCCCGTTCCCATCATAAAGCTGGAGTGGCACTCTCCGTGGGCAGTGATCCCGGTTTTCCTGGCCATGCTCGGCATCATCGCTACGATCTTTGTCATGGCAACATTCATTCGATACAATGACACGCCAATCGTGCGAGCATCTGGCCGTGAGCTGAGTTACGTCCTCTTGACTGGGATTTTCCTTTGTTACATCATTACGTTCCTCATGATAGCGAAGCCGGATGTGGGCGTGTGCTCATTCAGACGGATTTTTCTTGGTCTGGGTATGTGCATCAGCTACGCTGCCCTCCTTACCAAAACCAACCGCATCTACAGGATCTTTGAGCAGGGCAAGAAGTCGGTGACAGCGCCCCGACTCATCAGCCCCACCTCACAGCTCGCCATCACCTCCAGCCTCATCTCAGTGCAGCTGCTGGGGGTGTTGATCTGGTTCGGGGTGGACCCGCCCAACACTATTATAGACTATGACGAGCAGAAGACCATCAACCCGGATCTAGCACGAGGCGTGTTGAAATGCGACATCACAGATCTGCAGATCATCTGTTCACTGGGTTACAGTATCTTACTGATGGTGACGTGTACTGTTTACGCCATAAAGACCCGCGGGGTGCCAGAGAATTTTAACGAGGCCAAACCCATCGGCTTCACCATGTACACCACCTGCATCGTGTGGCTGGCTTTTATACCCATCTTCTTTGGCACGGCGCAGTCTGCAGAAAAGGTCAGAACCTCTTGATGTGTGGATGAAGGATGTGTACAGATCACTTTTTCAGAATTATTTTCACATATGCATATCCAACATTGCAATTCATGATAAGGAACATTTATAATCAACACATGCACACACAAAAGCCTGTATAGCCTGTATATGAAGTTGGATGTAGTCCTAAACTGTGCTTATGATAATAGTCACAGTGTGAGTCCTGGAGTCAATTGTCAATCACAGCTGCCAATCAACAGCACCCAGCAGACATCAAAGTTACTATCATTATTCAAATCGTATTAACGGAGAAATAATTTCTAAACTGACCAGCAGCACTCACTCATTACAGGGTCCGAATCTCGAGATTGAGACCAGAATGACTCATTGGAAACAGGACTGACAACTGAGAAGTTGGAAGTCTGTTAGATGTAGAGAATCTAGCAGCCGCTGGAGGTTTTGCTCTTTAAGGTATCTTCAGCTTCATACACAAACAAACCAGGTGTTCTGCATAAATCTGAAGCACGTGTATTTCCACAGTGCTTCCGGATGGATAATAAGTAGTGAGCTGGTGAACTGCAGGATGGATGTGCTTGTTTTTCTGTAAACAAAACATCACTTCTAAAGATGCGTTCATTATTAGCCACAAAAAATACCACTCACCCTGTCACGCTGCAATCACAAATCACAGTAAAGCAGGAATCCATGTCAGGCACAGCGTCACTGCATCAGTCACACTGAGTGAAGATCACTGTTGTGTGGAGGCTGATCTGCCACCAGGAAATAATCTCAGTCCCATACGTGCAGAGGCGAGAGGAAGAAATAAAAAAAGGCAGTCCTGATGTTTGTGTTTTACAAGAGTTGGAGTCCACATCAAAATGAACGTGTTGCATGTCGTTGATGGAATATTATTTCTTATTGTGTGTTTGTTATGACCGCGGGCGTTGTGTGTTCTCATCTGCTTCTCGGTCCTGATAAAACAATTACAGTGAGGAAATGTAATAACGGACAGCAGCTGCACTCCTCAGGTGAAGCTGTGTGTGCAGAGCTGCTCATAATCTCCTCAGAGACTCGCTATGATTGTGTCGACTCTTCTTTGTCGGGGTGAAAGCTCCCAGCAGCTGACACCATTAGCCTGTCTTTACCAAGCATGCAGGGAACGTTCAGAGGAAAGAAACCCGTTATTCTGTTTTTACATCAGTTTATGAAAACTGTTGCTAAACGAAATGAGTCTCCACATGTGAAACACAATCTGCAGCATTTATAAGCTTTAGTAAACTCTATCATACACAGAAGGGATAAATTATTATTATATGTTATAGGTGCAATATGTAAGATTTGGCCAGAATTTTAGTTTAAAACATTCAAAAATGACTTGAAATTATCAACAGAATGTGAAGAAGTAACAGTTTTGACATTGTGTCAAAGACAGCTATGTATGCAGAGATATCTACTGAGGTGAACATGCTAACCAGCTAGCTCCGGCCTGGACCAGGCCTGGAACTATCAGTCCAACACGAGAGGAAGAAGCAGCACTGACCTGGATCAGCGCTGTACGAATGCTAATGTGTCACTTATTTAAATTTTCATATTTTTCAGACGTTTATCCAGATAACATCTATTTAGAAATCTCCTCTGATGTTGCTGCAGCCGCTCGTCATCTCAGCTGATGTAATGATGGATGACTGTGGGAGGCTAACATGCTGTAAACTTGTGTTGGTAACTGTGGCTTGCAAGTCAAGGATGCAAAGCAGGCTAACGGCTAACTGGTAGCAGTAGCGGAGTGAGTGAGTGAGTGAGTGAGTGAGTGAGTGATAGGGGTATCATGTGAATGTAACTGTATATTATGACCAGTAGTGTTGCTACACTCATTCATGGACTCTCATTATGTTCCATGCTGAGTCACGTGCGACACCTAGTGGTAAAACTATTTTAGCATTGGCCCGACGTGTTATTTCAGAATGAGAAATATGGCTTGATGATAGATGATATATAAGTGACATTTTACTGACACCACTGTGGAGATGTTTAAGCTTTTCTTAATGCAGTGAACTTCTCCAGCTTCACCAGTAAGTAGCTGAGTGAATTTAAATTGCATTATGATTAAGTACAAATATCCCTCTAATACCTGAGTTGCCAGTGATTGAAGTTCAGAAACAGAGCTGTGAGCGGATCCAGAGGCAGAGATTAAGAGGTTTCCGCTGTTCCTTCCATCCCTGAGGAGGATATTTGTGTGTTATCAGGTATGAGTGTCCGGCGGACGCTGGCAGCTCAGGGTTTGATCTTTGGCAGAGTCACTCAGAGACTAAGCCTCTCTGCTTGGCACTCAGCATTAAAGAGATGGACTGGTTTAAACCCATGATGGACTCGAGTCCCGTCCAGAGGGACACGTCCTCATGAAGTGCTTCAGGCCACAGAAGAAGCTGTCAGAGCTCGCTGAGGGGGAGAAAACTTTATTAACACCACAACATGGCTGATAAACAAGGCTTTAACCTTTATTATGTAGTTACAGAGTTTTAATCAGAATCATCTGTATTGTCATTATACTGGGGGGTACAATGAAAGCTGGGGGTAACAATCAATCAGTCACACTTTCTTTTCTTTACTTGTCATACCGGTTAGTGCTTCACAAATGACTGACAAGCTAAAATTATTTGCACAGTACAAATACAAAAATGTAAAAATCGAATTACAATCAAGACGGTGAAGAGCTTTACAGACAATCTATATATCTAATATAAAATCTGATAAAAAGGACTCCAGGCCTGTATGTGCTGCATTATCTGCTTCTTCCTTGTCAGCACTGATCAAAGTGATCAACATTTGACCAATGAGCCAATGAGAGAAGAGAATGTTCAAAGTGATGCGGTCTGGTCTCCTCCCAACCAAGACACTGCTAACAGAGCCAGGCCACAAATATATGTATGTGTTGTAAAAGTGATGATTAAAATCTTCACATTTACTGTAAAACATGCAGCGCAGAGATGTTAAGATTGGCTGTTATATATCGATTTAATGGATGTTGTGAGAAGTTTTGCTGCAGCATCCTGGAGGTGACGGTTGGACAGGTTGTACCGACTGTGACAGGAGACGGTGAAGTGTGTGTGCGTGCATCACTGTGGGGTTTGTGTGATTGTGTGACATCAGCAGGCAGGGTCTGTGTGGAACATGCTGGCCTTTGGTGCTTGTCATTACCTACCTGCTCCAAGAAGGGCTGCATACAGATGAGGAGACACACACGCACACATTATACAAACATACACACACACACACACACATTATACAGACATACACACAAACACACGTAGACATTATACAAACATACACACACACATGTAGACATTATACAGACATACACACACACATGTAGACAATATACAGACATACACACACACATGTAGACAATATACAGACATACACACACACACGCACACATTATACAGACATACACAAACACACGTAGACAATATACAGACATACACACACACATGTAGACATTATACAGACATACACACAAACACACTTAGACATTATACAAACATACACACACACGTAGACATTATACAGACATACACACACACATGTGGACAATATACAGACATACACACAAACACACTTAGACATTATACAAACATACACACACACGTAGACATTATACAGACATACACACACACATGTGGACAATATACAGACATACACACACACATGTAGACAATATACAGACATACACACACACATGTAGACAATATACAGACATACACACACACATGTAGACAATATACAGACATACACACAAACACACTTAGACATTATACAAACATACACACACGTAGACATTATACAGACATACACATACACACGTAGACATTATACAGACATACACACACACATGTAGACAATATACAGACATACACACACACACACTTAGACATTATACAAACATACACACACACGTAGACATTATACAGACATACACACACACATGTGGACAATATACAGACATACACACAAACACACTTAGACATTATACAAACATACACACACACGTAGACATTATACAGACATACACACACACATGTAGACAATATACAGACATACACACACACACACTTAGACATTATACAAACATACACACACACGTAGACATTATACAGACATACACACACACGTGGACAATATACAGACATACACACACACATGTAGACATTATACAGACATACACACACACATGTGGACAATATACAGACATACACACACACATGTAGACAATATACAGACATACACACACACATGTAGACAATATACAGACATACACACACACATGTAGACAATATACAGACATACACACAAACACACTTAGACATTATACAAACATACACACACACGTAGACATTATACAGACATACACATACACACGTAGACATTATACAGACATACACACACACATGTAGACAATATACAGACATACACACACACACGCACACATTATACAGACATACACAAACACACGTAGACATTATACAGACATACACACACACATGTAGACATTATACAGACATACACACAAACACACTTAGACATTATACAAACATACACACACACGTAGACATTATACAGACATACACACACACATGTGGACAATATACAGACATACACACAAACACACTTAGACATTATACAAACATACACACACACGTAGACATTATACAGACATACACACACACATGTGGACAATATACAGACATACACACACACATGTAGACAATATACAGACATACACACACACATGTAGACAATATACAGACATACACACAAACACACTTAGACATTATACAAACATACACACACACGTAGACATTATACAGACATACACACACACATGTAGACAATATACAGACATACACACACACATGTAGACAATATACAGACATACACACACACACGTAGACATTATACAGACATACACACACACGTAGACATTATACAGACATACACACACACATGTGGACAATATACAGACATACACACACACATGTAGACAATATACAGACATACACACACACACGTAGACATTATACAGACATACACACACACGTAGACATTATACAGACATACACACACGGGAGAACACACGCACGAGGAGAGGAGAAGAGGGGAATGCAACACTTTATCTGATACTAATGAACAGGCACAACGTGCGCACACACACACACAATCACACACACACATACTTGTCAACAAGGAAGAACTAAAAAGAAAAGCTTGAAGTAAATTAAATGTTTCTATAAAAATAGCAGCATGAGTCATAAGAAAAGATCCAATGTTTTAAGAAGTTTCGATGTTGACCAAAGTAAAGGAGAGCTTCAGTTATTCTGTCTATATTTCATAACACAACAACATTAATGCACTCAGTCTGTTTCTGTCTCGTTCTTGATATATTTTGTCTTTTCTTTGCACCATTTCGTCCCAACATTGCAGTTTTTTGTCTTTGCTGTGTGTGCATTGATTAAATGGTAAATGCATGCAGCGTGTAGAGCCAGACCTGTCAGCTTTAGCTTCACTCAGCCATTAAGTAAACATGTAAGACTCTTAAAATGTTTTAAAGTTAGTCAGCTCATGAAGCTAACATTATTAATTTAACCCACTAACTTACATACCACACACTCAATCAGAATACATAAAGCAGGTGTACCTGCATGTTTCATATCAGATAAGTGGCTCATACATATTTAACCAAAGCCTCAAACTATCTTCTACACCTCGTTTTCTATACAAAACTCTTCTGAAACTTACAGACACAAATACAACCTGCCTGTGTGCAGGTTGCATCACATAAAACAGGGATTAGCCTCTGTGTGTTTAGCCGCGTCCTTTTCTCGTATAGATGTTTGCTGTACCCTGAAAAGGGGATTTGCTAAATGTAACAGAGGTGTGTGTATTCTGTATTCACTGTTGGGGGGCTTTTAATTGCCCTCCTAAAATAAACAGGTACACAAAGACTTAATACGTTTTGCAGAGCGTGTCGGGATGTAGTTCTGTGTTCAAAGTGCAGCTGGGAAATGTCTGGAACGGCTGGGCATTGTTTTCTATATGAATGAGTATTAAAAACACTATTAAAAGTAGGTTATCATAATTTATGCATGAAAGGGTTGAAATGATCCAGGTGATCCGATTTATTTCATTTTCCATATGTTTTCCATTGTTTAAGGTTTGATTGATGCTCCGTTATCCGTCATCCCGATATGTCTTCTTCCGCAACAGTTTAATGACACCGACCGAGAGTGAGCGCCACCTGCAGTTTATCTGTTGATATTCACACAGGTGATGTGGATGGAAACAAACATTCACTGATTCACTGGAAATGTGATTATTGTTTGTGCTACATTTGTATGAAAGTGTGAACCTTTTATCATATTTTCATCAGCTGATAAATATCTTGGAGTTTGATATAGTAATGTAGTACTATTATAGTTATCTTTTTGCCGTTACATTTTACCCAACAGGGCCCGTTACCACATTAACACCTGTAACCACGGTAACTGCATACAAGAATAGCAACAGCTGCAGCCTGAAAAAGCTTAGAAGACATAAATATTCAAAGAGGCCATGTTCTGCTTTCTGTTTTTTTATATTAGACGTTTAATATGGTCAAAGTTTCTAAACTTGAGATGCTGACTGCAAGTCAGCAGGGAACCTCCTCTGAAAGCTTCATTTCTGGCATTTTTGGTACTTTGCTCATCAGTTTGGATGGAAACCCATAAAGAGAAAGAGATAGTAATCCAACCTGAGCCTGGAGTCTTATTGTTGGGATACGTTCAGGTCAGGTTTTGTGAAGTCAATCTGCTCTGAAATATGACATCATGCCATCTTCACACATGATTTATGAAAAGTTAAATAATGTGTGTGGATCTGGTCTGCAGAGTTCATTAGGTTGCTTTTAATGGAGCGCTCTTTTATAGCATGATGTCCTAAATGCTGCTTCGGTGACGGGATCATGCACAGAGATGTAAAGACTGAATTCACTGTGACATGTTAGCAATTCATGAATAAATCAGTGCAGGAAAGTGTTTTCTTCCACTGACGGTGCAGCTCGTTTCCCCCGAGAGTCATATGTCTCCTTATGCAAAATGCCAAGGTCAAACAGCGGCGCCTTGTTCTCGCTATTAAGGCTTAAACTGCCAGCGTCCAGCCTGATTTAACTCTGCGTGTTCCAGGTAAATGATCCTTTATATACAGACAGGATGGAGGGAGGAGGTACTCTGAAGGAGATCAAAGGGGGAGGGAGGAAGAGAAGGAGGCCAGGACAATATTTGCAATGCTAATATCTTTTCTTCATGCAGTATGCATTTTATGGCAGTCATTAATGCTCCTCCTCCTCTCGTCTTCCTCCTCACCTGATACTTAGAAATATTGTTGTATGATTCTTATCTGCAGTATCTTTATTTATCACATTACATATATTTTGTCCTTACTACCTTAATATTTTAGTATATTTAAATTCAGTCCTTGTTTACTTGAATTTATTGTTTGTTTGCTTAAATTTGTATGTTTGTTTGCTTAATGTTCTTAATGTTATTTTTTTAATTTGGTATTTATTATGACTTTGCTTTAATTCTTCTCTGTTCTGTCATGTTGATTCACGTCAGCTGAACATGTGAATCATTGTGAATCAGGAGCTTCAGTATTTGTTAAGTGAATGCTGCTCACATCATTTTCAGTGTTTCTGCCTCTCAAATAACAAAAGATTAGACATCTTTGAGTTATTTTAACATATAGTTACTCCACAATAAGATAAAATCAACAGAAAAACCTGATCTGATTCATATGATATGAACTCCAACTCTTTACAAATACTTTTCTTTTCAGTTTGTCTTTTCGGCACATGTGCAACAGATACTGAAGACAGACGACACATTTGTAGACCACACACCGTCTCTACAGGGGCAGGTTGTATTTAGCATTATCACCAAGGAAGGGAACATGACCTGCTGGTTAGGGCCCAGCTGTGCAGCAGCTTCACATAAATCACACGAGTTATTCATCTCTGAGGGCGAAGGCTGCAGTCCTGTGCTGTACACCTGCTGGGCCGACATGTTTTCAGGGTTTCCCCCGCTGTCTTTTAAACCTTAAAGCTTAACATACAGCTTGTACATAACAGTAATATGTTTATGTTTAATTATGTCCTTGTTTTGGCCCTATGTTTGCCAGAACATGTATATTATACTGACATGCAACATGATGACGTTTCTGAACAGCCTAATATTTAGTTAAGTTTATTTGCAGAATAACAAAGATACAAATGCATTCAATATAAAGACCATAATCACAGTGCAGGACAGGTAGGAAGCCTAAAAGGCTTATTCCTCCTCTATATATATATATAGTGCTGTCAAAAATATCGCGTTATTAACGCGTTAATTCAAAACAATTTAAACGTTGTTACGCGAGATTAACGCTCTTCGTGACCTCTGATAACTTTGTTTCATAAACTGCTGTGGCCACGTTAGAAAAACTACAGGATCCGGCTGTAAACCGGAAACAAAACAATTAGCGCGCCCCACAATGCCATTGTTTAGATGTGGAGCGGAAGACGTTGAAATGGACGCGGCTAACAAACTTATGAATGGAAAGTTTAGTTTTAAAACTTTGCCAGATGGGTGATGATAAGACCAAAGTTATCTGCATGTACTGTCGATGTGAATTGAGTTACCATCGTAGCACGACAAGACTGAAGTACCATTTGATGGCCAAACACACAGGTGATTCAAATTCTCCGCCTCCTCCGCGTCAGAACCAGGCGACAATGGATGGATTTCGACACAGGCACATGGATACCTTCATCGTCTGATGAAGAGGAGGACAATGTCGAGCGATGTCTTGAGCGCTACAAGGCAGAGCCTGTTATTGACATAGAGGACTCTCCCCTGAAATGGTGGTCCACACATGAAGCGTCACACAGTGAGATGGCAACACCTGCTACATCAGTACCGTCTGAAAGATAGTTTTCACTGTCTGGACATGTTGTTCAGAAAAAACGAGCTTCCCTGTTATCTGAAAATGTCACTATAGGAACCACAAGGAACCCACCATCCTGGGAGCGCAATGTTCTAGTGGGGTGGTAAGGTACTATGAGCTCTTTTAGATATGATGGTGCCTGACCATGAAGAGCTTTGTATGTTAGTAGAAGAATTTCAAATTCTATTCTAGATTTAACGGGTAGCCAGTGCAAGGAAGCCAAAATGGGAGAGATGTGATCTCTGATCCTGGTTCCTGTCAGAACACGTGCAGCAGCGTTCTGAATCAGCTGCAAACTCTTAAGAGACTTATTAGAGCAGCCTGATAGCAAAGAGCTACAATAGTCCAGCCTAGGTCAGGGTGATCCCGTCTAGAAGTAGTTGGGTGACAACATGGTGATTATAGTAAGTAACAAAACAAGCAAATATATAAATCAAGAAACTTAATAAATAACTGAACTTAACATGATGTGTGACAGCAATGCTGCAGATATGGATACTGTCTAAACAAGCAAATGACAAATTTGGCAAGAAATACATCAACATGTAACAGTGACAAAATGTGGTTTCACACATGCTGCTTATTATCGAGGTCGTAGAGGTGAAGTAAAGAGTTCCTAATATTCTGCCTCCTCGTGTGTTTATGTGGTGAATAAAGACAGTGAAAAGTTTAAAATGCATCAGATATTTACAGCTCAAACACACATTTAGCTCGTGTTACTCTGGTTTTTCACAGTAATGCAGGTAATCAGCTCAGTTTAAATCTGTTGTCACATCACAAAGTGTGGAGCAGCTGGAAGCTCATGACTCACAGTAGCTGACGAGCTAACATGCTAGTTAGTGTCACACCAAGAGCGTGAGGAGGTATTTCAGGCAGACAATGACTCACAGCTCGAATCAACAGGTACTCATCCTCGTTAAAGCAACAGAGCAAAGTTTTGTAGATTCTTTGATAAAAAGTCAAAACTTCCAAACTGTTAAATGTGGTCATTTATTCCTTGTATCCACAGTAGTGATGTTAAGCTGCAAGCTGAAGACGAATTTCTAGTTTTGTGAAACAAAGGTGGACAATAAAGTTGGTTTTAATTTAGTATTTTAGCAAGAATCATCCAATCACAGAGCACAGCAGCTTGCTTTCCATCCAAATGTGCCGCAAATTTTAACCAAAATTTCAGAAAATGTTTCCATTGACGACTGTTCAGTGAATATTATCAATTGACTTTCACGTTGAGTGCAGCCTGCGTGACTTCTACAGACGCGCCCTGAATACTGCCCGGAGACCAAGAAGAGAGCCGGCAGAGAAACACATCTGTCATCCGACGTTTTGTCTCTGCTGCTGAAGCTTCAGGGACGTTTATTCTTTGAATCTTTTTCATTTTGCTTCAATGCATACGTCAACTCTTACACCTCATCCAAGTGGAAATATTTTTAGAGTTTTATCTTTCAACCTCTTTTGAATGTCCAGCGTTTTCACTCGTATTTGTTTTATGTGCATTTAAAAAGGCATCGAACAGGTGAAAGGAAACAGACCTACTTTGTAGACATAACAACACACACGCAGGTTATTTTTTCAGCTTCCAAACCAAACATCAGCTTTAATCTCTCATGCTCAGATTTCATATCAGTTGGAAGTTAATTCTGGAACTTTTTTCTTGCCTCAGAATATATTTTGAAATTCATTTTCTTGCGGGTTCAGATGCTCGCCACATAACTTCTCCTGTGGTTTGATTGTAGCAGCGGATCACATCGTTCCTCATCTGTCCTCATCGCTTCCTGTCATCTCCCTGCTGTCGCTCATCAATAAAGCCATAAACATACCTTCCCCTTAAAAAAAGAAAGAAAGACATCAGCCTTGTATTGAAATACACAAAAACAACTTCTCTTTGTGTGTGTCACACGAGGGCTCGACCGGAGGAGATTTGGGGCAGAGGATGTTGGTTTAAGCATGTCTCTAACAAAGGTGATGATTCAGGAGGGAAGCTGAACCTTCACCTGGATCATTCAAGCACCCAAACATGTGCACACGTGTAGAAAAGAGAGCAAGAAGGGAAAAGCCTTCAAACCCAAGCAGCAAAGAACTTCACAGCAGCAACACGCTATAGAGGAGGCTCAGTGTTGCTTTGTCACGGAGCACACACTGGCCACACAGGCTGTGGCGTCTTTTCACACGTGAATTGACGTGTGGTAATCCGTCCTTGATGTCCTTCCGTGTAGACAAGCAGCTCTGTCCCTCGGTGGCAGCTGGTGGAGAAATTACATCATGTATTCAACAAGCTACCAGGAGTGAAGAACAACGTGTGGAAACAAGTTGTGGTCATTGTTGGTTTATCAGTACACTACGTCAGAAAACAACTGTCCAGTCAGAGCAGAGGATGTAAAGGTTGTGACAACGGAATATTACTTCATCTCCATATCTGTGAACGCAGCAGTACTCTGACCACACACATCATATATATTGTAGTTATATTGTTATATTGTAGGAGACAGCAGCTCGTCTTCGTCTTTGCAGTTTGAACTGTGTGAGAAGCAGCTTGTGTGTGTTTCACCGCTGCAGCACGCGGTCCATTAATTCCCCCACTGGAGCCTTTATGGAATATCAATTACAGAATTATACTATTATATGGAAAACCAGTGATTGCTGTAAATTGGCTTATTGTTGCCGAAACGTTGTGAGGTGAAAAACAACAAACTTCTGCGTGATACGCCGTTAAATTCATGTGTGTACATTTGTTAGCATGATATGGTGTTAACAGTCTTCACACATCATGGAATTAACCCTTGTATGGTATATGTACACATATACGTTATATTAATATGTATATATTATATTTGAATTAAATCAGGAACATGTTTTAGGTTTAGTTATATCAGAAAATACGCCCACAAGAGTGTATACTTTATGCAGAGTCAAATATATGAAAAGTAGGTAAAGAAAGACAGGAGTGATGGACAGAAACAGATGGAGAGGAAAGAGGTGAGGAGAGAAAGAGGAGCAGAGACGAGGAGGAGAGCGCTGAGGAAGAGTGAAGAGAGTGCAAAGACAGGTACGCTAAGAGAGCCGTAAATGATGAATGAAAGAGGAGAGGAGTGAAAGACAGGAAGGGAGAGGAGAGGTGGGAACGGTTTTTAAGAGGCTTCGGACAGCAGTGGAAGATCGATCGAATGTAGTTTATGATACAAAAAGAGAAAGAAATAGAGAGTTGAGAGAGATGGATGAGAGGAGAAGTGAGGCTGTTAAAGGTGGGAGAGATTATAGAGAAATGGGTCGAACACCAAGCGGACAAAGAGAGAGTGTCATGATTCAGATGTAGAACAGTTAAAGTCTGAAGAACGTCCAATAATTACGCCTACGAAACGCTCCCAAGTACCAATTCAAAGATTCGTTCTTGGTTGTTTGTTTCCTATTCTCAGCACCCAACATCTTCTTCTTGTCCAGCAGTGTAAGAGCTGGTAACTATATAAAAGAGCATCCTAGGGGTCCTCAGGGAAAAGACGAGAACAATACGAGCGAGGACGTAATCCATCACTGAGACGACCTGCAGTCAGTCCACTTATTACCCATCAGGCACGGCTCTCGTGTCCCAGTTAAGACCTGAAGGCTGATGGGACGTCAGCATGTCGCCCTCTAGGGGGGGCATTTAAAGCAAGTATGCAAATATATTGATTCTGCATCAATCAATTATCAATCAGACTATATTTATGTATATAAAGTAGCACCAGTTCAAACACAAACATAAAAAATATAGATTACAATAAAGCAATGACATGTTAATTAAAACAAATGATGTAACAATAAAACCATAACATTATGAGGCATGACATGAAAGCCAGATGTGTTTTAGTCTACGTTAGCAGAATGAGACTTTTTCATATTGTTAGATTCAGCATGTCTTACACGACCTGAAGAGGTCATCGCCTCCGATGTGCATCATACATAAACTTCCATAAATCTGCTTAGAAATCACCTGAGAACCTGAGAATCATGTATCATGTGTAAAGACACGTGCACACTGTGGTGCTGAAGAAAAAATAAAAACGTGATGAGTTTTTCTCTGCTGTGGATTCATGGAGGTTTATTCACATCACAGTGAATCTAAACTCGGTTGATTATGTCTCTTCTTCACCTCAGTGTCTTTGCCTCTCCTTCCACTCTCCGGCGCCCCCTGGAGGCTTTTGGCTTTCTCTTTTTTTTTACATTATTGTTTAAACATCGGGCAAAAGAGAGGAATTATAAATGAATAAAGTAAAGCATATCATATTGTCCCTTTTACTTCATTCAGACAATGACTGCAACTAACATAAAAACAGAAGATTACTTTAAGAAGCTTCGGCTCAACAGCTTTTCTCTTTTGGCTTCGTCCTGCTGATGTTCACATGCATCATTTCTTCATGGTTAAATTCCCGGAGGAGCA
This sequence comes from Pampus argenteus, assembly GCA_036937835.1. NCBI lineage: Eukaryota > Metazoa > Chordata > Actinopteri > Scombriformes > Stromateidae > Pampus > Pampus argenteus. The sequence continues at coordinate 493,512 of CM072863.1, read as the reverse complement.
GAGACCATTTCATTCCTCCTGCCTCACCTCCCATTTGTCTCTATGGATCTCTATTCATTTTCTTATTTTCTTGTTTTTATATCTAAAATAATTCATATTCTGATGTTAAGTTTTCCTTGAAAACCAAATTGAATGTTTTGGATGGCTCAGTCGATTGCATGTTTAGCTTCTTGTCTCAGTTATTTCTTATACTTCAGACACCCAGCAGTGGATTCACATCATTATGCTTCCTGCTGTAGTAATATTGTTGTTACTGTAGTTTGCCTCCATATGGGGCAGTTTCTCCTGTTGCTTTATAAAATGACACTTTTCCCCGCTGGTGATCGACTCGGCTCATGTGATGGAAATGGAACGAGGAGAACAGAAGACGTGTGTGTATCTGCTGCTGATGATGAGTTATAGTAAACAACACGTTTTACACTTTCACAGCGTGCAGCAGAGTGACGGCGCTTCCTCCTCCCACACCCAACCGGATCTGTCATAATGAGTCCTCCCTCCTGTTTAGGGACGTCTCAGTAATGGACTTTGTTTACGCCCACACTTGGCTCCCCACAGACACACAAAGCCTTCAAACACAGAAGATGTCAGATATGAGCAGACTCACTAATGAAAACGTGCTTTGAAATCACACCAAAGATGAAGCTTGTGGGTCTGCAGATAGCACACAAACCAAATAACAGCTGCGCTCTTTACTATTTAAGCTTTTGATGATCATTATCAGTTTATCAGATCAGATCACAAACTGATACAGCCTGTACACAAGGGCAGGTCTCAGTTATAGCTAGGTTGCAAGCTGTACTAGTATTGCATAGCCAGACTATCTAGCACCAGGGATAGGACAGGATAAAGGAACATTATAGCACAGTCAGTCATTAACAGTCAGACTTGAAATGAAATGATTATTTGCATGTATATTAATTATTTCTGTACAGTCGATAAGGATGGAGACACAGATATACTCAATACATTGTTAGTGGAATATTAATTGGTATTAAAAATACACCCAGGCTTCCTTTCCAGGCTGGGTGAGAGGTTACCTGCAGCTGTAAGGCAGCAGCCTGACAGGCAGCACCCAGGGCAAAATGTCCTAAATAACTTACTGCTTGTTAACTTTCTTGTTAAGCACATGTTAATAACCGAAGGTGATGCTTTCATCAGGAAAGACAGTTAGACGACACACTACAGAGATTTTAGTCAAAACCTTCTGATGTGTGTAGTTAATAAGATTTAATGTACAAAGACATTCACAGATAAAACAACACGTTTACTTAATTAATAAACAGGACTCCTACATAATGTTTATAAACAGTACAAAACAATTATTTATCATTAGTTGTCCAACAATCAACACTCAACTTGTTGAAAATGTCTTTTTTAAATTAAACAAGCTTGTAAATAACAATTTAGACATTTAAATGAAAACTTTTACAAGAAAGCTCAGTTTCAAATACACATCATTATTTATTTATCTTATATTAAAAGTAAACAATGAAGGACAGAAAATATGAAATATAACAGAAAATCAGTTTAAATCGGAGGAATTGCAGCTTGTAGCCGTCGACGTGGAGCTCCTTTTTTCTATTTTCATAAACTCACCTGTAAACAATATTTCATAAATTCATTAATCTACAAAGTCATCAGGAAGTCCAGCTGTCAGATAAATGCAGTAGAAGCAGCATAAAGTATCCCTATAACACCTTTGTACCTTTAATACAGGCCTCCCGAGGAGAGTCTGCTTCACCTGTTTTCAGGTAAATGCAGCAGCATAGCGGATCACAGGAGACAGACGAGACAGCGTCTCAATTTAAGGAGATAAATCATCTACTTAACCTTCTCTGTGGTCCAGCTCTCAGTTTAATCTACAATCTCACAGATAACAGGAAGAAACAATAAGATTAAGTTTTCTTTTTCCCTTCAGATCACAGCGTCAGTCTTCGTTCTTCCTCTCCATCGTTCACCTTTTGCTCTTTTTTCCTTCTTACTTTAGAATCAAGTTAAAACTCAAACTAAATATTTTTATTATTATTATATTTTTCTTACTAAATAAGTATAATTGACCTTTTTTAAATGAACATGTCACAGTTTGTTATTGATTGTTAATTACTTCTATCTGTTGAATGTTTTATGTTCATTTTGTACAGAAAACAAGACATCTGTGTGAGTTTTGAGCTGAAGCTTGTTGTGTGTAACATGATCCAACCTAAAAAATATGTGTGCAGTAGAATACATTTATTGTTATTAGTAATAGTAGTAATCGTTATTAAATTGTTTTTTAGACATCTAAAATCTAATAAAGATAAAACTTTAACGTATATATTATAACATTAAATCTCAGCAAACGACACGTTCCTTAAGTCTTTTCTTTGTCAGTTTTGTATGGGAGCATAAATTTCAGACATGAGTTTAACCTCTTTTCTTTTAATTAAACACATTTACCAAACTGCAGACATTAAGAGGCCGTTGCAGTTTGAATATATTTCCTTGCAGCTTCTCTGTGAGCTCATCCCTCCTGCTCTCCTGTAAATGGCATACATCAGACTGTGACAGCAGGGCCATAACACATGAAGACAGTGGGTCTGAACTCTATGAAACCCACTCAGGGAAGCCCATTACAGCACAGCTGAGCCTCTTTATGCATTCATCCCGACCAATAATAGCCCACTATTGGGTTCAGAGGGCCACGGATCAGATGCAAGTGTAATATACACAGTGCATAAAACATTAATGTTGCGGCCCGGCTGTCTGTTGCAGCGCTGTGCTGCGGGTGAAGGGTGAGAACACAGGAAAATAAAAAACAATCCTTCAGCTGCTCATAAAAAGTGTCAAGAGTTTGGTTCAGATTACAATGACTGGATTTAGGGTTAGTAAATGTAGCTGGTAATACTTCTAATACTTCTATACTTGTTCATGCAGGACTTTCCTTGTGATAGAGCATATTTACATTGTGTCGACAGATTTAGAGTCAAACAACCTCACCGGCCTGTTTTTCATGTCTTCTTCTTCTTCTTCTTCTTCTTCTTCTCAGCTGTACATCCAGACGACCACACTGACCATCTCCATGAACCTGAGCGCCTCCGTGGCCCTCGGGATGCTCTACATGCCCAAAGTCTATGTCATCATCTTCCATCCAGAGCTCAACGTGCAGAAGAGGAAACGCTCCTTTAAAGCGGTGGTGACGGCCGCCACCATGTCGTCTCGACTGTCCCACAAAGCCAGCGACAGACCCAACGGAGAGGCCAAGACGGAGCTGTGTGAGAACATCGACCCCAACAGTAAGTCCTCGTTATGTAGAAAACTCTGCAGACACATTCACACTGTGGAGAAAACTGGAGCTGTAATAAAGTTATTATTTTCCTCACTCAACCATATATTTATTTCACCTCCTGGACTAACTGGATTTTAATGTGTCTGGCTGAAGGATGAGAAGTTACACTGCACCAGATATTCACTGAAAACTCCTCTGATTTTTACTTTGATGCATATTCTGTGTATTACCAACAGTGGTTAATAAGTTACTCAGTTACTTTACATTTTAATATTTTTAAGTCAGTGCAAAATAATGAAAAAACAGCACTTGTTGATGGCAGGCTAATCAAACATAAAGATAATCTATACAGCTGGCTAATACAATATACCATCTACCCCTCTGCCTCACCTACCCTTCTTCTCCATCTGTCCCAGAGTGGACAAATTAAATGACATTAACGTTAAAGTCGGCATTACGTCAGGTTAACTGCTTTTATATGACCAAAAAATAACCTAATACACCTATGGGCAACTTAACTGGACTGGACTGAACTGTTCTGCATTACTTACTTTCATTATCCCAAATGTTTCCAACAATGTTTAAACCCGGAGAAATCATTTTAATCAAGGTAGCATCACATCTATTTTCACATGCGTCACCTTGTGAACCTGCTTTATTCAATGTTTCTACCAGTTTTAATCGATAAAAGCGATAATTCTGCTCCTGAACGATGAACACTGAAGCTGACTGCAGAGCGACTGTATGACAGTAGTCATTCCTTACAATGAAGACAATTCCCATGATCCCATACTATGTCACAACATCATCAAACTCCGTCTTTTGTTGTTGTTTTGATTGAGAGACCCCTAGAGGCAGATAACACCTGCATATCTGTGGTCTGTGGGTGAGAACTGTACTGTGCTGTATACATCACGTATTATATCCTTTAGTATCCGTACATCCTTGGTCGTGGAGCTTCCTGGCTGCGGTGGCTCCAGTTTAGCGTGGATCAGTATCTGATGTTACCGGGGAAACTTCTTCTGAGAACACACACATGTATTTTTTCTCCATGCCTTCTCCAGAGCGTCAATCTGGTCTTTGACAAATACACAGTTTTTACAACCTCGTCTCCTAGAAATGACATTTTTGTGCTAATAATTTGTGAAATTACATTTTGAGTAACATCTCAATAGAAATGCTGTGAAATGTTATTATCATGTCAGACCATCATTATAAATACAAACGGTAAAAACAGAATTATGGACATGTCTTTGAGCATATTTTAGTCAAAGAAAAGGTTACTGCAGATTAATGTTTGAATCTTTTTATGCTTTTATGTTTTGAAAATAGCATTTGGGTTTCCATTATCACTCATATACTGTATATGCTGAAGCCTTTTTTGGTGCTGAGCATTTTAAAATTCTTCCACGACACAGAAATGCAAGGACCACACACATGAAATTGCAACTTTTAAAAGAGCTTCGATCCAAATAAAAAGTGCAAAAATCGAAATTACATGGATATGTGATCAATTTAGCAGCCTGGCAGCAGGGTTCCCGTGAGGCTCTCAGGGACAACTCACCAAATGATGTTTTTCTCCCCCTGACAGGCTAATTTCATAATTTATCAGAGGTAAGAGCAAATGAATCTTCTTCTTCTGCTTTGCTGTCCTTGATCCATTTTCTTCTGGAGGTTTGAGGAGATGAGATTCGGTCCAGAGAGACAGAGATGAGGGGAGAGTGTGGAGAGACTGTAAAATACATCCACAGCTCTTTCTATTGACTCATAACTTTTACATGAGGAGGGAGAGGAGACATAATAGTGTTTGAGTGGCAGACTTACAGTTTCTCTGCACATTCGTAACCTCGCTCTCGCCCACTGCAGCAGTTTAAACCTCGAGCTTCCTGTAATGTGAACATAGTTCAAGGTTCTGCTCAAACCAGAACCTTTCAAATAGCAACTCGGTCTGCCTGAAGTTACATTCATATTCAATCAAACTGTCCTGGATTATGGATTATGTTCATCATGTCATGTTTTTTTAAAGAATAAAGCTACGTTTATATATACAGATACATTTACATCATATCTGGCTCTGCAGTTGGAGAAAGGAGGTTCAGGACAGCAGAGACCCAGGTTCACATCCTGAGGTTTGGTTCAAGTTAGTGAAAGATGCTGTTATTGTTTAAATATTCATAAACGTATTGATTGTCTCTATTAAACAGAGACCAGAATCTTTCTCTGCCTTTAACCAAGCGTTTTATAGGTTATAATCCACTAATCAATAGTGAGCAGTATGAGATATACTCCTATGTGGATGATGGTGATCATGGCTCATATCAGTCCCTCCAGGAGTTTGTGAGTTTTTTCATTATATATGTTTGCTCCGTTGATTCGATTGCAGTAATTTAGCAGAATTGCAAGAATTCATAGATTCCTAGAATTTGTGTTAATTATTTCCATCACAATATCGCAATTTCCTGGAGGGCTGTCATACAGAGCCTGCTAGGATTGATGGTCGGTTGATGGTAGAGAAGACGCAGCGGTCCTGCAGCTCTGTCATGACCCCCTGAAGAGCTGCAGAGCCATCTGTTGACCCCCCACCTCATTGCTCACTCGATTTCTCTTCTCCTGTCCGCGGCCTTCACTCACCCAGCCTCAGCTTTACTGCGCTTCCATTTTTGAAATTTTCTCTCTTTTCTATCTCGCCATCTGTGCTGCTGTCCCCTGCCTGTCTTTCAGTCGCTCCATCTCTTTCTCACCCTCCTTCTCCTTTCTCCCAACAACAAAGACCTCTATCTCTCGCACTTCAGCTGCTTTTCAAAGGCCAGATCTCTCCGATTCCCCTCTGCCTTTCTCCCCAAGCTGATTCCTTATACAACAAAGACTTCTATACATCTCTTAAAACTGGCACGGCTCTGGCTGCTCTCAGGAAGTCCCTCCTTCTCAGCTGAAATGCTTCTGCTGCAGTTCTTTCTAAATCCTTCCATGTAATTTGCTTTGAGAATCTTATTTTGAGGAATGAATGTGAAAGTTCACAAGTGAGCTTCAAATGATGATGAAGTTCATTCTTTATCTTCATACCTGCTTTGTTTTAAAGGTTATTTGACAAACCCAACTTCTTCGAACATAACCCAATTTCCAGAGTAAAATATTGCCTTATATTCAGGCCAATGGTTGAAGCACTTCTTTTGTGGCGTACATTGTTATATTAAACACTTTTTGGTATTTTTTTGGACATTTTATTGACAAATCAATTAATTCAGAATAATGAAAATAATTGTTTGTTGCAGCCATATTTAAATATTCCACATAAAACCTCAAACAAAAAAGTACATTTCTACAGCAAATGTACTCAGATCCAAAGCTGAGGCGACTCGGCAGATATACAGTACAAAGGCTGTCATAAGTCTGTTCATCCAACAAGTGCAGCTTGTTGGCAACACATCTTGGCAATAAGATGCACATTGATGTATAACACAGTGTTGATTGAATAGTTGGCCTGTCAGACCCAGACGTCACTGCTTTCTGTCGAAATAAGACACCATTATGACAAAGTCAGGCAGGTTCAGTGACGCTTAATATGCACACTGTACTATTTTCCATTTTATCTCCTGGCGTGATTGATGACGGTTTTTGGCTTGAAATCATTTGTCACTGGATGAACACTGAGGGCCGAGCGGTCACCGGGAGCAGGGGGAAGATAGGAAGACGGTCATGACTGAAGGGGACACCACAGCCAAGTCTACCAGCTCATTAACATTTTAATAAGAAATGTTTATTTTTAGTATTTAACTTTATTCTGCAGAAGCTTTTAGACATGCTGGCAGCACGGCTGTATGGAAGCAATGTCTGTCTGTTAGTCCAGACTCAAAGACACAACAAATGTTGGATGAAGAGCTGCAACAGTCAGTCACTTCATCGATTAGTTGAATCAGTGTTTTGGTTTTGGACTGTTGCTGTGACAAAACATCTCCTTGAACTGCAGGAAATGACTATGAGCTTTTCTTTATCAAAAGATTGATCAATTCATTGAGAAACTAATCATCAGATTAGAAAACAGTAATAAAAATAATTGCTTGCTGGATAGATTGGCATGAAATGTGGTACAAACATTCATGTTCCCTTCAGGAGGAATTTGAATGAATTTGGTGATCCTGGTGACTTTTAATCTAGCGCCATCATCTGGTCAACATTTCTTTGGTTTGTGACAAAATACCTTCAAAACTAATGACATTGTCGACATTTGTTGTTCTTGAGTTATGACTCAGCACATGCCTACAAACACCCTGGATCTATATATTACACTGAATTTTAATAAGATAAGATGATTATCTTTGTTAATTAAGCTGAACTTTCAGTCAGCTAAAGCAACACAAAGACACCTGACTGCACTATCCCCATCATTGAGAGTTCATAATTCAAGCCTTATTATTATTACATGAATTTATCTCTGTCATTAACTCTCATTTCACCTTTGTCATAACATCATATCACCATTAACCTTCATGTGAAATAACAGCCACAAGAATCAAAGCTGACTCTTGTTTTGTCCGTTTTCTTTCCCTGCAGGTCCAGCAGAAAAGAAGAAATTTGTGAGCTACAACGACCTTGTGATCTAAAGAGAAGGAAAAAAGAGAGGGATAGTTGGAGATGTCCAGCCCTTCTGGCTAAAAACAGGACAAAGGCAGAAAAAAAGAAGAAGAAGAAAAGAGGAAATGGGGTTTTTCATTTTCTTTCATTTTTTGGTCTCAAGAGCTTCATTGCCCAACCACAGACTTTCAGCCTGCTGAAGAAGCTTTGTGGGACTTAAATGGGCACAAATTCACTCAGTCAGAGAGATGCCAGAAAGCAGAGACAGAGCGTTGAAAAAAACCTGGCGATTTCGGGAAAAGTTGTTCAAGAAAATAAAAAATATATAAAACAAAGAGTGTTTTGTCTGTGAGGTGACGTGATGATGAAGATGAAGATGATGATGATGCATCAGCAGACATCTTGCAGACTCTGGGTTTCTTTTATGAACACTCGGCAGTGCTCACTGTGCTGTTGATGTCATACAAAGCTGCCGTCTCGGCGTGATGTGACCTTTCTATAGAGCCTGTCTCTTGTCTCTTAATGTACTTCCAAACTGCAAGTTCTCCAACCTTCCTGTCAGCCTGTGTGTAGTTCTTTATGGCATATATGTTGGCCTCCTTTGATTGTCGGTTTTATTCCTGTTTTTCTTTTTCTTTTTTAAAGACAATGATGATTATGATGCTGATGATGAATCTTTTCTGCTCGTGCTTCTTGGATGCACTTTTTTTTTTTTTATTAAAGCCATATATCGGGCTTTGCTCGTGCTGCAAGTTGGAATCTGATTTTACCACCTCAAATATCACGTGAGATAAATCTGAATGTGAATTCCTCAATTATCTAATAATTAACAATGTGGACATTAAACCTGTGGCTTCATTTATCAAAGCAAGTTCTGAATGTGTACATAAGAAATTTAAAAAATAGTCAACCATATGCGCACAAAATGGCACAACTCAAATTTTAACAGAATTTCCAGAAAATCATTAATATCATAAGTACTGAATATTTGTTTCCATCCACTCCTGTTGTGTGAATATTAGCAGATTAACAGTAGGTGGCGCTAAATCTCTAATCAGTGTCATTAAACCATTGCAGAAGAAGAGGACATAATGAGATGATGTCATAGTGTGAGCATCGGTAAATTCTCAAACTATGGAAAACATGATGGAAAATTTCTGGTAGTTTTATGTGTTCATTTGATCTTTGCTACACACAGATCTGATGTTTTCATGCTTCATTTATTCACTCTGTCTGTTTGCTATTTATCCATACATCATAGTATAGTATAGTATAGTATAGTATAGTATAGTATAGTATAGTATAGTATAGTAAGAGGCAGATGTTTTATATCCAACTGTACAAACAGGCTCATTTACACAGAATTCCACAGAATGCAAAATATGGTCAACATTTAAAGCTCCACTTGCCTCAATGACAGTTAGCTAACCCAAACTCATACGTTTCTCATACATTTCTCATATATTTCTCATACATTTCTCATACATTTCTTATATATTTCTCATATATTTCTCATACATTTCTCATACATTTCTCATACATTTCTTATATATTTCTCATATATTTCTCATATATTTCTCATACATTTCTTATATATTTCTCATACATTTCTCATACATTTCTCATACATTTCTCATACATTTCTCATATATTTCTCATACATTTCTTATATATTTCTCATACATTTCTCATACATTTCGCATACATTACTCATACATTTCGCATACATTACTCACTTGAATCGAGGGTCTAAGGACAGAGGGTGTCACTCCCTGTACAGATTGTAAAGCCCTCTGAGACAAATGTATTTTGTGATTTTGGGCTATATAAATAAAATTTGATTTGATTTGATTTGATTTGATATATTTCTCATACATTTCTCATACATTTCTCATACATTTCTTATATATTTCTCATACATTTCTCATACATTTCTTAGACATTTCTCATATATTTCTCATACATTTCTTATATATTTCTCATACATTTCTCATACATTTCGCATACATTACTCACTTGAATCGAGGGTCTAAGGACAGAGGGTGTCACTCCCTGTACAGATTGTAAAGCCCTCTGAGACAAATGTATTTTGTGATTTTGGGCTATATAAATAAAATTTGATTTGATTTGATTTGATTTGATATATTTCGCATACATTTCTCATACATTTCTCATACATTTCTCATACATTTCTCATACCCTTCTTATACATTTCTCATACATTTCTTATATATTTCTCATACATTTCTCAAACATTTCTCATACATTTCTCATACATTTCTCATACATTTCCCAAAGATAAATTAAAAAAGATTCAGTTTCACATCACTACTGTAAAATAATGACTTGCAGAGCACATCACTGCTTCTTTTTGACTGTTCAACAACAGCAGAACAGATGATTACATGTTTTACCTTTAACTATGAAAAACTGATTATTGATGCAGACTGCCTGGATGTCTTTAAAACATCTTCTGGATCTCTTCTATGAAGTCACACCTGGGTTTTGTGGTGCAGTATTTTTTTAGAGAGAGGCCAAATAAAAATAGAAGTGCAAGAGTTAACAAATCTGATTCAGTGTGTAGAAGTGAACACATACACAGCTGATAAATGAGGCTCCAGGTTGCTTCTGAACTTGCAGTCTTCTCTTGATTAAGTCACTGGGAATAAGATCTGAAGTCTGGAAAGAACTACAGGCCTTGAACTCCTCATGGATGCAACATGAGAGATTTGCATTCAGTTCACAGGATTTGTTCTGTGTGAGTTCACTTCACTCGCTGACTTGGTGACAATCAGATTCTACAGCCGGCCGCGTACACAAAGCCAAAAAAAAAGAAACAGTTGTGTTTCAAAGCCTTTTTATTTGATCTGTTGTCCGTGGTTCCATAATGAAATCCCATCCCAACATGTGTGTTCCCGCTCCACATGCACACATGATGACTTCTCCAGTGTTTTGTAGGTGTATGATGATGATGATGACCCTTAACTATGTTGTAGCTGACCTAAAGAGAACCTTGGTCCTTGAGTATCTGGTGATTTCATGGAAAACTGAAGCAACAAAAAGGTGTTGATGTCGAGGTTGTCAATGCATGCCTGATATGTTCGATGTTAAAACCGAATCGGTAAAAAAAGAAGATAATGAAATTCTCACAACATGATTCCACCTGTCTGCTCTGAACTGTATTGTTTTTTATTTGGTTCTGTTTCTTTATGGTTGGATTCCTCTGATACTTTCTCACACGGCTTTGATTGGTTTCTTATTTTCCTGGAAATGATGGAAAAGTATATATTTAAAAACAAAATACTTATAAAAAAGGAAGCATGTATGTTTTCTACTGTTTGTACTAGGTATATTCATGTTGCCCTTGCTGCTTATGTGCCAATGTTGTGGGAGAGATTTACATTTGGCCACTCATGCAACTATTCTGTGGTGTTGTCCAAGAATGTATCAACATGAAATAAAAAGCATTTGGTTATTTTTTTTATATATTTCCCTGAGGAAAAAGCAGTTTGGAACTCGTGTCTTAATCTTGGAAAGTTTTTTCACTTCAGTTGCCTTAAGAAATATTTTATTTATTCCTCCTTGTCACACATGGACTCGTGGATGGATTACTGAGTGGGTCTACTGGGCACAGACCCAATACACTGAGGCTACAGAAACATTTCATTTAAATAACATCAGTCAGATCAGCAGAATAACTCTGCTTTAAGAAAATAAATAAAGCCATCTAAAAATCTCTTTAATAGTTTCCTATAATATTTTGTATAATGTACTTAGTATAACATCTGTGCAGAGGAGCATCGGTGTGGATTTAAATACTGAAGTTCACATCTACGCTCGTTGTAATAGTGTCATAGTGTCAGTTTGGGGGCTCGTTACCGGTCTTGTGATTTCTGCACCTCCTAAATCAAAACATCTGAACTGCCTCGGTGATTTTCAGAGAATGAACCACCTTTATTAAATATCATTATTAAAACATAACCTACAACTCCTGGACACAGATAACTGTAGTGTCTTCGGCTGCTACACTGCTCGACTGGCTCTCACACTATTATAAAAATCGCTGTCTTCTACATTGAGATAAGTTGCCATTTCATGCGTTGAATAAAAGCGGCGGGGGGACGAGGTCTGTGAAAAGAGTGTATCTGTCTTGTCCTTCCCGTGTCCTCCCACTGATCATCTGGCAAACGTTGTGGTGTAGAGGCATATACAGCAAGAAGTAGCAAATTATTTCTAATGGTAAACTCCCTGAGAAGCTGATGGCTGGAATTAATCAGAGTTTCACCTTGTTGTTGATGTGATGCTCGTCCTCCTGGTTCAATGATGGCTTGCCAACTTTCCAGTGAAGCGCTGGGCAGTGTGCAGGGTTATTAATCATACCCAACAGACTGGGAGGCATTTGTCTAAAGTTGCTATGTGGACAAAATGAAACAGGGAGGAGGTTCACTGTCAGCTGTAGACTGAATGTCCCATATCTGTAAGATGACAAGTTCAATCCCTCTGGAAACTTTTGTCTTTTGCAAATTTCTGGGTTCAACTGGATAAAAAATGTCTGCAGTGACCTCATGGACGAGCCAATAAAGAAACTATTGCACTAATGCACTGAAGGCTAGGTTCACATCTTTTCAAGTACTCACATGTACTTGTAGGCATATGTACATATGTAGGCATTTAAAGGGCTTTTAGTTTCTGTCAAACAAAGAAACTTCAACAAGAAGAACAATTACAAAGAGACTTAAAACAACTACAAATAAAAACTAAAAAACTACAACGTAGATGTGCTGTGGATGATCCAATAAAAAGAAATAAAGAGAAACTTCCTGATCATTCGTCTTGTCCACACTGCTGTTAAAAGATACTGATCTGTTTCCAGTTTAAGTGTCGGTTGACAAACGTCAGTGTATCCTGAAGTCCAGCTGGAGCCGAGGGTTCAACAGACTGATTTGTACCAAAGTTACAGTCACAGGTACATTTAAACTCAGAGAAACTTTCTCTGCACATTTATTAAACTGCACACCCATCACACTGCACTGAGACAACAAGTAAAACATCTTATGACAATCTAGCAAAGATATATAATTGATACATATAAATAAATACATTAAAACTCTTGTACATTGATTAGTGGATTCAGGCTTTTGCTTGTTTGTTTGCACAGAACAGAAAATGCATCCAAGATTTTCTGCAGATCCGGCGACTAATTAACGCCAAAGTTTGCTGATTCATCCAAATTTTCTTTTCAAAGGATCTTTGTTCCAAGCTCAAAGACTTTCTTTCTATTGTTATAGTAGCTGCATTTTCCACTGCAGTGGCTACTGAAGTGCTTCGTCAGCATGTTTTCATGCTGCTGGGATATCAGACCCTAATACGACTGCTGGCATCTCATCCTTCCTTCCAGAAACACTAATTGGTTTGCTAGTGACTAATCAAAGTGGACATTAAAGGTTAGCTATGTGAAGCCACACAGAGCCAGCCCTCCCCAGACCGCTCTTAACTACTGCTCAGAGACATCCTGCTGAGAGGCTATGGTGAGGAGGTGAGAAGAAGAAGGAGGTGAGAGACACTCATGACAAAAGACAGAACTGTAAAAGTTTTTATGAACACAAATGATTTGATTATGTTTCTGTACAGTTAGAGCCAAACAGGTTGTACAGTTTTTGTGGCAGCTAAACCTGTGCAAATGAGACAAAAAGGTGTAATTCACAAAGTAATTCACAGTGCTGCCAAGCAGATAGCACTGTGGTGCACCTGTGCCATTAAATGTATGTAAATTAAGTAATATTCATACATACAGCACAAAATCGTCCCCTTTCTATGCAGTCTAATCCACAGACCAGTGCTAATTGCTGCAGGTAATTAGGGTGGTGTCATTATCATTATCAGATGGTTGGTGTTCACTGTTTAATGGATATTAAGGTTGAAGTCTACAGTCAGACATGGGGGACATCAAGTGGGTTGTGGACTTATCTCAGATTTAAAAATAAAAATAACAGGCGGAGCTGAGGATCCATCCATACAGTAAATGGCTGCTTTATCTGCTTTAGCGTGTTTTCAGCCCCGTTTAAAGTCATTTAATCTGTTTTATCTCTGTTTCTGCTCCACTGTGTTCACCAGCTGCTCTACAGTAACTGTGTCTGTTGGCTGGTTGCTGCTGAGCAGGTTGTGTTCAGAGCTTTAAAAAAAAATGAAGCTATGAGATATATATTTATTTAACATACATTATCATATTTAATTATTTCATATTATATCCTCTGTTATTTTAGTTGGTTTTATCGTATTTAGTGCTGAATTGTTTTTATTCTTTATCATGTAAAGTAAAGTAACATTATTATTGTTATTATTATTATTATTGTTCTTCTTCTTATTATTATTATTATTGTTGTTATTGGTGCTCAGTTTTGTGTGTCTAACAGGCAATTCAGAGCATCTAAAAAAATATGCGCAATATAATAATAATGAATATCTTTTGTAAGCAGAATAAAGTGATTTAACATATTCAACCATTTTCTACTTAATGTTGCTTAAATAAATAATCACTAATTGTAATATTAACTATATTAAATTCAGTAAATTGAGAATAGCAAGCAAAGCAGACACCCTCTCTATGTTAACTTTCCTTTTTGATGAATCTGCAGCCCCTCGTCATGCTGCCTAGACTACTGGGGGACTTCCCATGATGCACCGGGCTCCTCTCTCCTCCATCTGTATACATTCATGTCCCATTAATGGATGTTACTGACTTGACTTCTTCACCGGGGTTTTTTGTGTTTGTTGATTGTTGTTGCCTGCTCTGTTCTTTGGTCTCTGCCGCTGCTCTCTCTGACAAATACAACAAATACACGTGGAAATAAAAGTTTAGTATTTTGACTAAAGTGGTCCTGACTGAAATTCTTGTATCCTCACAACAGTTATTATTTATTCCCTCTGCTCACAATAGTTTATGGTTGATAGATAAATCATTTCCTTCTCCCTGCTCCTACACACCTGCAGACTTGTGTAACCTCACAGCAGACCTCAGCTTCAGAAGGAAAATTGTTTCTCCTTGAGTGTAAAAATTCAGAGGCTGCACTGACCTTTATTTCAAAGTGTTAAATGATGAACACTTTCTTTCAAAAATGTGTAAAAAAACAACAGAAAGTATTTGGCTTGTGTTCAGCATGATCTGTGTCTCCTTCTTTACAGGTGTTACGTCATCCTGTGATATATAACAAAGTCCAATCTGCACTCAAGGCGACAACTGTTTCCAAACAGAAGATACAGAACTTTTTCAACCATGAAATTGTATCCGAGGGAAATGAAGCTGAATTAAATACAAAGAAAACAATTAGGACATGAAACCTTTCAGGCAAGTCTGAATCCCAGTAAATTAAACATAATTAATAGGTTTAATGAACTGATGCGGCTAACTGGAAAATTTGCATTACAGAGAACTAATTTAGTATGTTATTGTTACGTCCGTTATGAGCAAATTCTGTCACTTTTAACTAAATACCGAAGCAAAGCATAAAATGAGTGTGTGCTGCCTTAAAATGTTAAGTTAAATAAGTTAATAATTGAGTATGTTAAAAGTTTAAAAAGTGTATATTTCTTGGTTGTTAGAAACCGCGTCAGAGTGAGTGTTCATTCTTTGGTTTACAGAAATAATGTTGGAGTGAGCGTCCGGTTCTTTAATTTTCCAGCTACGTTGCGCTGCGTTGTGTTTTTCATCATCTTTCACTGACTGAAGTACACAGACATTAGACTGTGTGAAGATGGAGGCTCACCTGGCTGAAACTGTGCAGGTGAAGGTGGAATAGAAACTCTTCTCCAACTGTAACAATGGTGCTTTGGTTGCTGATAAAATAAATAAAACCTTCCAGATAACCCTGACTGCTTTATAATGTTCTTCTCTTGTTCTGTAAATCTGCTTTTAATGCAGCCAAGACAGAATCCTGCCTATCGCAAAGCTGAGGGCTAAACTGTTATCAAACTTCTAAGCTGATCGGGCCATCTGTTACCCAAAATCCCTTGCAGAGCTGCTTCTCCTTTCCTCACTGATATGCACTTATGTTGACAAAGGGAAGCAGTAGGAAGATGTGCAGCAGGCGAATCTGCTGAGATTTGTCCGCTGTTGAATCCCAGAGTGTTGTCTTACACTGAACCTCAGAAGAAGAATTTATTAATCTGCAGATGCTGACGAGACAAGATGAGTGACACGGGGGGATCGACACAGGGAGCCCGAGAGGAAAGGAGGAGCGAAGCAACATGGATCATAGGGGAAGTTGAGCTCAGCCAAGCCTTCAGACCTCATCTTAAAACTTTCCTACCATGTCTTTAATATTGCTTATGTTCTGTGAATTTCCTTACTTTGGAAAGCAATATGCTGAAAGAGTATGAATGAGATTTCTATATTTCAAATTATGTATATTTATTGGAGATCAGCTGAGTTTATTTGGGTGATTACATGAGTTTTCTATAGAATCACTGTTCTAGAGGATGTGCTAAAAGTAATATTTACATCTATAGGATGTCACATTTTCTTTTTCTTCTCATTGAACATGTTTATGTATCAATGTTGAAGTGAATGCAGTAACAGCACAGGGCCTGCTCATGTCTTAAAGACTAACTGATGATCTAATACAACATCTGAAATGTTCATCTCTCAGCAGTGGCAGTAAAAGCTGCAGAAGAATGCTCAGCTAAAGCTCCTACATCACGCCGCTCAGCGTTTCCCCCGTCAGCAGCGTTTTCAGACACTGCTGCTTTTATTTTTCCTCCTCAGTGACAGCGAAGCGTCCGCAGCTCTGAAGGAGGCTAATGCGCCTGACCTTGGACTGCAGGAAACCCTGAGAGACGCTTAATAGCATCATGTCATGTTTTATTCTCCTTCGTCACACACAAACACATTTATCACCTCAGAACGGCGTAGACTGAAGAGCGACCCTGACAGCATGCATACATGATTCTTTTAGGATGGCAGGAGATGAAAAGGGTCAGTGCTGCATCCATCAGCGATGTTCACAAAACAATATAAGACAGTGACAGAGTCCTCTGAAGAGGTCGCATTCAAAGCTTTTGTAAACTCCTTTCATCAGCTGTCAGTACGTCAGTTAGTGTTCATCCATCACCACCAGGCTGAGGGTTAGGGTTAGGGTTAGATAAGACCCTAACCCTAAAGTCAGTTTAGGGTTTACCCTCCTTTATAAGTAGAAGTGGGTGAGCTGACTAATTACTTCCACTTTTGCAGATATTCGTACTAATACTAAATCAAGTATCACACTAGTGGGAACCAGAAATATCACAAAAAATATCACGAAACAACTCCAATATTATTCCCTCCAAAGTGATGCTACAGCTACACGGGATATTTACTTGTGATGATGGGAGCTTTTAAAGGCATGTTAAGAAGACAGGCTGGAGTACTGTATGTACAACAAAAGGATCTTAATTAACAGAAATACAAATGAAACAGGCAAAAATGAACCCTGCAGTCTCAATCAGCTGCCTAAAAGAAATAAAAAGATTTTTTAAATAAGAAATTAGAAGTGTTCAAATGTACCTGACATGAAAGTCCTCGTTGAGTCAGCTCTGACAGAAACACACCTGCAATGCTCCCGTTTCCATGCGGCCGCATTATGTCATCACTTCTATCAGCAGAGTTCACTGAGGCTGGATTGACGGGTTTGGGACGGCTATTGTTTTCCCAGCCGACTGAGATTTATCAGGCGACAGTGAAACATCTGAGTTCTTACTGAAGTCAGTGGAGTCGGTCTGTCACACCGTTGCCCCCGACAGCAGCGCAGCACGTCTGTCAAACTCACTTTTTTAGCTTGCAGGCAAACAAAAACACACGTATGAATAGATAAAGTTCAGAATCACAGGTGGAGTATGCTTTTAAACTCTGAACATAAAGTCTAAGTTTCTTTAAAACTACAGTAAACACAGAGAAAATGTAAATGGACTAATACATACAGGAGATGACCAACACAGTGGATCTATTCTCCACTCCACTGTCTTAACAGAAATGTCAGTTTAAACTGAAAGACGTGGAGACGTAGCCAGCCGTTATTTTATGATCATGACATCATCAGAGAAAACAAATAAAACCCAACTTGATGACAGCAGCTGTGATACGTTGATATTTAACAATGGGTTGTCATATTCAAACACAGCCACAAACATCTAAACAAGCTGCAAAATATGCTGTAAAACAAGACAAGTGTCAGCAGAACAACTCTGGAGTACATTATAAACATGGCTGCTGTGGACATCTGTCACATACTGGACTGGGTTAAAATCACCCCCAGACACACATACAGTCTACATGGAGCCTAAGTTCATAAAATAAGTGAAATGTTCATGGTGTTATGATGTGACCTCCTTAAGTTATTTTGATATGGAACACATTATTTTCTCGATAAATCATTATATCTGTGAAATGTCAGAAAACAGTAAAAAATAGTTCACAGTGACATCAAGTGTCTCGTTTTTTTCCACCAACAGTCCAAAATACAAAAATACAAAGAAAAGCATTAAATCATCACATCTGAGAAAATGAAAACAAATATTTCATGATAATATTTGAGATTGTGTGTACAGTCTATAATATATAGCATCATATTTCCATAACATCCATATTTTTTGCTGCTGCCTGCCAGCACTCTCCCATTAACAGCATAATACAGCCCTTTAAGAATTGCTGCTCTTGTGTTTCTACCTCCATATATGTGATGTTATAAACCACACACAGCCTGGCTCGTGTTGTCATGGTAACCGTAGGTCCTTTAGATGCAGGTATGTATGTAAGAAAACAAAAAGGGTGACATACTCACAGACTTGTGAATGTTTACATGAGTGTGTGCACTGAATGGATGCTTGACTCTGAAAACATTGTGTTCAGCAGTAAATCTTCACCTGTAGGGGGCGCCATGAGGATATGTGATAACATGCAGCAGAATCAATTCATGTAGATGGGTATTGGCTGCTGTCAGCTGCAGGCAGGTTCTGATGTTCCCTTTCAGAAATGGTTTTAAACCTGATTCACCTGAATTATGACAGTCTGACTCTTCTTCACCTCCTGCAGCTTCTTTGCCTCACCTTCAACTCTCTGGCGCCCCCCGGGGAGGTGTTGGGCTGAATGTCCTGTCATTTTCTCATAGTTAACATGCCATGCAGAACCAGGAGTTCAGTTATTTATTTTCCCAACTTCCTGCAGACAACCATTAACAAATTCACTAATTACAGTTTATAAACCCTTCAGAAAAAAGGGGGTCTTATTAGACCCTTTAAGGCCTTTGAGGCACCCTGTATAGCTGGCATTAAAATTGAAAACATTTCATACCATAAATGGATGAAAAGCATTTGTTATTAAAAGTGAATATTCCCCAAGAACATAGAGTCTGCTCATTTCATATTTTAACTACATGATTTCATTTTCTTTTGGACTGAGAGAGGATGCTTTATAAGTTGGTGAGTGAAACCTACTCTCTTTTCTCTGTGCGGTCCCCATCCATCACCAGCAGCCAGTGGGTGCCTGGGCAACACTGTGTTTATGCAACATAAAGAGCTTTTCTTTACCCAGCCACAGTGATGTATCACCCGCAAGCCCAGAACAGATGATGTGTGCATGGGGAGGATAGGAGAATGGATGAGGCGGCGAGCGAGATGCACCTCGCTGAGAAAATCTGTCGATATTCATGTTAATAACAACAACAAAAAAAGGAGTGTTTGGGCTGAAATGAGGTTTTGTTGGAAGATTTAAAGTCTTTTACAGGGAATGTGCAGCATTGCTTTGCTAGATATTGCACAGTGGGAAAATCTGTCAATATTAATGTTCATAAGAAAAAGCGTGGAGTGTTTGGAATGAAATGGGGCTGCTGGGTGATTTAATGTGATGTGTCTTTTTTTGTTCGGGGCTATTGGAAGACACTGAAAGCGACAGCGCTGACTGCTGAGGCTGATCTGAGAATTGCGGCTGTTTTTTAAAACAGAAAGATTGTTTGTTTGGCTTTGCAGTAACTCTTGTGAACAATTCACGTCTTCAACATGAGCTGCAGAGAAGAGACAGAAAGAGCAATGAACAATCTACATTAACATGTGCATGAAGGTGTTTAATCTGTCACCTGTCTGAATGCAGAGGGTGATATCTCGAATGAGGACCTGTATACGAACACCAACTGCTGCAATGTGGTTGCTGGTGATGTTCTCAGAAGAAGTAAAAGTAGCAATATAGCAATGCAAAAATACTCTATTACAAGTAAAATAAATTGCATGAAAAATTCTACGTCTGTGCATCATGACTGGACATCAGGCAGTGAGACTGTCGTACCACTTTAAGGTTGCTTTCACATCAGGTTCATTTGGTTTGGACATCACTGATTTTAAAAGCTTCTTATATTATCCATTGAGTCAAATCTGCATCTGAACAGTAACTAAAGCTGTCAGATAAATGTAGTGGAGTAGAAAGTACTAGATTTACCTCTGACATGTAGAAAGTACTAGATTTACCTCTGACATGTAGAAAGTACTAGATTTACCTCTGACATGTAGAAAGTACTAGATTTACCTCTGACATGTAGAAAGTACTAGATTTACCTCTGACATGTAGTAGAGTGGAAGTATAAAGTAGTATCACATGGAAATACTAAAGTAAAATAGTACCTGAAAATTGTACTTGCGTATATTAGGGTTAGTAACCCTAACCCTACTTGAGTAAATGTACTTACTGACAATGATATAATTAATCTTGCAGCACCACTGGACTATTTAACAAGCCTTTGAAAAGGTCAATCTGATTTGGGAACATGATTCCTGATACACTTCTTCTATCTGAAGGTCTCTCCGTAGTCTTCCTCCCTCCAGCTAGATCCTTCTCTGGGAAGTTTCCAGTCTTTATCATTTTAAAAAGCCAAAATGTCAAACAACTAATCTGCATCTTAAACTGCTGTTTGAGCTCTGCCGCCTCTTTCTTTCACTCCTCCTCACAAAATGGAGCAGAGAGTGAGAGTGAGAGAGCGAGGTAGACATACAATTCTCTGGCGGGCAGGTTAATAACTTGCTTTGCTCTGGACACTTTAAATTGGTTTCCATTGACACCTGCTATCTCTCAGCAGATAGCAGAGAAGACCTCATCAAGAGTAAAGACGCTTATGGTGTGGAGCCAAATAACCTCCATCCAGCAATAACTTCCATTCCACATATATGCAGCTTTTATAGTCGAGTTTTGTTCCTCCTCTGCTGATGATGTTGCCTTTCACTCCTGTCACTCTGTCACTTTTCAGCCGCCCTCAATGCCTCGTTGAGATAAGCCATTCATTTCCATTCAGATATTTTAATTGCCTTGCCACAAGGTTGGACTGATCTCAAATTAGACGTTCAAATATTGAAATATGTGTCATTACTGGACGTCTTTTTGTGTCGGTGAAGAGAGAAAATCCAGAGACGGAGAAAGAAAACGGAGACTGAGAACAGGTGTAAAAAAAGTCAAAATCTTCCTCCAGAAAAGACTGAAATATGCTGATGATTCTGACATTATAAGCTTTGATTTCTCCACTGTTATATAGTAAATGAGTAATGGACTAATGAAGGTCATGTATGACACAAAGACTATGAAACAATAACCGCTTCATTCATTCATTCATTCATTCTTTAGTCTATTTAGAGGGAACAGTATGTGACTTCCCAGCTCCATTAGAGTGTTAGACACCTGTAACAGGTGATATATGAACATTTAGAGGACCAGTGTGAAGGATTTAGTGGCATCTAGCGGTGCAGATTGCAACCAACGCTGTTTTTCTTTCAATTGCACCGTACTGTTATGTATTATATGTTGTGTGTCTTTTGTATTATTATTTCTTGGTGACAGTACAATGACAATAAAGATGATTCTGATTCTGATTCAGCTCAATTTCCCTTTCCGAGCATGTTGGAGAACCTACGGTGGCCACTAGAAACACAAATGGCCATCTCTAGAGCCATTGATTATTCTAATTAAAAAGTCTGTTCCACTAGACGCCACTAAATTCTACATACTGCACCTTTAAAACATCCACACAGTTTAAACTAAAGTGAAAGAAAAAGACACCTTTGTGATGTTAAACACATATTCCTCCTCCTCCTCCTGTGTCCTCCACCTGTATCCCCCTCCTCCTGTGTCCTCCACCTGTATCCTCCCCCTGTGTCATCCACCTGTATCCTCCTCCTCCTAAGTCCTCCAGCTGTATCCTCCTCCTGTGTCCTCCAGCTGTATCCTCCTCCTCCTGTGTCCTCCACCTGTATCCTCCCCCTGTGTCATCCACCTGTATCCTCCTCCTCCTAAGTCCTCCAGCTGTATCCTCCTCCTGTGTCTTCCACCTGTATCCTCCTCCTCCTGTGTCCTCCACCTGTATCCTCCCCCTGTGTCATCCACCTGTATTCTCCTCCTCCTCCTGTATCCTCCACCTGTATCCTCCTCCTCCTCTGTCCTCCAGCTGTATCCTCCTCCTGTGTCTTCCACCTATATCCTCCTCCTCCTCTGTCCTCCAGCTGTATCCTCCTCCTGTGTCTTCCACCTGTATCCTCCTCCTCCTCTGTCCTCCAGCTGTATCCTCCTCCTCCTGTGTTCTCCAGCTATATCCTCCTCCTGTGTCTTCCACCTGTATCCTCCTCCTCCTCCTGTGTCCTCCACCTGTATCCTCCTCCTCCTGTGTCTTCCACCTATATCCTCCTCCTCCTCTGTCCTCCAGCTGTATCCTCCTCCTGTGTCTTCCACCTGTATCCTCCTCCTCCTCTGTCCTCCAGCTGTATCCTCCTCCTGTGTCTTCCACCTGTATCCTCCTCCTCCTCTGTCCTCCAGCTGTATCCTCCTCCTCCTGTGTTCTCCAGCTATATCCTCCTCCTGTGTCTTCCACCTGTATCCTCCTCCTCCTCCTGTGTCCTCCACCTGTATCCTCCTCCTCCTGTGTACTCCAGCTGTATCCTCCTCCTGTGTCTTCCACCTGTATCCTCCTCCTCCTCCTCCTCCTCTGATAATCTCTGATAGTGTGCAGCAGAGTTACTGTGAGGACGTGTTATTCTGTGTTCGCATCATTCAGTGACTGTAAAACAGACACAGATTAGTAACAGTGACGAGTCAACAACGTGACTCAGATTGTGTCCTTCTTTCATACAGTCTGAGCTTTTTTTGCAAACATTCCCATTTTTTTGTACTATAATTCAGTCATGATGTTGAAAAGTAATCTGTGACTGATTGATATTGATCAACAGCTCTAACAACCATTAAGTGACATTATGTCTTTGTAGACTTTGTAGGTCAGAAGAGGAATCATGATCCATCCTGTTCAGATGTCTGAAAATGCTCTCAACTCAACTAACGGTGCCGGACGGGTCTGTGCAGGAGAAATAAGAATCATCGTCATCATATTGATCATTTATTAACCGGGACACTTAACTAAAGTCACATCAGCACTTTTTAATATATTTCCCCAAAACTTCACTGCAAGTTATGAAAGGAAATGCAAATGAGAAGCTGGTAGGAAGAGTAATCATCAAACATGCTGTGTCTCAGGTCTTATTGATTTTTTGAGATAGATTTTAGCTGGCAAAAATATTCCTGATGAGCTTTTGACTTACTGGGATGATGTTTTTTATTATTATGAATGTGGTCATACATGTTATGCAGATTGCATTTGCAGCTTCGTTAACGTCTGTGTTTTCCTTATCCAGATCACGTTTTAATGCCAGGTGTAAATGGTATTACAGGTATTACACACTAAACATTCCTGGGTCAAATTTCACTCAGTCTGGGTCAATATCACACCGATACTGGTTTAATGTTACCATGAAAGTGTTGAGGTGACCCAGTGTTTCAGTGTCTACATAAGTTCCCTTTAAAGTCCTGGCTTATGGGGAAAAGAAAACACATGCACACTTTTAATAAAATGAAATACTGGTTCTGTTCTGTGATTGAGCCTTCCTCCTGTGTCCTGCAGTAAGGATAAAGTTTTGTTTACAGTAAATCTCATACGTATGAAATCAGAATGAGTCTCAGTGCAACAATAACACAGTCTAACCCACGTGTCTTTAATTCAGACACCTTTTCCCCATATGGACAAAATGCAGGTGAAGAAAGGTGTGGAACCTCTGCTCCGCCTTACGGCTGCAACAGCACCAGAAAGTGTTAAAAAGTGATTATGAGGGAGCGAACACAATGAGCAGCAGCCATCTAAAAGCCAGCGAGGAGTGAAATAGTCTGCATCTGCTGCTCAGCGCTTGCTCAATGCTTTGTTAGGTGGGTAAGTAAGCCTGCAAGCTGAAACATTTTAACACAGCAAATAAATTCATCCAGTTATGGTGTAGAGCAGTATATGTTTGAACAATGAAATACCTGCACACTTTCAATGCATTTCATTTATGCAGGTCTGAGAGAAGTGCAGTGTGTAGTTTTTAAAGGTTTCTACCTTCTTAACATCCTCAGGATGAGATCATGATTGGCTCAAAATGATGCTTCACTTTCAGTTTGCTGAATTAACTCTCAAAGCCATTTTTAACTTTGTTAAAAGTCTCTGGTTGTTTTCAGTCCACGATCATTTTATGTGATTATTTGAAGTCGCTTTTGACGTTTTGAGTCTCTGTGATTGTTTTGAATCACCATGTTCATTTTGAAATTCTGCTCGTATTGATTATTCGTTGTCATTTTGAGTCTCTGTGGTCTTTTTCAGGTAACTGTTCATGTCTGACATGTGTTTACTGACCCTCAAGGCTGTGACTGAAACTCAGCTGACTGATGACAACATGCTGGCACCAGTGATTCAGTTTTAGAGGATATCAGAATAGAAAACCTGTAACAGAATTTTTTTCATTCATTCTTTTTACTACAATAAGAATGAAAGACAACTTGCACATGTAATTAAAGTTTGTTCAGGGAGCGATCATAAAGAGCAGCTGATCCAGTAACTGATCCATCAACACAGCCTGGTAGTGCAATGAATGGATGAGGCTCCAATAAAACCTACAGGTTTTATTGGAGCAGGTTTGAAGCTCAGAAATACAGTTTCTGTTCGAAGCCAGATAAGAAGTGTTGCCTTTCACACTCTGGAAACACACCGCAGATCCAAGCTAACACTAGCTTACTGTGAACACCGAACGCAGCACACTTGGGCTAACCTTAGCAGAAGTCCATACAGATAATTACAGCAGCAGCTTGGTTTAAAGTGAACATTTACATGAGCATCAAAACAACTGACTGCATGAACTCATGATCATGTACATCTGAGAGTTGTAAATAAATGCTTTGGGTCACAGTCACAATATTAACACATTACACACTTTTAGTTCATACAGTGGAGTTATAATATATATATTACAGCTGCTTGACATTTTGTGACCTACATGTGTTTTCTTTAATAGGTTAATTACATGTCCTGCTGACACCAACATATAACGTTGGAGCGTGTGGTACCTATCTCTGTCTGGACAACAAACCTTTTCACGCTTTTGTCAAACAGCATAATTCAGTGGCAGATTTGACAAAAGGCTGCCTAACGGAGCATTGACTCAGAGCTGCTACCGTAGGGACCCCAGCACGGTCTATCTGTGTCTTTGTCCTTCAGCGAACCAGCAGGACATCCATCTCAATCATCTTCACTCTCCTGCCGCTCGCTGAGAATGGCCTCAGGGGGCAGAGAGGCAGAGGGGGAGGAAGGAGGGATAAAATACGTGAGGGGCATAGACTGAGGGGAAGAAAAAGAAGGAATATTCGCTCTGAGAGGTCCAGTCAAGTCTGTTTTTCCCGGTTCTGTCTTGTCGAGTCTGCTTTGTTCGTTGCTGCAGCTCCAAATCTGAGTTACCTGCAGTCCTGAGTCTATTTTTGAATAATAAAGTGATTCTTCAGTTAAGCTGCCTCTGTTCTCCGCATTTGGGTCCAGCACTTTCTGTTGAAGTCTGTGACAATTAGCAGTAAAAGACCTTCTGATCTGTTCCTTCTGAGTAAATAACAAAGCGCCGGAGAACAGAAACAAGATGACAGCGTCCAACTTCAGCTGAGTAAGAGAAAAACACCAGCTGGACAAAGAAATGAAGGCATCATACATCATTTATACTGTAGGTGAGCTTTGGCAGCTCAATAATTCATTTATTTCTTCTTGCAAAAAGTTTCACTCCTAAATTACTATATTTAGGCATGTTGTCACTTTTATAGCAGCGCGCCTGCTCTCAGAGACGAAGTGAAACTAAACAAGAGATTCAGAGATTAAACAAGAGCAGGACACAAGGACAAAGTTTCAGCATGAGAAGAGCTTTAAGACCTGCAAAAACAGGGAGGAGATATCTCGACAAAATATTTAGTGACCCTAACCCTCTCTGGCTACAGAAGGAAATTCATGTTTCGAGGAGAAAAAAAGCGACATTTACTGTTAAAACAATAATTTAAATGCAAAATGATGAAGTGAGGTGATGGAATAATCTCAGGAGGGAAGATAACTATTTGCTGATATTTGTGACAGCAGATATTTACTGCTTGGATCATTTTACATTTCGCTTCATGGCACGTCAACCTGCCTCGAGATGACACACATGAAATAAAAACAACTTCTATCTGTAGCTGCGTGTTCACTTTCACCGTGGACGAAAAAACAGACAAGAAGCTGTTTCTTTTGTCGTCATGGACGAGGAAGCAAGACTCTGTATTCAGAGTTGGCAAAGCCCGACTGAAAGTCTTTATCTGACTCGTGTTGACAGAAGCAGTCACTTTCTGGCTGATTTTTGGATCATAACTTGCATTCGCCCAGCTTTTCCTCATCGAGACAGGATATCCAGATACAGATTTGTATTTTCATTCTGTCAGTAAACATATTTTCGAGGACGATCAGATGGTCTGTATTTGTCCTTCAGGATATTTTCTCTCAGTTTTAGAAGCAACATAAAGATTTGCCTCCAAACATACACTTGCTGATGGGGCTCTTTTCCATCGTTGTCATCTTCCACAGTTCTTTTTGGGCTTTTTCTCTGAAGTCTGTGTGTGTGTGTGTGTGTGTGTGTGTGTGTGTGTGTGTGTGTGTGTGTGTGTGTGTGGGCGGGTGGAAGACATAGGTTATTTGTGCCATGCTCCTTTAAATCAAAGGCAAAGGGAAGGCTGTGCTTTAATCATATTTCAGGCCGACCTCACTTATCTTCCTCGGCTGTTGTTTAAGGCCTGTCATTGCAGATATATCAGCCTCAGTGTGACTGCTACAGTATGGGGAGTTCAGAGAAATGCAGACACACAAACACACACACACACCACAGTGCATGCATGTTCTGTATTCATGTACACACAGCAAACAAATAATGAAAAACAAATAAATAAAAATACAAGAGTCCAAGTGCACAATGGCTGACAGGAAGATAGCCTTTTAACATCTGGTACTGCGGCATGTGAAGGATCAAGAATGTGCCAGAACACTTTCTTTGGAAACATTTTTCATATGTTTGAGGTGAGCAAGCAGCTGCGGTTCATAAAGTGTTTAATGTGTTTCTGTGACAGGATGCAGCAGGCTGAAGGTTACAGCGATACAGCTGCTGATTCAACTGGGTCTTCATCCAAGAAGGACGGCAAGGTGCTGAGTGGGATCTTTAAAGGGATATTTTCCAAACTTACAGGAATATTAACATACAATATTAACACAAGAGGGAATTTTGTACTAAAAATACTGCAGCTTTGGAAGATATAAATTTGACTTAAAGAGACAGGAGCTAAAACGTCGTGTTTGAGACAGAGGCTGAACTGAGGGGCTGCATAAAGGACCAGGATGAGATCAATAAGGAGGTTTTAACTGGAAACCATGCAGAGATATTCAGTAGAGACAGAATAGAAATACAGAGATGGACATGTGCAGGATATGAGACCTTTAAAAAATGTGAACCTGTGTGTGTTCAGCTCCATTCATTCAGTCTTATGAAGACGATCCATCATACAACAAACATGTTCTATCGTGGCAGCTGAAACACACACAAACACACACACACACACACACACACACAAACATGCACTGTAAACACCGCTCCAGGAAGAAGAAAACATCAACCCCGTACATCCAAAAAGGTGAATTACTACGAGCAACGAAGACACAAACATCCATTTAACAGGAGAAAACAACACGTGAACTTCTGACATCATGTGTGTGCATCCGCTTTTATTTCAACAACATGCATTAAACACACAGAACGTGTATTTATAGCTTCCAGACGTATACAGAAAATAAACATGTTGTAAATGTTATTGTGCAAACTTACTTTTTCAGTGCTTATGTATATATTTGGGTCTCTATTGATGTGAAGAATATGAATAAAAATACAATACAATAAGCCGTACAGGGTTTAGACATTTAGGTAATATACAGACTGAACATACATACATACATTTATCCTCTCAAAATATAACTGTGACCAGAAAAACAGTTCAATGAATTTATCTTTATGAAACAAAAAACATTAGTCTCAAAATGAGAAGACGTGATTTATGACAGATTCTGCTTTTAGCTAATTTCCATCTGGAGTTCATTAATTTACATGCAACACCATTAAAATCATACAGACAAATCTACAGGCACACATCAACATATAAATACCAGCATGTTCATCTAGTACCACTATAAAATTAAAATTCATTACAGATAAAAATCTAAATCACACTTAATTAATGTCAACATGACTGGTTTCTCAATAACCACGAGAATAAGAAGAAAGCATTTTCTAATGTTTGATGGCCAAAAATGAAACTCATAACTAAGAAATAAACAGGAAAGAAGAGTCGGAGCGACACAAGAAATGTGTGACATAAAAATGTTATAATGTTATTTCATTTTACTCTGATCTACGTTTGTGTAGTATGTTAAGTTCAAATGTCTCTTCTTTATGAAAATAAAAAATATAAAAATGATTTAAGAATGTTTCAGAGTGGAGAGGACAGTCCCAAGATATCTGGCAGGTCAGCCCACAGGACAAAACCAAATGTAGATAAAATATACGTAAAAAGACATTTAAGACCTTTTCAATTCAACTTTATAATTACTGAGTTCATTTGAAACATGTCTGTGACATTTTATACACCAAATGTTCCCCTCTGTCCTCCAGCAGGCTGTTTCTGAAGCTATTTACATCAAATCTGCATTATATATGAGCCTAAATCTGACTGTCTGGAGGTTAAATGAATGCAGCACCATGTTTACCTGCAGTAATGTTTGCAGAGTCTGATCCTGAATGAAGGAGACTTTAGCTTTAGACGTTAGAGAAAGAGGTCGCTAGCTCAGCTTTAGCACAGATTGAAGATGAAAATCCTGTGGACCAAAACAAACACTAGAAGACTGAAACCATCCAACTGCGTCTGTGTACTGCAGCTCTGTGAGCCAATGGCAAGAGATGTGTTTTGGTAAATTTAACCCATTTTCTCTCCTAATGACACACCAACAGTGTTCAGGTCTTACTGGACTGATATCATTGATATTCAGTGTGTTATAACGGCTAGACTTAGATATCATCTAAAGTTTTATAATAACACAGAACTAAGAGTTTATTGTAATGCCCTGCTCTATAATAATAAATATGATTGTGTGACTGAGATTATTTTCATAAAACATTGCTTCTGGTCTAATTTACACTTTTACACGTCCACGTACATCCATGAGGAGTTTAGGTGCTTCTTCAGATCAGTTTGAGAGTTAAAGTTTTTCCAACACAAACTTCTCAAACGTCTCAGTTGTTGATGGAAACTTATTTTTCTAAAAGTAAATCTGCAGCGTCTACACCTCTCAGGTGGTCTGGGACACGTCTGCAGACCTGCTCCTGTGGATCCACATTCAGTTTTAAAGCTCTACATATCTGCAGTTCATTAAATCCAAGCTGGAAACTGAACTATTTATTCAGATCTTTACTCAGTACTGCAGTTTTTATTCTGTTTCATTCATCTTCTATTTAACTGCATTAAATTCTATTGAAATGTGTGTTTTTATTGTGCATTGTACCTTTTTAATGCCTTTATTATTGCCTCATTAATGAAATGTGTTGTACTTGATTTGACTCTTTAAGGTGTTACCATGGTTACTCAGGGGCTATAAGGATGAAACAGGCTCTTTTTCAGGAACACGTTGAACTCAGTAGAAGTGTTGAGTAATTGAAGTTATAAACAAGCATATTATTAGTTTATAACTTAAACCGTCAAGCGTTACCATCGTGTCATTTTGTCTGCTGTTCTACAAACACCTAAAAACAAGTCCTGGTGTGCTGGCAGTCCATCACCGCACCGCTCTGTCAGACATCTTTTCTTTGTGACGTATTGAACAGGGCTGTCAGCGCTATTTCCTATGCTGCTAGTAATGATAGTGAAAGCCATTTGTTGCAACAAGTTCACTATAGCAGCAGGAAATCTCAGAGGAAACAGAAATAAATGATGGCCACCTTGATCCCAGCTGGCCACCAATCTTCCCCTCAACACCGAAAGGCCGCCAGAATCCATACATTTCAAATGAAACAGTCATTGTTCCCCAAGATTAATACATCTCAGCGCTAGTAATACAGGAAGGCTTGGTGTACCTGTCAGAGCCAGCCAGAAAAATAAATGAGAGAAAAGAAAAGTTTGAAATAATCTCTGAGTGCAGGACTGTGTTTTCTCCTCCAGGCCTCCAGGAGCTGAATCAGTGGTGAGTATTTAATATGGATTTTATTTGTTTGTAATAAAGATGCCTCAGGTCTGATGGTGTAGGTGTGTTTTTCTTTTTTATGTCTTTCACTTAAACCTTTGTTGTTCACAATAATCGTTCTTATAAGAATAAAGGAGTAACTTACAGTAAGTATTACTTTCCATTATGCCCCAAACAAATCAATCAATTCAGAAAACAATCAGCAGAACGTCACTTCCTGTTTCCCAAGAGGACGTCTTAAATAAAGAGGACATTATAACATCTTAAACCTACAAGATGTATGACTGTGGTACAAACACATAGGTGATCCAACCAGAACAGGTTTGTGTCAGTAGTACTAATGTAGTAAGTAGTAATGAGATTACCTGATCTAAAAACTTGTTGTTTTATTTATCTTCTTTTTTCTGTGATGCTGCATTTCATCATCAATAAATTACATCATCAAACTGAAAGACGTTTGCTGCCAATCCCCAATACTGAAGTACTCAGGTCCTTTACTGCAGTAAACGTACAACAATGTAAAAATACTCTATTACAAGTAAAAGACCTGCATGAAGAAGCCTACAGTAACAGTACAGCAGTATTATGAGTGTGGTGTAGTTAAAGTATTGCAGTAAAAGTATTTTATTCCTAATATTATAGCGTAAAGACGTTACTGTTAATACATGAAAAGAAAGAAAATGATATTAGCTGGTTCGTTCATCTTTTATTCATTTCTATTGATTTGTGTTTTCTTCAGAAGTTTATGTGTTTTAAAGAAACAGCTGCTGCTTTCACCCGTAAATACAGAGTTTCCAGCTGATTGTTCCTGTAGTGGGTTCTATAGAGAACAACACATCAGACTCTATTTATACTGTATACACATTACTGCCATATTTTACACAATCTGACTATATGGAAACACTGACTGGTGTTAAGATGAAGATCTGAAAGAGGCTGAGAAGCTACCTGCTGGTGACAGAACAGACCCAAACAAATCAAACACACCTTAAACCAAAGGAAAACAAATAAACAAACAAGAAAACACATTTCTCTGCATGTTTGTTGTCACTGTATTGGTGTGTGTGTGTGTGTGTGTGTGTGTGTGTGTGTCACAATAATCCTTCATTGTCATTCATGGTCATCGTCCTCTCTCGGTGTGGACGCTTCTCTAAATTGATTTGTTGTACCAATCTCACCAGAACATAATTGACCATCAGACGTTTGGACCAAATGTCCTGAAAACCCCGGAGGCAGGAGCTGAAATCCAATTGCAGCAGATAAGGAGGAGAAAACAAACGCTTACAAGTTCACTTACCTGAACTTGTTATCGCTGATCAGTCGTCCTATGAAGGCTGACGTCACTTTTACCACGATGCTGTAAGCACAGAAACAACAAACAAGCATTGCTGCAGGCATGTTGTCGTTCAACATTTATCAATATCAACAGTTTTGCATGTAGACAAATATGTTAACGAACCTCTTATTGAGAGAAAATGTGATTCATTATATTCCTGCTAAACGTATGTGGACATCATTTCTAGGATCTGATCACATGAAAACTGTGTTTCTGTTGTTGAGCTGTCGGTTGCTGCCACAATAACTTTCCTGTCTGTGAGCATTACAAACCACTGTGAGTGTTTCTGGGATCTGATAAACCTTCAAATGAATCTGTGACTCCAGCTCAGCTCTCTGGATTATATTTTAGTTTCATACATTCATGCTCCCGTCAGGATGAATCATAACAACTCTGATCCTGAACTTTTCATTTAGCGGCATCATCATTAAGCATGTGAAGCTTAAACTTATGAACAGCTGCCTCAACAGGTTACCATAGTGATCTACCCTGGTTGCTATGGTGATCATCAGCTTCGGCCATTGTTTTGGGCTCCATATCCTCATAATACATCTGATGTCATCTTGCTTCAGTTCACTTCCTGTGGCACATCCATCCTGTACATGTTAGAAGGTTTTATCAGTTTTTACAACATTTTACCTTTTAGAGTTTATTTGCCATAAAACATTTAGCATATATGTTCACGAGTAGTATATTCATAAAGCCTGTATGAATCACTCGTGTGTTTGTATTGACTTTGTATGTAATTTGCACCACATCCAATTTTGAAGAAAGACAGATGAGTCCTGCAGAAAACAACAGTTTACAGACATCCACCAAACTTTTTATTCATTTGTTGCAGAAAACCTGAGTTAAGGAGCATTCATGATGTAATAAAAATACCTAGAAAGTTCATATTTATGGATTTTGTCTCCTGTGATTATTCTTTGTGCCTCGCCTGACTTTCAGCCAGCTGTATAACATGTTCAGACACAGTCACTGAATCACTGTGATACTGATGATTTAACATTAATGGAAGTACGACTGCATGTAAACAGATTAGTAGGAATATTTAGTCCTTCATGAATCTGAATGATATTGTTTCTGACTTAAATATCGTTTTATTTATTATGCAAGTGTTTCAAATGCAGAGGTATAAAAAAAACACTCCAAAGGAGGAAAAACTCAAAATCACTCTTAACGAGGAGAAAAAACTCACAAGGCTATAAAGATTAATATTACTGTGGCTAAGCACTATAAACTAGACTATAAACAGAAAATCTCTCTATCGAGACAACACAAAAATCTACAAAAAAACACACTATGGTGGAGAAGAAGGCTTGGGTGATGGACACCTCACTACATTGTGACAGCAATGATTTATTTTCCTTTTGTTTCCTTTATTTCTGACAGAACTGGGCACACAACTCTCTGCTGTTTAGTCAAGCAGGATGCCAGGGCAGGCTGCCTGCTCCCCTTTCAGAATAAAAGCGAGCGCAAAGACAAAAAGCAGGTGGCGGGCCTCCTGCAGCTCACATGCATCAAGTGTAATCTACTGATGCTGCCGATTGTGCTTCACTGTTTGAACCTTTTCCAGAGCAAATATTGAGCCTCTTTCTGCCAAAATTGACTCCTTCAACCCAAGAAAATGTTAGAGGAACATTAACACGGCTCAGATTTTCTGGCCCATTTTTCATGCTTATTTCTCACTTGTTATTTACGACAGTGCAGCATCCTGGTAAATTAACATTGTCAAGAGATGGGTGCTGCTGGCAAACATACGAGGTAAATCATGCAGCTGACAAATAGTCATTAAAGACAGGAATAGCAGATTGCCCAAAACATGAGTATTTCCCCTCATCTGTAGAGAGGATTTTAATTTTAATAGGGGTTTAAATCTGGATTTAAAGAGAGGATGCCGGTTAATTATTACAGGTCTACACGTCCTTCAACTTTAGCTTCATCAACCATCAATCTTTTCTTTTCTGTCCCTCCATCTCCTGCCTCTTTACTCCCCTTGCCCTCTTTTTTCTTATTCCTCTCTCATTGTCCCCTATCTGTCCTACACCTCCTCTCTCCTCTCAGTGTGTCACTCAGACAGAGTAATGGGACCGTCTCTGCGGATCAATGATTTGAAGGAGTGAAACAGAGGAAAGACGCTCTGAATGTGAGCTGCAGGGAGGACAGTCTGCAGGAGATAAAATAAGGGCTTTTAGATACTACTAACTCATTTTACCAGCCGTGTTTTCATGGGAAACATGTTAGTTGTCTGGATTATGTTCACTGGGAATGTTTTGGGCCATTTTCTGTGATTTTGTACTATAAATTCAAAATAAACAGGCAGAGCTCTAACTGCTAATTCACCATAACACCTTATATGAAATTCATTTGTTCATTTATATAGAAACGACATGCAAAGATATTGCAGTAGAGCCCCAGTATATAATTATACCCCTGGAAATGTACAAAATACGTCCCCAAGGTCAAGGTTTTAAAATGCTGTGTTGATAGTTGGTTGTAAACAGGAAGTGTTAAAGTCTGTTGTTTGTTGACGACCTCCCCACTACGTGGACTGACTTCCTGTGCTGTCACTGCAACGTAAGCACATGTTTTCTTGTATTTTGTTGTGTTTTGTACTTAAATGACATTATGAATGAAAGTCTCAGAAATCTCAGCTGCTGCTTCTTCTGCCAATTAATACAGAAAATCAGATCTCTCCTCCAAGTGAGACGTTAGAGGGATAAAGGAGGAGGATGCACAAATAAAAGTGACAAGGAGGAAGATCAAAAAAAAAAAAGGAATACACAGAGGACACAGAGACAGAGATACACAGCTTCATCCTGTCGGGATCAGACAAATTCACTTTCAAGCTCCAGATGGATGTTTGTGTCAATGGAGTCTGGAGTGCTGCAGCAGGATCCTGAATAAGAGGCCTTCATAATGGGCACCACAGGGAGGATCAACATCACACACACACACACACACACACACACACACACGCGCGTTGGCACCAATCACCAGAACCCAGCGACAGATATTTATCAGGTCCTCCTCTTATTGATTTCTTTACAGAGGTATTTATGGTGACAAAAGAAATACAGTTATTGTCCACAGAGCAGCAGCCGTATTTATCTCCTTTAACTGGCCTGTGGTTCTTTTTAACCACTTCGGTGCCAGGATGGCTCATCACAGACCTCAGGGAGGTGACAGTGGAGTGCAGGGAGAGCTCCGGCTTTACAGGAGGAGCTGATGATCCTCCCATTGATGCTGTGTGGCTGTTCTTAGAGACCAGTCAGTTAGAAAAGTGAGCCAGAGATAGTTTTTACCCTCAGCCGGTTTATTCATATGTATACTGTTAAAGCAGGTTACTGTTGTAGCTGCTGGAGGTGGAGCTAGTTTTAACTACTTTATATACAGTTAGCTAGTTTAGTCCAGTGGTTCCCAACCTAGGGGTCGGGGCCCTCCAAAGGGTCACCAGATAAATCTGAGGGGTCGTGAGATGATTAATGGGAGAGGAAAGAAGAAGAAACAAAGTTCTGATACACAAATCTGTTTTCAGCTTTTGGACTTTTTCTTCTTTCTCCAAAAATCTTAGATTTTTGTTACCATCATGTCCCCAGATAGATACCATGTCAGTTCAGTTGAAACTTAATAATTTTTATTTATTGATAGCTGGAAGTAAAATGCTAACACACAACTTCTCCCATTATGTTATTATTTGACCATCAGATTCTCTTACAGAGATTGGAATTTCAAATTGGCATTAAAGGAACCGCCCTAGGCTGGTTTAATTCATATTTCTTAGACCGATCTCAGTTTGTTCATGTTCATGATGAATCCTCCATGCAAACCAAAGTTTCTCATGGAGTCCCACAAGGTTCTGTATTAGGGCCACTTCTATTCAGTTTATATATGCTTCCTCTAGGGAACATTATTAGGAATCATTCAATTAACTTTCACTGTTATGCCGACGACACCCAATTATATTTATCGATCAAGCCTGATGAAACCAATCACTTGACTAGACTTCAAGCATGCATTAAGGACATAAAACATTGGATGACCCACAATTTTCTGATGCTAAATTCAGATAAAACTGAAGTTCTCGTAATTGGACCCAAACACCTCAGAAACTATCATTTCAGAGATTTAGCCTTAGATGGGATCACCCTGGCCACCAGCTCCACCGTAAAAAATCTTGGCGTTGTTTTTGATCAAGACTTGTCCTTTAATAACTATATAAAACAACTTTCGAGGACTGCATTCTTCCACTTAAGTAACATTGCCAAAATCAGACGCATCATTTCTCTATCTATCTATCTATCTATCTATCTATCTATCTATCTATCTATCTATCTATCTATCTATCTATCTATCTATCTATCTATCATGTTACTAACTAAACTTCTTCCCCAGTGTGTGTGTGTGTGTGTGTGTGTATGTGTGTGTGTGCGTGCGTGTGTGTGTGTGTGTGTGTGTGTGTGTATAATTGCTGCATTGGGGGAAAAACAGAAAACACATTTTCTGCAGAAGATTTGATAACCAGACTGAAAAAATATGTCTTTTAAAACAGAGACAATATATACTAGTTTATATATTCTGATGCACGCGCGCACGCACACACACACACACACATAAATTGAGATCCAAACGTTTCTTTAATGGGATTCCAGGTACCTTCCAAAAGTCGGATCAATTTCAGGTTTGATCCCACAGCTGAAGCTCTCTGTTCCACCTTAAGTCATGGACGCCCCTCTCAGTGGTTTCTCCGAAGAACAAAAGGCTTCATTTTCATCTCATTTTCCAGAGCAGCAGCCCCCCACAGGGGGGGCGTCGTATTGACCGCGAGCCAGGTGGTCAGTTTGTCAATCAACTTGATTGATTTAAGCTGTAAGGTTGATGAAATAGGGCTCCACATACCGGCTCAGCCCTGAGCTTTGTTCTATATATACAGTAACCAGATTGGAAGAATATGGAGGCAATGTCTTTCTGATTCAGTTGGCAGTTCTTTAACAATAGAAACACTGCAAGCAGTGATTTACCAATCCTGTCATTAGAAAACTCAGTATCTACAGATTTCGCTGACATGCAGATATGTAACCAGATTTCCAAATCGATCAAATAATTGCACCGAAAGACTCATTGGAAACAATGATTGACTTAGTATTTATAGAGACAAGCTGCAGTCTTTTGAATGGCAGTCAGCTTTAATGTACTTCTACATTATCATACTTTTACCACCTGGAGTTGTAAGTTTTTTGCTGCTGCTAAGATATCTGCTTTCTGTTTTTAATGTCATGTGTTTTTGTTCATTTTTGATTAACATGTTGTGCAGATTTCAATCTTTTACTAACTTTAACCTGTGCTGACAGTCTCGCTGGAAATCAAATTAAAATATGTTGTCATTGAGCATTTTACTTTTTAGATACATTAATTAAAACATTTGCTTATTGTGTTGACACAAAACTGAATGCAGGCAGTGTTACGTTTCCTCCAAAACTGAAACCTTTCTTTCTCCTCCTCTTCCTTCTTCTCTTCATTAGGTCATTCTCCACCTTCTCCTGCCAACAACGATGTGAGACAGCGGCTGAGCTGAAGCTCCCCACCATGCTGTGTACATCATTAGTAAGAGCTATTGATTGTTTCAGTAGGATCTGCACTGATAACTGGAGAACAAGCTGAAGCATCTGAGTAATGTGTCTGCGTGACGAGTCGATGGCTAACAGAGCGTCACTTCGAGAAGACACGTTACCAATCTGCAAATCACTGAATGCAGAGTGGAAATATTTAGTAGTAAAAGTTTTATTCTTTTTCTACACAAACCTCATGCAAGAAGCACTCGGACCAACAGATTGTTTTTTAAGATCCCCTCATGACATGTTTTAGAAAACGTAAAAAATAATCTGCTTTGAATAATATAATATATTGTGGCATGTTGTAGATTCTTAGATAGCAAACACACGTGATAATTCTGAACACAACACCTGTCAACTCATTTCTCAACTGGCACTGACCATTTAACACACACACACACACACACACCTACCTGCTGCAGAGTGATCTGGCCAACTGTTGTGAATGGTGAATTCTTGTCATCCATCACAGTCATTTTCTGTGGTCTTCGGAGTCTTTTGGTGTTGCCGAGCTCAACGCTGCGTTCTTTGTTTTTAAGACCGTTGATTTTGGCCACACCTAATGTTGTTGCTCTCGCTCTGATGGGTTTGCTTTGATTTTTCAATATAATAATGGCTTTACTTCGTTGATAGTTACAGCTCTTTGGATAATAACGGAATGACACACACCTGGCCATGGAACAGCTGATGAGCAGCCAATTGTCCCATTTTGGTCGCTTATAAAGTGCACATATATATATACGATTTGGATGTAAATACACTCAAATTAAAGCTGAAATCTGTGGTTAAAGTCATGTTCATTTTTTTTCAGATCCAATGTTTTGGTGTATAGAGCCAAAAAGAAGTGAATTGTGTCAATGTCCCAATATTTATAGACCCGACTGTATATATAAGTTATATTTTTGTCACTTGCTTACATCTGTCTTTTATGTTTTGTATGGAATGTACATAAATCAGGTTTTATTTGTATTATCAGAAACCTTTCCTTGAATCTCACTGCTCCTTCATTATTATAACAAAAGTAAATCTGACGTGAAGACACCTCTCTGCACTCTCTTGTTAATCATCATGTTCCACAGATTACTGAGTAATTAAAGGTTGTCCAGCAGCCATGCGTGATGACAGAAATAAAATACCTCCTAGGGGTTTGACGAGGGGCAGAGAAAGGTGTGAAAAGAGAATCTAACGCTGTACTAAGTGCATATATTTCACCTGATTGTAACTCTGAGACGGTTTGTTACACCTGTCCTAATGACAGTTTAATGAAAAGGCTGAGATGGTCTGATTAGATCTTAAAACTTAGAGTAAGTAAGATTAATGAAACCCAGGGGGCAGTTTGAGGGGAAATAACAAACCCGTTTTCACCTCATCCATGAATGACGGCATGTGTCATTTGCTAGAAGCAGTGAGGGAGAAAACAGCTCAACGCTGCCCTTGAGTTAAACTTTAAACCAAATCGACCCTGAATGCACCGCTTTAAGAGAAAAGGAAACACAGCTTCTCTCGCTCTCTGTTTCTCTCCCCCAAAAATAAAATGTGATGACACTAATGTGATGTTGCTGACAGGCTGCAGACAAAAGCAGCATTCCTCTCATTGTAAAGTAATTAAAGTGATAGTCTGCCTGTCTCCAAACACATAGACAGCTCAATAATTACTGAATAAAACTCTATGAACACACAACATCTTAAATATCAGTGGGACAGAATATAATAAATACACCTAAAGTTATTATGTTATATAATTTTTTTTTTTAATCAAAAAGGCAAAATGCTTTACAGTAAAATAAGATATAAATGTAAATGATAAGACACACTGCATTTAAAGAACTGCCGTGACTTTGTCACAGTTTTTGTTGGGGTTGAAAACAATTTGAAGCTGTGCAGTTAGAAAACAGTGAGATTAGCAGACTTCCAGGCTACATTAGCCTCTACTAGCATCACAATCTCCTGTTGCTTCATGGGTAATGTAAACAACATATCTCTATCTCTGGTTCTGCTGCCTTGATTTTCACCCACATGAGTCTGATGTTACAGGAGTCAAGCCGCTTCTGTTCTTCATACATTTGTATTCTGATGTGACATACAGTATATGTTGGTGTTGTCTGCCCAACAACACCAACATATACAGTATATATGCAGTAAAATTTCTTCTTCTCATTATTATTTGTTTGATTTGTATTTAATATATAAATTCACAATTTAGAAGTGTGGATAAAATACTGGTGGGCTCCTCTTTTATAGTGAATCACATGGGCCCCAGGATGAACCCCTGAGGGACTCCAGGAGAATCTCAACTATAACAGAGAAGATGAGCCTGTCCAGAGTTCATGTTTTCCTGCTTCATGTCTGTTCTCTCACACTTATTATCTTTCATGTAGTCAGCTGATTTACATCAAGATTAGATTTCCTCTCACACGCTGACAGATTGGTCAATCAATTTGTATGTTGCTGATACAGAAAAAATAAGAAAGTCGACCTGGTTCATCGATCGTGACCTTTGCTACCCACCAGATGCATGTTTTCATCTCCTTCTGGTTTTTTTATCTCATGATTTGTAGCAACATGCAGACTGTTTGAGAACAGTACATACAGAACATTTTGATAAAAGGTGTATTATCATTGTTGACAACCATCGAAATTTCAATACAACATGAATTTTTTAGGTACGTCCTGATCAAGTCCTTTAATATTGATTATCTACTGATACAGAGTTTGATATTTACAGCTACAGAATATATGAGATACAGATTAAACTGGCTACCCGTTAAATCTGTTAAAATAGAATTTAAAATTCTTCTACTAACATACAAAGCTCTTCATGGTCAGGCACCATCATATCTAAAAGAGCTCATAGTACCTTACCACCCCACTAGAACATTGCGCTCCCAGGATGGTGGGTTCCTTGTAGTTCCTATAGTGTCTAAAAGTAGATTGGGAGCCAGAGCTTTCAGCTATCAAGCTCCTCTTCTGTGGAATAAACTACCACTCTGTGTTCGGGAGGCAGACACGATCAACACCTTTAAGAGTAGACTTAGGACTTTCCTTTTTGATAAATCAATCTATCTATCTATCTATCTATCTATCTATCTATCTATCTATCTATCTATCTATGCGTGGCGTCTTCTGCATGTGTTGTCGCCGTCATCATTGTTATCATATCCCCATTACAGATTATAGTTAGTTAATGATTTGCTGCTGTGCATCTGTATCTTTATCACAGGTTTCACTGCTACTGTAATAATAAGACAAATGGATTTTGTGATTTTGGGCTATATAAATAAAATTTGATTGCTTGATTGATTGATTGATTGATTGATATCCTGAAGGCCCTGGTGTAAAACTATTGATCAATCAGTGTAAATGATTGATCTGATGTGAATGTAAATGGGCTCATATTTATCAAACTTCACGATCAAGAAGAAGAAAAAGAAGAAGAATAAATAAGAGTAGACTTATGGCTAATATAAATAATACAAATATGACTTGTTTGTCGATCATTGTTGGTTTGGATCCAAACATGATTCCCTTTTAAACTTTGATGGTTTTAGATCAGCCAACATTTAATGTCACTGAGGCAGGAAACAGATTATCAGGACTGCAGGTGTGACCTTGGTCTGATGAGCTCAGCTGATCGCTGCTCAGAGAAGCAACCAATCATTCTTCTAGCTACAGGAGAAGACCTGTGTGTGTGTGTGTGTGTGTGTGTGTGTGTATCTACGTCATTACATCGATGGCCTTGGCAAACATAATCAGAATTCAGAAGTAAAAATGAATCACACACACACTTAATCCAGTCCTGGTGTGGGTCTGTCCTCTTCAAAACAGAATGAAATGAGCTGTCAATATGTCAGCAAATGCAAAAATGAAATGCATAAAACTCAATGACACCGAGGGTAAAAGACACACACACACACACACAGTGGGGACAGCATTCAGAAACATAAGACACACAGTCAGACAGGATGGACCTGGAGGAGGATCAGCATATGACGTTTGTTGTTGGGACTCTTCTCCTCTTCCTCACTGCACACTCACATACAGCACAGAGAGACAGAAACGTTCATAAATCATTCAGAAAGAAGAAAAGAGGTTTTCTGCCTCAGTGAAGCGTAACACTCCCATCTGCTGTCAGAGCAGAGGAGGAAGCTGGGAGCTGATGAGGGCTGCAAACTGTGGTCTTCAGCCCTGAGAAACACTACTTATAGTTTACCTTTTTCATACTTAAATAACCTGAGATAAAACACTGATACTGGTAGGAATTATAGAAATAAAAGACTGAAGAAGAGCCAGAAATACTGTAGAAATAAAATGTAGCTAAAGTACTACATCAAGATCACAGTACTTATGTACTGTTAGTACATAAGTACTGTGATCTTGATGTAGTTAAAGTACGGTACTGCAGTAACAGTACATAAGTATAGTGATGTTGATGTAGTTAAAGTACTGCAGTAACAGTACATAAGTATAGTGATCTTGATGTAGTTAAAGTACTGCAGTAACAGTACATAAGTATAGTGATCTTGATGTAGTTAAAGTACTGCAGTAACAGTACATAAGTATAGTGATCTTGATGTAGTTAAAGTACTGCAGTAACAGTACATAAGTATAGTGATCTTGATGTAGTTAAAGTACTGCAGTAACAGTACATAAGTATAGTGATGTTGATGTAGTTAAAGTACTGCAGTAACAGTACATAAGTATAGTGATCTTGATGTAGTTAAAGTACTGCAGTAACAGTACATAAGTATAGTGATCTTGATGTAGTTAAAGTACTGCAGTAACAGTACATAAGTACTGTGATCTTGATGTAGTTAAAGTACTGCAGTAACAGTAGTGACTGATATATTATTATATATGACATCATTATATTATTAATACTGAAGCATCAGTGTTAGAGCAGCATGTTACTGTTGTAGCTGCTGGAGGTGGAGCTAGTTTCAACTACTTTATATACAGTTAGATAGTTTAGTCCAGTGGTTCCCAACCTAGGGGTCGGGGCCCTCCAAAGGGTCACCAGATAAATCTGAGGGGTCGTGAGATGATCTATTAACACAGCAGAGCTGCCTGTTGTTAGTGTGTTGCTCTCGTGTCTTTCTAATCGTGGTCCGCTGATTTTTGATGTGTTTGCAGAAAAGCTTTAACGACGGCCTCCAACAAACAGGTGGAAGGTTCGATGAGACGATCTCAATCAAACAATGTTTCTGATCACAATTTGTTAATATTGGCTGGAATATCTCCTAAACCTGAGAGACACAACTTTCTGCCTTCCTGTGTTGTCGTGCAGCTTCATCGACGGGTCTGAATCTGTTTCACTCCCACAAAGAATTCATAAATTCAAACTTGTGTTCATGCTTGTTTATCACTAGATGGAGACATTGAACCACAAGCTACAGGAAACACTGTGAACGAGATTCTGCTCAGCAATGAAACAGTTCATTTGTTTGTGTCGAGAGTAGAAGTTGCTGATACTTCGTAGCTCCACCCGCAGCCCCTTCCCTTAAACTGTGTTGTTTTCACTTCAACTGAAGGATTTTCCTGGTATGTTGAAATAAAACAGATTCAGTTTAGA
This sequence comes from Pampus argenteus, assembly GCA_036937835.1. Classification (NCBI taxonomy): domain Eukaryota; kingdom Metazoa; phylum Chordata; class Actinopteri; order Scombriformes; family Stromateidae; genus Pampus; species Pampus argenteus. The sequence continues at coordinate 450,530 of CM072863.1, read as the reverse complement.
TTTTATTTCTTATCCTAAAATCCAGATGCTAGAAATAAAACATACGTGACAGAAGAGTCATCACTCAGAACCTCTTCAGGTTTCCTCCACCTCATCTGGCTTTTATCTGAATAGTTTTTCCCAGATTGTTACCTGTAGAGTTCAATGTCTTCAAACTCAGCAGCAAGTTCTGGATCAAACTGTGACACATTTGTATTGTCTTACACAGAAAACATTCAGTAACTACAACGTTCAAATGTCCTCAATAAATTTTACACGTGAAGATGATGTAAACATAGTTACATGATGAGCAGTGTTCAGGTCTGTCAGCAGCCCACCTGTAAAGCAGGTAACTGTCCTGCAGGGGGCAGCATTGTCCTGACACACAGAAACACAAAGATACTGTTTGCGTCTGAAAAAAGCAAAACTTTATTTTCCTTCACTGTTAACCATTAATAAACAGTAGTATCAGTAGTAATAGTGAGTTTTTCATAAGTTCATCATAAAACGACGTTGTATTCTTACCGTTTTTATGAGACAGAGTCATTTGTGACTAACGCTGCTCACTGGCTGTGTTATCAGAGGGATTTAAACTTGGTAAAGATATTTGTTATATTTCTATAAGGGACATATGTTGCTAAGTAAAATACTTCAAACACACCGAGCATCTCCACTTCAGCCTGATGGCATGTTCAAGTAAAACAGGACACCCAACAATTCAGCTTAACTGAAGAACAACATGTTAAATCTACTCATCAGTTCAGTTTAGGCTAGCATCATAACACATACGTTCAGCCTGGAAACATGCCGGTCACTCAAAGATGATGGTGCACAGAAAACCATCTGACAAGCATCTCTTATTGTTTTAGTTAGCGTATGCTTATTACCAACAAGAAAAGCAACATGTCACATATTATAATATAATATAATATAATATAATATAATATAATATAATATAATATAAAATATGTTATATTATATTATATTATATTACATTATATTATATTATATTCGTTATGTCAGACCAATCAGTACATTTCTACCAACAATACAATAACATGCTCGGTGAGTGGCTGCTCAAGATGTAAAAACGTATTTATCCCTTTTTACCGTAAAGTATTTATTTCATTTAAAAAAACTGTACTAAAAAAATTAAAAATTATAATAAAGTTGATTTATATAGAAGTTATGAAAAACAGAGATTACAAAGTGCTTTAAAGCATAAAATTAAAGTGAAATACACAAAGTGTACATCGAAAATTAACTGTGCCACCTGCCAAGAGGACGATGAAAGATGAAAACATCCACTGGCCGAGCATATTGTTACCAGGCAAAATAATAAAGTGCTGATTTTTGCATTGTTGAGCTGTACGGTAAACGGTTTACGGTAAACGGTTTACGGTAAAGCGTTTACCGTACAGTAAACAGTACGTAGTCTGGAGAAATCACTGCCTCGTGCTCAGGCCTCACGCCGCCCGAGTGCTGCGAGCTTTCACAGCATTGTTTAGAGCATAAATAAACATAAATAAATGAGTCATCATGACAGACATTTTTATGCATGACATTTACCCACCAGACAGCCTTCCAACATTTATCCCTGACCCTGTGTACATACGTATTAATACATATATATACAGTATACACACAGACTGTTTATATACACAAATCAATCAAGTTACAAATGGATTTCAATGAAAATGTTTGTAAAAATAAAATAATAAAAATATTTGTGATGATTGAGTGAAACAGAACTGAGAGCTTTATACATTACACAGGGCTGCAGATAATTATTTCAGTATCAATTAATCTGCAGATTATGTTTTATATTAGATTTAGAATTGTTTTAGTCTATAAATTTTCCATCACACTTTCCTAAAGCACAAAGTGACATCTTTAAATGTGCAGTGTGTAGAATTTAGTGGCATTCAGCAGAACGGATAATATAATATTCATAAATATGTTTTTATTAGTATAATCCCATGAAAGATGATTCAGTTGGTTGCAATCTGCAACCTTTAAATGCCTCATTTTGTCTGAGTCAGAACCATCAAATGTTTGACTCGTCTGTTTTCAAAAGACCTGAGCCATTGATTCATTTTCTGTCAATCAACTATTTGATGATCAGCTAATCGATGATCACATGAAACAAAATCTACAGACCAGCAGTTTTCGAGCTTTATGGAAACTTTGTCTCTTCCCGTCTTTGTCAGTGACCCAGTTATTTCTTTGCTCTCCATCGATCAGAGGAAAGAGGACAGCTCGTGTTCCTCTATAAATACTCTTGGTGTTATCGGTGTCCTTGTGCAGTTGTCCTCCACCTCTCTGTCCCGTCCCTCTCTGCTTTCTCTTTTGCTGCTATTTCTGTCTTGATCTATATAACCCGGTCCACTCAGCCTGGGGTTAGGTTGCTGGACGAACCAACAGGTGACACAAAAATATTCCAGTTATAACAGACGAGGAGCATCAGGGAGCTGCTTCTATCAACAACTCCTCCAAATCAAAGGGAAACTGATACTGCTGAATGAGACGGTGTTTTCTGCTCTGACAGGACCACATCAGTGCTGAAAAAGAAATATGATTTATAATGTGACAGCAAAGGTCAGAAAAGGTTAGAACTGGGTCTGGAAAGAGAAGCTAATGTGGAAGTGACTTAAATGTGCATTGCTTCTAATGACCAGCAGGGGGCAACTCACAAAAAAAAAGAAGAAAAAAAAAGTCTATGCTGATGACACTGTGGTTGAGTTCAGAGAAACATCCTGGTTTAGATTAAATGTCTCCTCCATGTTTTAAAATGTACAGAAAACATTATACTTTGATAGACACAAAGTATTATTCAGGTATCTTATTCAAATTCTTATAACATCCTCCGTTAAATCAAAATGTTTTCCTGCTGGACACCAGAAGTCTCCTCCTTCACTGTAACGTCCATTCAGTGTAAACTAAATAATAGACCAGGATCGGCTTTTAAAAACATTAAAAACAGCCCACAGAGCCGACCGTTTGTTTGGGATAAATAATTTAATGCAGTTACATTTCGATATATGTGCACTCTCTCTCACAAAGGAGAAAATAAAAAGCAACAGGTGAACAGAAACAGAAACAACACAACAGTTGGTGATGTTGCTTATTGCAGCCTTAAAATCCCTTCACCACCCGCCAACCTGCACCATGCACACTTGTTTCACTCAAATACATGCATTGAATATACCACTGTAAGTTACACCACACACACACACACACACACACACACACACACACCCCTACACTAACATTCCTGGTCACACAGCCCTTTAGTTTCCAACCTTTTAACAACCTTTGAGCTTACATCCTTATTTCCGAATTATTCAGTGTATTATTCACTCATCAGTGTAACGCCACATTAACAGAAACTCCTCCTCATCACTCCTCACTTTTAAACAAGAAAAACATGAAACAACTGCAGGTAATTTCATAAAAACAACACAAGCCGTGAAATGTTGATAGTCAGATACATTCAGTCCAGCAGCTGATATATCACACGCGATCGTTTCCCAGAACTAACGTTAAAATGAAACTATTATTGTGTTTTAGTACTATAAGGATTTAAATGTTAAAATTAATGTTGTGAGACGGCACTTTGAAAAGGTGAGTGCAGGACTTTGGTCTCCCCCTTCTGGCAGTGAGAGTAATTACACAAACAAACACTGTCAACATGAGCGTACATCATCGGCTCCTCCGTAGTTACTGTTGCAGCTGTATAATGACTTGTTTCATTCAGTCCGATTCAGTCCAATAACAAGTGTAGAAGAGACACAATTAAATGATTTATCCACATTCAAGTTAGCGACGGACTAACCGGAAGTCTCAGGGTGGGATTTATCTGGTGATGAGAGGCTGAAAGCTAAATTATGCTTTCTGCACTGACACATGAGGAGACTGCAGTTCCTCCAAACTCTAGGGGGCAGTATATCGGGATAGAAGATGTTTCCACACATCCGTGTAGTAAGAAAATGTTGGATGTGCACACGGACAGAGGGGCGTCAGCGTTGTGTGAACTTGATTTATATGTAAAAGATCTGCACTATATGTTTAAGATCCTGATATAGAGTGAACCCTTTACTTTGTAGAAAAGTGGCTTGAAGGGATTATTGTGTCTAGATAACTGAGGAACACATGAATCATTATGAAGTAACTGCACTACATCACAATATCTGCCTGAAACATACACATATATGAACAAACTGCAGCACCAGGTCAGAATGAGGTTAACCAACATGGACGCGGCGTCATAGTGTCCTCCTCTAACTCAACTTTCACTTTCTACTCTTATAGTTTATTACTCATTTAGGGACATTTTCTTCCTGTGATTCAGTCTGAGAGTCTGAAATGGTCCAAATTTAAACCTAAATTTCTGCAAAACTGATCAAATAAAATGTCAATCGGTTTCCATCCACTACAGCAAACAGCAATATGTGTCCCCTGGATGAATAACAAAAAAAGTCCCTGAATACAGTCATCAACAGTGAATGTTGCTGAATCTAGTTAACCAAGCAGTTAACCTGTTTGTGGTCGTATTGCTGTATTGGTGGATAACCATTAAAGTACAACACAGAACAGATATTTGTCATCTGTTATCAATTAAACGTTGTGGAGCCATTTAACCCACACGCTTCCTGTACATCAACATTTATCCACTGAATCTGTTTCCATTCTGCTTTTATTCATCCGTCAACTTTTCCACATCCAAGCGCCAATATTTTGACTTCTTTTGAATTTCCAGCTTTTTCACTCACGTTTTTATGCTCAAATTAAAAAAAGATGGACATGTTCAGATTGATTCCTCTTGTTTCTGTATGCTAAATATGAAGCTACAGCCGGCAGCCAGTTAGCTTAGCTTATCTTAGCACGAAGACTGGAAACATTTGAACATGTGACTCTCAGAAGAAAGAAAGAGGAGAAGAAGAGGTACAACTCTTCCATGTTAGTTATGTCAGCATCTGTGTGTGTGTGTGTGTGTGTGTGTGTGTGTGTGTTAAGACAGCTTCTAGACAAACACTATTTAAACTATTATAGTCTGTTATTTACAGTAACAGCTGTGATGTGTGTAGATCTGCTCCCTGGTGGTAGCAACAGTGTGTGCGTGTGTTTACAGTACATTGGTGTGAGAGTGTATGCAGACCTGCAGGAGGGTGAGAGGTGTGTGTGTGTGTGTGTGTGTACCTGCTCTGACAGGTGGAGGTGAATTGTTATGCCAATATGACAGCGGGCTCTAACACTAAAGGACGCTGCTTTCCTCCCGTCAAGTACACAAGTTTTTACTGGAGTTATGAAACCGTTATAGTGTTTATAGTGAGTGTGTGTGTACCTGTACTTCTATCTTTGTGAGGACAGAGCTTTAGACCCTGAGAGTGAGGCTTGTTTTAGGTCTGAATTAGATTTCGTATCAGTTTCATCCAGAGGGAGCGAATCTGCCTCAAATCTGAACACTGACATGAAAAATATCTTAGATTCAGTGACTTACACTTCCTGAACATCTGATCTCTCATGTGCATGAATTTGCATAAATCTGCTTATAAACCAGAGAACAAAACCTGGCTGAAAATCCACGTTACACTGCAAACAGCAGCTGCTAACAGCTGATTCACAGGACTTTAATGAAGACTATTTGACTAACTGTGTTGTGAACAAACGCTGAAAACATGTAGCTCACAGCTGCTCACTTTCCAGTCAGACGAGGAACAAAGAACAGGAGAAAAAGTCCATGCAAATGAACATTTGATGTCACTAATACTCAGTCTTATATTCCTCTCTACTATCCATTCAATTGTGTTTTTGAGATCATGAATCAAGAAATCTCCACAATATTTGCAAAAGCTGCAATTTTGCTAAATTACTGCAACTTTTCTGCATGAAATGTCCTTTTTAAACTGGTATAATGATTATGTCTTTAGGTCCTCACTAAGATAGAAGTCTCCAGCATCCTGTCATCTGTATACATTGTGTGTTTTTAATGTTGTTTACTGCCCAGTTTACCAATGTGTGTCTGCCCTGACACTACAGTATCAACACTACAGTACATGCTGCAAACTGGGAAAAAGTCTGAACAATGAACATCTAACTAATGGATCAACAGGTAAATATCTAGCACACATGCTGCCAATTCTTCAGCCTTTATATTAAGATCATTTTCTGTCCAGACACAAAGATGGTCACATTACAAACATGCAGCTGCAAAATCCTCCGTTCATCTTTAGTTCGACAGAGGAAGCTGTTGAGAATGAGAATATTAACAGAACAGACCAAATATCTGTGACAAATCTTTGGATTCTGATGTGGTGTGTGTGTGTGTGTGTGTGTGTGTGTGTGTGTGTGTGTGTGTGTGTGTGTGGGTGTGTGTGTCTGGTGGTGTGTTAGGAGCTGGCTGGCTTGCTGTAGTCTTCGACCCCGGTGATTGTGGCTTTGCAGAAGAAACAGTCCTTGTTGTTCATCAGATGTTGGTTGATACAAGCTCTGACAGAGAGAACACAGTTTTATTATAAGGTGACCTGCAGATATATCATATTTATGTACAATATAATATCTAGATACCTTGTATGTAAGATGATGAACCAATAAAGTCATAAAACCTTCAGGTCAGTGATCGTTTGTGAGGAATTTAAATAAGCTACAATAATGTTATATAATATTAGATGATATTAAGAAGTGGTGGAAAGTACACTTACTCAAGTACTGCACTTAGTACAATTTGGAGGTAAAGAGGTTAAAAAGACAGACAGCCTGTTTTCCTCAGTGACAGGACGTCCAGTCAGCACCAGAACCGTCCTACAGCTGCTGAGCTAGCACAGCTAAATCAAGCAGGCCTCCAGAATCACATGAAATATGTATTGAGGTATGAATTGGACCAAGGTCTCCTGCCCACAGAGCTGCAGGGTTTTGACCACGATCAGCAGTTAGCAAACAGCTGACTCACACGATAATACACACACACACATGCGCGCATATCTGTGTGTGTGTGTGTGTGTGTGTGTGTGTGTGTGTGTGTGGACTCACTTGCAGGATTTGTGGGAGCAAGGCTTGAAGATGGCAGAGATGGAGTGAGCGTAGCAGATGGGGCAGAGGTCGTCCTCACTGGTTGGCTACGAGCAGAAAGAAGAAGAAGATCTCAGATGAGTCTCTGTCTGTTTATTCTGCTGTCATGACATTAAAGGAATAGTTTGACATTTTGTTAGATACAACAGACAACACACTGAACCACTGCTTAGTAACATCTGGATGTTTGGAGGAGGGCAACCTGCAAACCTGCAAACCATCACATTCTTCAACATAAGAAATTAAAGACTCCATGTATGATGACACAGCCAACACACGTCTAACCTGCTGGTATTAAAACATCAGTGACATGTTAGCCTCAGGACCTCTGCCCTACATATCATCTCCTGTCAGCATCTCCAGCCCCAGTGCATCATGGGACATCTACATTAACACCATGGGTGTGAGGGGAAGCATGTGTCAGTGCCGCCATCACACCCGCTCTCCACATGCTGTGTGCTCACTTCACGTTTCCACTCCTCTTCTTCCTCTTCTCTCATTTCATGTGTTTAAACATAGTTGTTCATTTGTGTTTGATTTAATTTGACTTTAACTTCTTTGTTTGGATTCAACCTTCTCCGTCTTTCCCAGTCAGCACCTGTATCTACTTCCTCATCTTCTCCACCGTTTCATTTCTTCCACCCACAGCGTGCCAGCTGTCAGACTGCTTGAACCAGCTCTCCATGAAATGTTAATCCTTTTTGTCTGAGTTGCTGTTTCAGTGCTTGAAATGAATGATTTTCTGAACCTAGGATGGAAATGAATGTTGTGCAGCATTTATTCTTCTCTCCTCTCGGGGAGCCGTACCCTCGCCACCTCTGTGTTTGACCTTCTCCACTTCCATTCATCAATTCTCATTTCTTTTCTCTGTTTTCCTGCTCTCCCCTCACCTCTGCTAATCCCTGCATTCAGAGATAAATCAATGCTCTTCCTCTTATTTGTCCCTCTTCCATGTTCAGACCTTGTTTTGCTCGTCTTGTTTGCCTTTCAGCAGCTGCACCTTTGACGCTGTGTTCACAAGTCGATCCTTTTACTTCAGCCTTCGGCTTTTAGCTGACAGCTTCAGGCATGAACAGCTGGCTGTGTTTGAGCAGCTAATCGTTCAGTGTCTTGCAGCAGGTTGATTATTGATGAAGAAATTATCTGCGGTCAGAGACGGTATGAGCTTTGTTTTCCAAAATCAGATCCAATCTCTGACTCTCCGTCTTCTCTTCTGTAGCTGTTGAGTCTAAATTTGACAGCAACTAAATATGAGGAAACTGTAATGAAGTTCCCAGAGTGCTTTTTGCTTTTAAAGCTTCATTGTGCAGCTTTGCACTGCAGCTGTTGACATGAGTGAACGTCCTGCTCAGCAAAACATGGCGGAGAGACAAAAACAAGCTAGTCTGACTATTGACTTGACTTATTTCTTTAGCTTTGCTTTAGAATTAGAAAACTTCAACATTTGACGATTCTCAGGTTCTGTAGTCTCTGTGAATTTATGGAGGTTTATTGGACATCAGAGATGATGATATCTTTGGGAAGTATAAGTCACACTGACTTTAAAAATGTGTTTCATGTTCAGAAGGTACAATTTTTGATGTAATTGAGGCTCTCGTCTCACTTGCAAACAATGTTTTTTTTAACACTTTGAATTTGCAGCAATGTTCTCATATATACACTACCGGTCAAAAGTTTTAGAACACCCTAATTTTTCCAGTTATTTATTGCAATTCAAGTTGTACAAGCCCAATGAATAGCTTGAAATGGTACAAAGGTAAGTACTAAACAGCCCGAGGTTAAAAAAAGAGGTTTGGTTACCCAAAACTGAAAAATAATGTACATTTCAGAATTATACAGAAATGCCATTTTCAGGGAAGACAAAGTGGGTTAATAATTTAAAGCTGTTCTGCAGCAATGAAGGTTGAATCAGGCTTGAAAGCTGGTGCTACTAATTCCTACAGGTGTTCCAACTTTTCTTGATTACTTATAACCCCTCTGTCTGCATAAAAGCAGTGTTGGAACACACTGTGGTACCAGACCCTCAAGAGCATCAGGTGAACTGCAGAAAGTAGTGTGTTGCTACAAAAATGGCGAGAAAAAGGCAATTATCAATGGACCAGAGACAGACCATCATTACACTTAAAAATGTAGGTTTTTCCTACAGAGAAATTGCAAAGAAAGTCAAGGTGTCAGTGAGTATGGTTTTCTTCACCATCAAAAGGCACTCAGAAACTGGGGGAAACTCTGACAGGAAGCGGTCTGGCAGACCCAAAGCCACAACTGAATCAGAGGACAAGTTCCTGAGAGTCAGCTTGCGTGATAGGCGACTCACAGGACAACAGCTTCAAGCACAGCTTAATAGTGGTCGTAGTAATCAAGTCTCAGTTTTAACTGTGAAGAGAAGACTTCGAGCTGCAGGTTTAACAGGACGAGTTGCAGCAAGAAAGCCATTGCTAAGACGTCAGAATAAGACAAAAAGGCTCTCCTGGGCCATGAAACACCGCCATTGGACTACTGAAGACTGGAAGAAGGTTTTATGGACTGATGAATCAAAATTTCAAATCTTCGGTTCATCACGCAGGATCTTTGTACGCCGTCGAGCAGGTGAGAGGATGGTTCCACAGTGTGTGACATCAACTGTCAAACACGGAGGAGGTAGTGTGATGGTCTGGGGCTGTTTTGCTGGATCCAGGGTCGGTGACTTGTACAGAGTGAGCGGCACCCTGAACCAAAACGGCTACCACAGCATTCTGCAGCGCCATGCAATACCTTCTGGTATGCGCCTAGTTGGTCAGTTTGGTGAGTTTTATCCTTCAGCAAGATAATGACCCAAAACACAAATCCAAGCTATGCCAAAACTACCTCAAGAAAAAAGAACAAGATGGTAAGCTTGAAAACATGGAGTGGCCAGCACAGTCTCCAGACCTAAACCCCATCAAGCTGGTTTGTGATGAAATGGACAGAAGAGTTAAAGCCAAGCAACCTACAAGTGCCACACATTTATGGGAACTTCTGCGACAGACCTGGGAAGAACTTTCTGAAGAATATTTGATTTCTATTGTAGAAAGAACGCCACGAGTGTGTTCAGCTATTATATCTGCCAAAGGTGGCTACTTTGATGAGTCTAAAGTTTAGAATACATTTTGATTTATAAATTGATTCAATAATTTTTTTCAAAACTCAAATTGCTTATTTGTTCTATCCTTTCATTTCAGAGTGCAATGACACAATAAACTGAATCATTTTTAGTAAAAAACTTGAAAAAGTGTGGTGTTCTAAAACTTTTGACCGGTAGTGTATATATATATATATATATATATACACACACATATACACTCCTATAGAGATGATGCCAGAGCCGTCTGCTGAATTCAGAGAGACTGTCGAGTGCAGGAAGAAAATAAATATCACAACGCAATCTGCCACACGCAGCACAGAGAACAGCAGAGACTCATGAGGAGGTCGGTATTCATGTGTGTATTTGTGCCAAAACGTCGTCCTGACGGCAGACGCTTCGAGAGTCGGAGGGTCCACAGGGGGACAGGGGTCGTGTGATTGGTGCAGGCGTGAAACATGGTGAGGAGTGAAGGGCAAACATGAACAGCATGAAGAAAAATCCCAGGCAGGGACAAATGACACAGGATTATAAAGACAAAACAGGATTAACAGAGAATAAACTAATGAAGCAGAACCACATAAAGACAGCATCATCCCTAAAATAGTTTAGTCTATGAAAGGTTTTTAAAAATGCAATTGTTTTGTCTGAACTGTCTAAAACACAAATTTATTCAGTTTACAGACACATTAAATCTACAAATCATTCCAACTGAATTGCTAGAACCAGATATTAGTTTAGCAACATGTCGGTCTGTGGAGCCCCATTAATTAAATTAAATCAATTCAATTCAATTAAAAACATATTGGAGACCAGCAGCTGTTTCTCTCCTCCCTGCTCTCTGTTGTCAATTTTAGCGTTTTTAACCTGCAATCAATGAGGCGACCTGCCTACAGCAGTCTGTCGTCAGGCAGAAAGGAACAGATGTTTGGTGGGAAGGTCACAGGACCTGCAGTCAGTGGTGTGTGGAGGAAAGGGAAGAAAAGCAGGAGAACCAGTTCATATGAAGGCATTATAAATGGATGACTTACTTCCTCTATCCTCTGCCTCTCCTTTCTTTCTGTTTCTGATATTTCAAGTGTTCCTGCCGTTCAAGTATCATTTATTTTTCTCACAGTGACTCACAGTCTGAAATGCTCCTGAATCACCAGAAATCAAGATGAATGGTTCTATGATTAAAATACTGGGCATAAAAACTGAAGGAGAGAAGAGAATTAAACAACTCATGTGGTGCATTTCAGCAAGAAATAACCAATTACCAAACTTAAAACTAATTATACTTTTAAAAAAGCCTGGATTTAAGTTACTGTTGCAGCTGAGGCTCATGGGTATTGTAGTACACTCATGATCAACATTTTAAGACCAATTAAAAAATTGCAAGATTTTTACCTCAGAAATCTCGTGCAGTGGTATAAAGAAATTTAAAAGGAGGTGTGAGGAGGTTACTTTCTGGAGTCATGTTGAGATGTGGAGGTGATGCAACCTGAACACTGCTTCACTAATGGCCTTCTGTCTGTGATACAGGTCACAGTAACTGCCAATACATGGACGTCTGAGTCTGAACTCTGCTGTCTTCATCTATCAGTGCTATTCAGGTTAATGACAACAGCTCTGCAGTGGATTGAAGCTACAGTAAGAAGAGATTCTCTGTCTGAATCATTAGATAAAGATGATTTTACCTGACGCAGTGTGGCCATCTGAAACAGGATCTACACTTCATAAGATGAACTACAGGTGAAAACATGGATGAATCTTAGACTTGAATTTAATTCCAGTGCAGGTGACCAACATTTAAAATGACCTCTGACCCTGAACTGCTCTCAGCTTTATGTCAACACACTGAAAAGCATCAAACACCTGCTGCCTGACTTACAACACACACACACACACACACACACACACACTTCCTCTAAGTTTTCTATTGTTTCTCTCCCTCATCTCTCTCATATCTCTCTCTTGTCTCTCTCTCATCTCATGTCTCGTCTCTCTCACATCTCTGTCCTATCTCTCTCGTCTCGTAGCTCTCTCTCGTCTCTTGTCTCTCAGCTTTCTCTTGTCTTTCTCACATCTCTCTCTCGTCTCTTGTCTCTCAGCTTTCTCTTGTCTCTCTCACATCTCTCCCTCGTCTCTCTCACATCTCTCTCTCGTCTCTTGTCTCTCAGCTTTCTCTTGTCTCTCTCACATCTCTCCCTCGTCTCTCTCTCATCTCATGTCTCATCTCTCTCATCTCTGTCCTATTTCTCTCGTCTCGTAGCTCTCTCTCGTCTCTCTCACATCTCTCCCTCGTCTCTTGTCTCTCAGCTCTCTCTCGTCTCTCTAACATCTCTGTCCTATCTCTCTCGTCTCTTGTCTCTCAGCTCTCTCTTGTCTCCCTAACATCTCTCATCTCTCTTTCATCTCAGCTCCCTCGTCTCTCTCACATCTCTGTCCTATCTCTCTCGTTTCTCTAACATCTCTCCCTCGTCTCTCACATCTCTCCCTCGTCTCTCTCACATCTCTCTCTCTCTCTCATTTCATCTCTCTCCCATCTCATCTCTCTCTCATCTCTCATCTCCCTCGTCTCGCTCACATCTCTCTCTCTCTCATCTCATCTCTCATCTCCCTCATCTCTCTCACATCTCTCTCGTCTCTCTCTCATCTCATCTCTCATCTCCCTCATCTCTCTCCCATCTAATCTCTCGTCTCTCTCATCTCTGTCCTATCTCCCTCGTCTCTCTCACATCTCTCTCTCATTTCATCTCTCTCCCATCTCGTCTCTCTCTCATCTCTCATCTCCCTCGTCTCTCTCACATCTCTCTCTCGTCTCTCTCTCATTTCATCTCTCTTCCATCTAATCTCTCGTCTCTCTCATCTCTGTCCTATCTCCCTCGTCTCTCTCACATCTCTCTCGTCTCTCTCTCATTTCATCTCTCTCCCATCTAATCTCTCAGCTCTCTCGTCTCTCTCAACTCTCATCTCTCTCATCTCTGTTTCTGTCTGTTGCCTGGACATCTGAAGCTGTTTGTCACAGAGAACATAAGCAAACAGAAAGATGTCGACTGGGTTTATGGAAACATTAAGGGAGAAGAGCAATCGGCTGGCTGCAGTGAACCAACCAGACAGCTTTTCAAACAGCCTAATGATTTAAGAACAGCTGAAGGTGGCATCTGCAGGGACATGTACAGGACCAGCTCCTGCCATCACCGTCCAAACCTGCTCTTTAAACCTAAATAAGGACATCAAATATTTTAGTATTCAAATAATTTTAGTGTTTCATTTAAGGACAAATGCCAAAAATATGCAAGTTTGCTTCTCAAATGTGATGATTGAAGCTTTTCTGTGTTTACAGGAAAATGGATATCTTTGATCAGATAAGAGATATCTGAAGACATCATCATGGGCTTTAACACAATAAAACTATTTTCACTGTTCACTACTTCACACATCTATTTCCTAACCAAGATGGCCAGAAAGGTGAAGTTTGAAAGGTGCGCCTCAGCTAAATCTCACACATCTCCACACTCAGCTGATGAATACCTGTTAATTAACTGCTAATTAAAGACACGTTTTAAAATGTATATAAAATACCTGAATAATAATTGATGACTAATATGTTTTTCCACAAAAAATTATGATTTTAAGAATGGCAGCAACAGCTTTTACTTTACTGACATGTTCCCATCAATCACACACACACTGATATAGCTCCTTCTCTTGCCCCTGCATTATAAAAGGTCGAGGGATAGTCATGAAAAATGGAAGAACTCTTGTAGTTCACTGATAAATGTTTAACAGTCAAAGTTTTGGTTACATAAAACATAGAAGATGAAGACAGAGAGAATTCTGGGTAAGAGTAAATCTGATCTGGTTTACTCAGTCTCTCTATAAACATCTGGACGTTTATGTAAACAAAGCAGCTATATATATATATATATATATATATATATATATATAGATATAGATAGATATCAAAGTCTTCTTTCTGTTATTTATATCCTGTTCTGATGTCGGATGTTAAACTTGGTCAAAGTTTAGAAACTTGAAGTGAACGTTTGTAGAAACGCTGCCTGCAAGTCAGAAGTCAGGGCTTCAACCTGCTTTGACACTTTGTTTGAAAATGTATTTGTGCAATTTTCCTTTTTTTAATTTAAATTATTCTGATGTTTCCTCCTAATTTTTGGACTTCATGTCCTAATGCAACTTTTTGTTTTTGTTTTGTTTTACTCATTTTCCAAATTTTCCTTGTATTATTACAACTTTATTTCCAGTAATATCTTGCTCGCATATGTCCATAAACATCCATCCAATTAAGAACTATTTCAGATCTGATGCAGCTCCAACCATAGACAGTATACAATAATGGACGTAGCCACCATAACTGTGATGATGCTAATTTTGATGGATGGATGTGAGAAGTTGACATTTGGTGTAAAGAAGGAGAAACAGAAGTGAAATCCTGCTACTATAATTTGTTTATGTCGCCTCCAGAGCCGGAGGAAGATTCCTGAAGCTGACCAATCAGAACAGAGCGGGCTCGTCAGGAGGCGGGCCTTAAAGCCTTAAAGAGACAGGAGCTAAAACGTCGTGTTTCAGACAGAGGCTGAACTGAGGGGCTGCATAAAGGACCAGGATAAGATCAATAAGGAGGTTTTAACTGGAAACCATGCAGAGATATTCCAGTAGAGACAGAATAGAAATACAGAGCTGGACATGTGCAGAATATGTGTCCTCTTTAATCAATAATGAAAATATTTTTTGTTTCAGCTCTAAAGAATAAAATAACTGCAGACTCAAAACCATTAATAGTTTCTTACTCTGAGCAGTTGGACCACTCATGTGACGAATGCTTACATTAGAGAGATGTAAGAGAGAAGATGTCATTTCCTTCTTCAAGTATGAGCAGAGAGCAGAAAGCGTCTCTCTCTGCAAGATGACCATTAGTGGGTTTGTGGAAGTGGACCTCAGGCTATTATTCTCTTACCCTCACACTAACACAGTCCAATTAACTGCTCTCTGCACATCAACAAACTGGATCACAGCAGGTTCAATAATTTTGCTGCCTAAGTTATTGTATTGGTTTGATAAACTGGTTCTTGAAGCATGATGAAGCAGAAAAGTGATTTATAAAACTTCATCTGTTCTCTCCTCCTCCCTCTCTGTGTTCCTCATCAATAATAAATCTTCTCTCTGGACAGTTCAGCTCTGTGGTGGAGGCGACGGATCAGGTTTCTGTGGAGAGGAGCAGGAAATGGCTTCCTCCGGACCGTCAAGCTCTGCAGGTTCATCCTCAAGGACGACAGCATCAGTGCATCCAAACTGACGACTTCAACATTTACATGTTCTTTTCCTCAAACCTCTCTGACTTGTTTCTTAAAGGACACATTTACAGTCTGTTTAGCATCAAATTCCCTCTTTGTGTTTCCCTGTTGAGCTGTGGTGGAAGTATAGGAACAAAAAGAGGGACTTTGGCTCTAAAAACACTGTAACGTTGAAACATATCTGCTGGATTTGAAGCTTCATATTAGCTTCACATAAACTTTAAATCCATGTTTGTGGGTTTAGTCTCCATCACTTCCATTGTAAGTGTATTATGAAGGGATCTAATGGTCAGTATGAACAGGAGGATGATTACAGCAACAAACACATGTTCACTGTTCATTTACTGACTGTTGGTTTAAGACACAGTTGAAACATTGTGAACCTGTCCTTTAAATGTTGAACTAAAATCTACCAAACTCTCAGGGGACATTTTTATTCTCCAACTGCTGCATCTGACCTCTTCTGGTATGAAGGTTTCTGTAAATTCAGAACTGAACTTTTTTTTCCAGTCTGGGTCAGAAGTCTTCACAGCCTGATGTCTACCGTCACCCCCCAGGCCATTTTCAATCAGTGACTACTAAGTTTGTTGTCTGAATGCACTGACACATACAATGTGTTTTTGGGGAAGTAAAAAAAAGGGGTCAAATAGATTAAAAGTTATGTGAATCAGCTGATGTACAGACAACTGTCACTGGATTACTGTGATACTGAAGAAAACAAAGTTCTGCTGCCTCTCTTCTGTCTGGTTTCCAAGCAGATTTATGAAGGCTTATTTATGATGATGTTTATACTGTCACACTGCATCTAAAAATATGCCTTGAGAAGAAGTACATACAAGTTGTAAATCTCTGCCCTGGGCTGCCTCTTCTGCACATATTCACTTCTGAGAATCATTTTTACTGATGTATTTTTTCTGGCAACAAAATCTGGTATTTTAAGCCAAACCAGGATCTTTCCCAAACGCTAACCAAATCTAATCAACATGGATATTCAACATATCAGTGGTTTGCAGAAATGTATGATACCAACATTTTCACTCTTTAGTACTCTGGACAGTCTGAGCTCCTCTGAAAACAACTCTTTGTTTTGTACTTCATGATGATGATGATGATGATGATGATGATGATGATGATGATGACTCTACTGTATGATTGTCTGACTGACTGTATGCTCATATTCTCTTAATGCCAACAATAACAAAAGTCAGAGACTTGAACACATGTGCAGATGATGTTTCAGGGTACTTACAGCTGTGCTGGCTGCTGCCTGTTTGGATTCTTCTGTCAGAAAGGTCAACATCAGCTCCACCTTCTGTTTCTCCTCCTCACTGATGTAGTCGGTGTCTGGAGAGAGAAAACACACAAACATGTAAAGTACTGCGTGTATATTCATGTGTTCATAAATCCTGTTTTTCACCACTGGTCATTATTGGATCTGTGTACAACTGCTTTTATTAGTTTATTTATCTATTGATTATGTATCTTTCTCTGTTATCTGTTATTATTTGGAGGTTAGTGATGATTGGTGGATCCAGTTCACAGTTGGTAAAATACCTGCATATGACGCAACAAATCTGGTATCAAATATTTGACCTCTGTGCACTCTTCAGTATTTTCTTTTAGCCTTTAGTTCCTGTAGATGTTGAAAAGTAAATTATTTGATAAAAAGCTATTGACGTCACAACATTGCAAACATCTCATTTAGAAAATATGAAAAAGTTATCAAAACAACTTGGAGGAACATATGCATGTTAATATGAAAATATTGAAGTCTACTGAACTCTTTCAGTGCATTTTGTATTCTTGAGGCATCCAGCTGAAATTACTGAAGATGAGAAATCATCATCTAGAATACATGAAGCACCGAAGCTCATTACTAACAGAGCGACATACATGAATCATCTGGAAAAATACAAAATTATGAAGACATGAACTCATAAAATACAAAACTAGAGGAGACTGATGAAGAAGGTATAAATAATATAATTTCTTTGAATGGTCAAAGAGATTGGTCTTTATGTCCCCCTTTTCACTTCTTGATTCATTCGTGATGAATTTATGACGAATTAATAAATATGGCGGTATGACTTCTGTTGGGGGAAAAAGATAAAATAATATAAAAATAATCCTAAAACACAAATCATGGAGTGTATGACCTGGCGTATAAAACATATTCAAACGAGCTGATATTTGTTCACTGAAATGAATAAACTAATAACAGCAGCTGAGATCATCACTGAAGATGATCTGCGGCGCTGCAGACGACACTACAGAGATCCTGTTACTGCTCAAAGACCAAAAATAAACCACAAAGGACAAATAAAAAAGGACGCCACTGTGATCATATTACCTTTGTCAGCCACAAATAATCTGACAATCATTATTTATTTCACACACAGTATCTGGTTCTCTTCAGATTAACTGCACAAAGAGCACCAGTGGACACGAGATTTTAACCCCAGAAACCCTTTAGACTGTAGAGCTAATGTGCTAACATTTGCTAATTAGCACTAAACATGTACAGCTGAGGCTGATGGGAATGTCTGCAGGTATTTGTTCATAAACAGAAGTACTGGGCACATTAAAACTAACAATCAAATTAATCAAAGTTATTACGAGAAGACCAGTGACCACTTTGATGGGAATCCAAATAAAGAACAAGAGAAAACAGTTCCCATCAGATGATGGCACCAAAGAGTTAAACAATGATAAGATAGTAACTGAGCATGTGCAGAGAAGCCGCTCTGTTTGCAGCTTCACTAGCTCGTTGTGCTTCGTATCACAACGTTTGGACTGTGTGTAACATAGTTAAAAAGGTTCAGGTTAAATCCAGCTAAAAGGAACAAACACGCCACCTGCTGTCATAATGTATTTTTGCACTATGCCCAATAGCAAAGGATTGTGGGTAATCTCCATAGCAATGGAGGAATTATGAAGAGGTAACGGGTCTGTGAATGTCTGTGGGCAAAACAGTGTTAATTAATTAACTGTGAAAAGCTGGTTGCCTTTGGTTAAATATCGTGTGCCCCAGAATAATTTCGCCACGTTTTTATGTGTTTTATGTTAGTAAAGAGGAAATCTCCAGTGTAGCTAGCAATCGTTAACACGATGCTATCTTTCCAGACAGAAAATACGCTATGACTCTACTCTCTCTAATCCTTTGTTATAAAATGCAGATGAGGAATAAACTGGCTGTTACCACAAGCTTGACCAGCTCCCGAGAAGTCATTTGAGAAGACATCACAAGGGTCACGTGTACTTCATCATACATGTAAAAGCTAGAGGTTGTAGTAAGTAGCACAACAAGCAGGCGAAGCTGTAAACACAACTGCATTCAACAATTATTTTATCCGCATTCAAGTTAGCAAAGGGCTAAGCGGAAGTTAAAAAAGAGATTTATCTGGCAGTGAAAGTCTTGAATGTAACGAATGTTCATTTATTCTGCACTGCAGGCTTTACTTCCTCTCTACTGATTTTATTCCTCTCCTGCCTTCTCTTCTCTCACTTTATTGCTTTGGGTATGCAATCAGACAGATCCTCTTTCAGGGTTGGAGTGGTAGCACCCAGTCTGCGCTGTGATATTGGCTAGCTGGAAAGCTGCCATGCTGATCTGCAGTGAGAGATTATGATCACTACACGATATTTGCAGGAAGAGGGAGGAGAGGCTGAGAGGAGATGAAACCAGACTGAACAGAGAAAACCTCACTGTAAAACATAATGCAGAAACACACAATAAAACACTGAAAATAAAAATTAGGAAAAGAAACAGAGAGAGGATGAATATTATATACTGAGGAGGATCAACCCCCACAAAGCAGCAGGGCCAGATAACATCCCTGGACGAGCCCTCAGAGCTTGTGCTAATGAGCTGACAGACGTTCTCACCTGCATATTCAACCACTCCCTCATCCAGAGAACTGTCCCCTTGTGTTTTAGGAACACCACCATCGAGCCCCTCCCCAAGAAGAGACCCCCACCTGCCTGAATGACTACCGGCCAGTAGCACTCACTCCAATCATTATGAAGTGCTTTGAAAGAGTGATGCTGACCCACATTCAGAGCAGCATACCAGACACACTGGACCCCCTGCAGTACGCCTACAGATCCAACCGGTCCACCGCGGATGCCATCGCTGCTGCCCTGCACATCTCACTCACGCACCTGGAGAATAAAGACTCCTACATCAGGATGCTCTTTATTGATTACAGCTCTGTGTTCAATACAGTCATCCCCCACAAACTCACTGACCAACTGCTCTCCATTGGACTACACCCCACCCTCTGTGACTGGCTACAGGACTTTCTGACTGGCAGGCCTCAGTCTGTCAGGATAGGAAGCAGGACCTCAGCCAGGATCGTCACCAACACAGGAACACCACAGGGCTGTGTCCTCAGTCCCATCCTCTACACCCTGTTCACCCACGACTGTGTGACCTCCCACGAGGACAACGTCATCCTGAAGTTTGCCGACAATACCGCCGTGATAGGACGCATCACTGGCGGTGATGAAGCAGCCTACAGGATGGAGGTGGCCAGTCTGGTGACGTGGTGTGAGGACAACAACCTCACCCTGAACACGGACAAGACCAAGGAGATGATAGTGGACATGAGGAAGGAGAGGAGGACGCATCAGCCACTGCTCATCCAGGGTCAGGAAGTGGAGAGGGTGAGCAGCCTTAAATATCTGGGCGTCCACATCAGAGCGGACCTCACCTGGACACTGAACACCACGCAGCTGGTGAAGAAAGCTCAGCAGCGCCTGTACTTCCTGAGGAGGCTGAGGAGGTTTGGCATGTCACTAAAGATCCTACAGCTACGTTGTTGAGTCCATCCTCACCAGCTGCATCACTGTGTGGTACGGCAGCTATACCGTCATGGACCCCAAACACCTGCAGAGAGTGGTGAAGACAGCCTCCAAGATCACCTGGACTCCCCTGCCCTCTCTGCAGAGCATCTACCAGTGTAGAGTCCACAGGAGAGCTGCCTCCATCATCAGGGACCCCACCCATCCCCAACACAGACTGTTCACTCTCCTCCCCTCAGGCCGGAGGTATAGGAGCGTGAAATGCAGAACCACCAGATTCAGAAACTCTTTCTTCTCCTCTGCCATCAGACTCCTCAACAGCCGACAGGAGTCTGCAACAATATAACTAACAATCACTTAACTACCTCACACAGCTGTGACTGTGTCAAGATCATGCACCTTACTCCTGACTTTTATTGCACTATTCTTACTGCTTACTCTTTGCACATGACCTGTAAATATCTGTACATAATCTGCCTACTTACAGTTTATATTTATATTCAATGTTACTTGTGTGTTATTTTATTCTATTTTTATCTTAACCTTTATACCTTCTTTTTTATTCTTATTGATGCGGCATGCAAGTAAGAATTTCATTGGACAGAGAATACTGTGGACATGACAATAAACACATTGATTGATTGATTGATTGATTGATTGATTGAGATATATATATATATATATGTACAAAGTCCAGAGGTTGCGTTCCTGCATATGCTTAGTATCGTCTGCCTCACACAGAACTACTCTCTGAGACTGAAAACAAGATCTCTGTTATTAGTCATCATAAAGTGTTCATGATGAAGGAACATGTGACCCAGTGCATCTCTGCTCTCAGTTCCCCTGCTGGAGGTTAGATATCAAACACAATGGTCTCGTACTTGTTGTGGAGTCGAGAGATGAAAGAACAGCTTTGGTTTAGTTTTCTGATTCTTATGTTAACAGAGGAACAGAAACAGTGTCATCGTTGCTTCATCTGCATTTTGACTCATTTCTAGCAGTTTCAGTGGATTTATCTCTGGTGGAAAACATTATTGTTGGTGGTCAGTGTTTTGCTTGAGGTACCAGTGATGCAATGGACACCAATAAACACTGTTAGCATGCACATGTAACCCATACTATAAATATATACATACATGTGCACACACTGACTGTAACAGTATCTTCCTCACCATAGGTTCTGTATGTGTATAAAGCTCATCTATTTTCCCACGCTTCAGACTTCATTCATTAGCACCAACTCCTACTCATGTAACCCTCCAGGTCAATCTGAGAACCACGACACACCCTCGTATCAACAAGTCGATTATGACTTCAGATCATTTTCTCTGCAGACCTTTCTTCAGTTTGGAAGCAAAGTGCAGAATGTCTGCAGCAAGAAAATGTGTTTCTTTTTCAGTAGATCTATAATCAGTATTGAATCATGCCGCGTCCTCCCTGGTGACTCTCTGGCTTCCTGACAATCACCAACAATAAAACAATTTACCTAAAGATCATTGTGAACCACAGCAGTGGACTGACAGGCATGCAGAATATAACCTGAATCCAGGGCAGTAGCCCTACAGCACATGAAACCCTTGTTAAAATGCTGTGACTGTCACAAAGGAATCAAATGTTATGTGCTGTTGCTGCATTACAAACATACTTTATATGTTGAGGAGCAGCAGCTGACAGTCTTGGACGTCAACTTTCACTAATTTGCAGCTTTTATTTGGATAAAAAAAACATCTGCAGCAAAAACAGAGTGACTGGAGGTTAATGAGACGGAGAGAGAGTGAGAGGATCATTCTCTTTCTCCATCTGTACTTCTCCGCCTCAAAGTCTCATCCATTAAACATCAGTGGTGGAGGGACTAGAGTGCTTCCACCAACACGTACAGAAAGAAAAACCACAAACCGACTAATAGCAGGTTTCCTTCCTGCAGGGCTTCATCATCATTTCTTCACAGAAACAACATGAACATGTGAGTTACATCAGCTTCCATGTGTTGTCCATATTAAATTTAATCAATTTGTGATAAAACAGCACAAACAGCATCAATATGTGCATCAAAAGTAAGTCATTATTTGAAGTTGTTCCCAGATATTTATAGTGGTCGACTACTTCAGTGTCCTGGATCTGAACCGATGGGACAGGTGAAGACAGCTGTCGAATGTTTATGTCCAGGAAATAAAATCATCTAAGACCGGACCATGGTCAGGGTCCTTTTAATGAAGAAGAGATAGAATAAATTTGATGATCTATTTTTATATTTGCTCCGACACTCGTTAGTATACAGAACAAATAAAAGTCGTGGGAACACACATCCTTGTGGAGAACCAGTAGAAGATAAAAGAATATCCGAACATTTACCGAGAACATTTACCGAGAACATTTACTCTCACTTTCTGGGATCTTTCAGGTCAATCAACCAGCACAGGAGACCAGGAGCGATGTCAGTAGTGCTGAATGTGTGATTGGATGCAATAAAAAGGCAAAGAAAAATCAATAAAAAGGGGGACATCATCACTCTGTGTCTCGTTCACAGGAAGAAACGATAAAAACTCCAATTATCAAAAATCACAAAGAACTTTGTTATAAAGAAACACTTTTTCCCGTATTACGCCTGCTGGGGATGACCAGTGACACACACGCACGCACACACGCACACACACACAGCACAGAGCGTCCAGATGATGTCATGAAAGGTGGTCATGGAGACAGCTTGTGTTCCCATGGAAACAGAGGAGAATGCCGTGGTGTCCATAAGAACACTCACACACGCACGTACGTAAGTACGTACGCCCATAATACTGCAGTACTATGAGCTTGGTGTAGTTAAAGTAGTGCAGTACTATGAGCTTGGTGTAGTTAAAGTAGTGCAGTACTATGAGCTTGGTGTAGTTAAAGTAGTGCAGTACTATGAGCTTGGTGTAGTTAAAGTAGTGCAGTACTATGAGCTTGGTGTAGTTAAAGTAGTGCAGTACTATGAGCTTGGTGTAGTTAAAGTAGTGCAGTACTATGAGCTTGGTGTAGTTAAAGTAGTGCAGTATTATGAGCTTGGTGTAGTTAAAGTAGTGCAGTATTATGAGACGTGTTCACTCACATGCGTGCAGAGAGAAGTGTCTCCGCTCTGCAGGGCCGGAGGCTCCAGGGGTCGAGGGGATTGGAGGAGCCACAGTCGGTCCCAGAGAGCCCACAACAGGACGGGCAGCGGAGGTGATCATGGCTGCAGAGCTGGAGGACTCCCCCGCCTCCCCCAATAGGTGCTGGATGGAGTGCAGCTGGAAGCAGGGGTCAGAGAGCAGGACGGACGCAGCCCGAGATATCCTGAAGGAGGAGGACAGACAGAACAACACTTCAACATGTGCACATCATCCATTCATCTGCAGACAATATTATACATTCATGGGTTCATCTTGTGATCTATAAAACATCATAAAAACTCATATCATACTGCTGCACGTCCATCAAAGTCGACATCATCAGATCTGACATCAATTACAATGCAGAAGACCTAATATCAGCAGCAGGTAATTATTAAAATAGTGTCAGATTTATGAAAAACAGAATGATTGATTCATCGACTAATTGTTGCAGCTCTGATTTGCACGAGAAGCTCCATAATTTTCCTCAAAAGTTGAAACTAAACTGAATGCAGGTGTGAATATTGGGTATTATTGTATTGTCTGCTTGCTGTTGTTTCTTCTTGTACTGTGGCTCTTTGAGTCTCCTCCAACACTTGATGTCCTTTTAGATAAAAGCTTCTTCCAAATGACAAAATGTACATAAATGTAAAGTCTTATTTTCATTTTTAAAAGTTCAGATTAGAGGTGCACAGCAGAATATAATATTATGTTTAATCCCAGCTCAATGTGCAAAATAAAAACTGATGATTTGTTATCATATATAACTTATTATAACTCTTTGTATTTTCTGCCTGTGCAAAGAAAGACATAAATAAACTAAACTAGTCCTGTTGAAGTTTTCATTAAAATAGGCACATAAAACACAGATTAAATAACACCTAGTTTCTCATTTTAGTTTTCTAGCAGATATTTTTTTACTTGTTTTGCTGTTTTTCATTCTGGATTTTTTAATCAAAACTTTTTTCATTTTAAAAGTTTACAGCTGACAGTCGGTCAGAGATTTGACAGCAGAGATCAGGTCAGAAACCACGGTGTCTCCTCTCTCTGCTCCATCACAGTCACATGTATGGATCTGCCTTTCAGCCTTTACGTGTCTTCTGATATATGTGAAAGCGTCATTCTCCGTATGTCAGATCCATCCAGTGTTCGATCCCCGCCGTTCTCTCTAATGAAACTCTGCTCCTCGCCTCTCTGCTGCCCTGCGGCGCTGCTCGATCCAACCTCAATGCATCAATCTTTAATAGCAGGGCTTTCCACAGGAGCCCACTCCCACTCTCTCACACACTCTCTTTAGTCTCTGTGTTTTTACTGTACTCGCCCTCTTTTACTATTTCTGGTCTCTTTTTAGAGCCGAGCTTCAATGATGAGGCAGAAAGCTTCAGATCTGTGCTGAGATTGTTTTTCACCATGAATTCTTAGATAAAAGCTGCTATATAAAGAGCAACTTGGGCTGAAGCTATTAATCCATCCACAGAAATATAATCTCAACTATTTTAATAATTCATTCATATTTTTCTATCATATGTGAAGACTTGCTTTTGGTCTTGTGTGATAGTAAACTGAATGTTTGTATCTTGGACTTCAGGAAACTGTGACATCTGTACTGTCCAGTGAGAGTTAATATAGCAGATAAATAATGAAAATCGAGTTTCTGTTTCATTCTTAATTTCTGTTTATAAAAACAAACTTCAAATATCAGAAAATATGTTCATATTAATGTCGAAGCCTGATTCTGTTTTTTGGGTCTTTTGAGTTTCAGGTGATTTTCATGAAAACACAAATGCTGCAAATTAGAGCTGAAACAATGAACTAATCAGTATGTCAACTGAAAGAAAATTAATCTGCGCCTATTTTGATTGATCAATTATTCAAATGTGAGAATGTGCTGGTTTTTACACAGTAACACATCAGTCATGTCCATCATAATAAATGCTATATGTTTGGTTTTATGATAAAACAGACTGATCGACGTAGTTCAACCGCACATCGTGTCTTCATAGGAGACGTTATAATCATAGCTACATTAAAGAGCTGTTTATATATTGATTATTAATGATTAATAGATGTGTTGACGATGTATTTGTCTGCACGACATTCAGTTTTCACGTGATGTTACTGTTAGCTCTAAAAATAATATACGTGTTTCATACTGTGCTGGAAGGCTGTAAAAACACACTCCTACACGCACGCACGCACACACACACACGCACACACACACACACACACACACACAACTTAACAACCTGTCTTAGAGGACAGTGGGAAGGAGCTGGTACCATCATGCGAGGGGTAACGAGAAACATGTGTGCTGTGGACGTGACGGTTTGCACAGATCTGTGTGTATATAAGACCCATAACTCCTTAAACCTGTGTCTAGTCTTTCTATTTCTTATTCCTCACCACAGAGCAAAAACTAGATTATAAATATAAAACTGGACATTTAGATACCAAGAAAACAACATCAACCATGTACCTGAATTTATGAACAGAACAGAAAATACTGTTGTTGTTTCCATCACACGTACACAACAGTACATAAGTACTGTGATCTTGATGTAGTTAAAGTACTGCAGTATCAGTACATAAGTACTGTGATCTTGATGTAGTTAAAGTACTGCAGTAACAGTACATAAGTATAGTGATCTTGATGTAGTTAAAGTACTGCAGTAACAGTACATAAGTATAGTGATCTTGATGTAGTTAAAGTACTGCAGTAACAGTACATAAGTATAGTGATCTTGATGTAGTTAAAGTACTGCAGTATCAGTACATAAGTATAGAGATCTTGATGTAGTTAAAGTACTGCAGTAACAGTACATAAGTATAGTGATCTTGATGTAGTTAAAGTACTGCAGTATCAGTACATAAGTATAGAGATCTTGATGTAGTTAAAGTACTGCAGTAACAGTACATAAGTACTGTGATCTTGATGTAGTTAAAGTACTGCAGTATCAGTACATAAGTATAGTGATCTTGATATAGTTAAAGTACTGCAGTAACTGTACATAAGTATAGTGATCTTGATGTAGTTAAAGTACTGCAGTAACAGTACATAAGTACTGTGATCTTGATGTAGTTAAAGTACTGCAGTAACAGTACATAAGTATAGTGATCTTGATGTAGTTAAAGTACTGCAGTAACAGTACATACGTATAGTGATCTTGATGTAGTTAAAGTACTGCAGTAACAGTACATAAGTACTGTGATCTTGATGTAGTTAAAGTACTGCAGTATCAGTAGTGACTGATATATTATTATATATGACATCATTATATTATTAATACTGAAGCATCAGTGTTAGAGCAGCATGTTACTGCATGTAGCTGCTGGAGGTGGAGCTAGTTTCAACTACTTTATATACACAGTTAGCTAGTTTAGTCCAGTGGTTCCCAACCTAGGGGTCGGGGCCCTCCAAAGGGTCACCAGATAAATCTGAGGGGTCGTGAGATGATTAATGGGAGAGGAAAGAAGAAGAAACAAAGTTCTGATACACAAATCTGTTTTCAGCTTTTGGACTTTTTCTCTAATCTTTGATTTTTGCTGAAATATTGGATCATTTGAACATTTATTGAAATGAAACCATGTGAGAAGTTTAGAGGTAAAAATCACTATTTGGTGGAGCTGTTAACAACTCATAGACATCTGAAATGTGACCCGACTACACACTGCTTTTAGTAAGACGTCAACAGACTAAAAGGTTGAAACCACTGGTTTCATCTTTAACAATGTGTTGGATTTTAAAAGCTTCTTATATTATCCATTGAGTCAAATCTGCATCTGAACAGTAACTAAAGCTGTCAGATAAATGTAGTGGAGTAGAAAGTACTAGATTTACCTCTGACATGTAGAAAGTAGCATCACATGGAAATACTCAAACAAAGTACAAGTACCTCAAAACTGTGGTTAAATACTGTATTTGAGTAAATGTACTTGTTACTTTGCAGCACTGGAGGAAAAAAACATGTTGTACAGAGAAGCTGTGAGTCAGCGTTCGGGCTGAAATGTCAGTGGCTGCGTTTCTGTATCCATTCAACACAAATTCATTGTTCTTTATTCTCCATATTTAATTAGAAAGCAGCAAAAAGGGCAACGTGTTCAGATTGAAATGGCAAATTATACAAGCAACAAATGAAAGTGACTCCAACAAGAATGAAAATAAAACAAATAGTTTTTGTTGCATCTGAATCAATCATGTGAATGATGGACACAGTTCAGCAGATACTCTGTTTTTACTGGACAATGGATGACCATTTGTCACTTTATTCAAATCCTAACATCTTAGTGTGCATTACTCTGATCCATGATAATCCAGGAAAACACACGGCTCCACCACTGATATTTTATATAAACAAAAGTCTAATTAAGAAATGCTAATTAGTCCACTCTGACCAGCTGATTAGTCCACCGAACAACTCATTTCATTTCTTCAATCCTTTTTTGAGTTCTCTGACTCCATTGTCTGCTATTCTCTGTTATATATGATTATGAAGTGAATATCTTTGAGATGTCACAGACGTCATCTGTGAATAGTTGGCGTCCTAATCCACAGACAGGATTGTGCACATAAAGTAAAAGAACAAAATCCTGGTGACATACGTTGTTAAGATTAAATCAGAAACACAGTCCACAGTTGAGAATGTCATCAGTTCTGCAGATATCTGTTCATAAAGACATGTGGAGCAGATGGTGGCACAAAGGAAAAGTCAGAAGATCAACGTGAGTAAGATTCTTCATCTGGGGAACATGAATATTTATAGAAAACTGGCTCTTGACTGTAGACCAGCTGGTGAACATAGTGCAGCATTTAGATGTTTCCCTCAGGAGTTGGTAGAGAGCAGAAACACTAACAGAGTGAATATTGGACTTAGATTCACCAGCTGGACACAAACATGACTGGATGTGGAAGTAAACAACTGTTTACTAACAAGTTCAAGTTAAATATATCAACTTAAAGCTGATAATACACTACATTGCCAAAAGTATTTGTCCACCTGCCCTGACTCACATATGAACTTAAGTGCCATCCCATTCCTAACTCATAGGGTTCAATATGCCATGCCTAAGTGCTTGACATCATACACCTGTGGCCGATCAGTGATTAAGACACCTGATTCTGATCATTTGGATGGGCGGCCAAATACTTTTGGCAATATAGTGTATGTCAGACAAGAGTTCACTACATGTTTCTTATAAAAACTAGTGCACAAAGCATAAATAAATTACACCATCTTTTAAAGAGGACACATTAAAACCTACTATACTCCTACTACCACTATTATAGATTGTTTACGGTGGAAGCTTCCTGAAACTGACCAATCAGAACAGAGCGGGCTCATCAGGAGGCGGGTCTTAAAGAGACAGGAGCTAAAACGTCCTGTTTCAGACAGAGGCTGAACTGAGGGGCTGCATAAAGGACCAGGATAAGATCAATAAGGAGGTTTTAACTGGAAACCATGCAGAGATATTCCAGTAGAGCCAGAATAGAAATACAGAGCTGGACATGTGAAGAATATGAGACCTTTAACATTTTATCAAGATCAACATTATGATGATCATATTGTCTTATTGCTGCTCGGGTTTGAGGATATTTTGGAGCTGTTGTGTTCATGGTGTCTCATTGTTTGTAATTTTTAGCGCTTATTTTGAGTGTGTGAGCAAAGTGTTGGTTTGTGGAAGCAAACATCCAGTGTGGCTCACGCTGAATGTGGCTGAAAATGACGCACTTGCAGCAGCATAGATGCCAAGTAACAAGTCAGAGTAAGTGAGAGACATGCTGGGAAGCAGAGACAGCATTTATATTACTGACTCTAACATGCTGCAGATAAATTAAAGATATAAGAGGAATAAACTCGGGCTGAGATGGAGCTTCTGCTCCATCTATTCAGCTGTGTACCGTATTTTCCGGACTATAAGCCGCTACTTTTTTCCCATACTTTGAACCATGCGTCTTATACACAAGTGCGGCTTTTCTATTATTTTTCTTCAGCCCACAGTGTGTGTGTGTGTGTGTGTGTGTGTGTGTGTGTGTGTGTGTGTGTGTGTGTGTGTGTGTGTGTGTGTGCGTGCGCAGGCCGCAGTCATTGACAGAGCTGCTCCGTCACAGGTATATAATATTATTACACCGTCACCCCCTCAAAATGGAAAACCGAAGCAATTCCTATGATGCAGCTTTTAAGTTGAATGCCATCGATCTGGCTATCCGTGAAGTAAACAGTAAGGACACGTAAGCTTGCCGTTAATGAATCTATGTCATAGATTCATTAACGGCAAGCTGACGTGCAGCCGCGGTGAGACGATATGTGATGAAGATTATCTGACGCTGTTCAACTCTGACACTGAAGAGGACGACTTCAGTGTCTTCAGTGCGCAGAAGACATGAAGTGACAGTGGTTTGGTGTTCATTAGTTTTAAATGCTCAAGAGGAAGATAAATAGTGACGTGTGGCTTCAGTTCATGAGAGAATGAAGCGACTTTAATAGTTGCGCAGTTGCTCTTTAACAGTGTGCGGGAGGAAAAGGTGATTTGGTGTTTAATGGTTTCAGGACGCAGGAGAAATAAAAATAAAGTAACTTAGTTTTAGTGCACAGGAGGAAGATGAATAAAACCATCAATGACTTTTCTGTTTTGTTTGTCAGCACTTTTATTGCTGCGTTTATTGCGGCACTGATCCGAAACAGTTCAGGTATATGAATAAACACTTATGGTACAAAATCTTTCTGTCTAAATAACTTATTTCTCAGCCTGGATATTGGTGGTTTATAGTCCGTATAGTTATAGTATAGTTATATGTGACTAAATATATATATTTCATTCAAATTTTATTGCATGCGGCTTATATTTAGGTGCACTCTATAGCCCAGAAAATACGGTAAGTGAGATCCTGACGTCTTCACACCACTCTCCATCAAATGCTCTGATCAGCTCCAGAATCAGACCTAAAGGAGGCCTTCAAGTTGTGGATCCTAAACTTTGGAAGATCTGTGGACACCTTTAAAACAGGTTCTTTTGATCTATTTTTACCTCCAGCATCTATTTTTTTGTCTTTGTATTATTTTTTTGAAACCCTTTGTGATGTCTGTTATAGAAAGGTGCAGTCAATCAATATAACTGATATTGTGAACTGATGCATCTCTCTGACAGAAAAACAATCTCCAGAGAAGAGAAACGTGTTTAATATGTTGATGCTTAAACCATTAAAATCTCAATCCTCTTAGATATAAATATATTATTTTGTATTACAGTCTATCATAACTTCTCTCTTTAAAAACTGTCACAGCTACAAACAGCAGCTTGTTACAGTGAATTCAATTATCACAGCCTGAATGTGTGAAACACGCACGCACGCACGCACGCACACACACACACACACAGAGTGTTAGCACTGTTTAGATAAAATAGCTCCATCTTTATATACAGGCTGCACTCATAAACCAAAGTGTTATGATGATGGCGCTAGAGGAAACGTCAGTGGGATTCATCCTGAGGGGAACAACTATGTTTGCCAATTAGCATGAAAACTTTGACCTACATAGTATTGGGCCAGTGGCGGCTGGTGAAGAATATTCTAGGTGGGGCTGATGTGACAATACATTTCTCTGTCTCGTCCAGTATAAGAATTCAAAGTCAGACGACGACCACAATTCAACAATGTTTGAACGTCACCAGTTTCACATATAAAGTAAATGAACTATTTTCAGTTGTATAAGGCTCCATCCATGCTTTGGAAAGGAAGGGTTCAATATTCTAGTTACAGAACTTTACAGCAAGAGTATGATCAGCTATACAGTCTAAACAAATCAACAGTGAGAGTGAGTGAGTGAGTGAGTGAGTGAAGGGTAAATTTCTGTTTCTAAGGTGAGTGTAATATGATGAGTGAGTGGATGGGATGGACAGTTATTATTTGTACAGGAACTTTTCCCGTCTGTCTTTCTGACGGGTCCCAGCTCCTTAACCAGAATTTTCTCCTCCATTGTTCTTCTCGCAAACGGGTAGATAAATAAAGATCTCACCGAATTCGGTGGAAGCTGCACCTCGCTCGTTAAATTCGCCATCATCTCGCTGACTGACAGCGCTCGCGCCGTACCAGAGCGCATACAAGTCTTTCTCAAGAATCTCATGGTATTTTCTGCCCTGAGGGCGATATTTTCAGCGCCCCAAGACGATACATTTCAGCGACACTGATTGGCCATATATTTATTAATTTGCCCTAGCAACTGTATACCATTGGTTATTTTGCTGCACTGCTGGGGCTCTCTGATCAGCGCCCCACGACAGAAACATACAAGTCTGTCTGTGGAAATTCACTGGTGAATGAATGTTAGTAGGTGGGAAATATATGGGCGGCCCAGCGCCCCCTATGGGCGGCCCAGCGCCCCCTATGGGCGGCCCAGCGCCCCCTATGGGCGGCCCAGCGCCCCCTATGGGCCCGCCGCCACTGTATTGGGCATTAAATATCTGACCAGATGATGGCGCTACATAGACAAGTCACATTTTACAATTCATTCAACACATCAGGAAGAGAGAATAAAGAGAAGAGAAAGGAGGAGAGAAAATACGATAAGAGGAGAAAAACGAGAAACGAGGAAGAAAGGAGGAGACGAGAGTCATCATCAGTGAAGACGCACTTTGACCCTCGACTGTTTGCCAAATTACAGATTCATTTCAGTCAAACTACTGTCACATATTTCAGTTATCAGTTATATATATTATTATATTAAGAGAGACAGACAGAGACACAGAGAGACAGACTGACATAGAGAGAGAGAGAGACAGAGAGAGAGACAGACAGAGAGACAGAGAGAGAGAAACAGAGAGAGACAGAGAGATATCATGATGAAAACAATAAGGTGTGAAGGCTTGAAATGGAAATAGAGCAACTCAGTTGAAAGAGAAGAACAGGAGGAGGAGGGTCTGAGATGGGCGGAGGATGCTGAGGAGAGAGAGAGAGCAAGAGAGCGAGAGAGAGAGAGCGAGAGAGAGAGAGAGAGCGCGAGAGAGAGAGCGAGAGAGAGAGAGAGAGGATTAAACTGGAGTGGAGGAGCAGGGAAAGCACCAGAAGCAGCAGACAGCTCACACTGGAGCTGAGAGATGACAGGAAGTAAAGACTGAATCCAGCTGACTCTACACACACACACACACACACAAACACATCTGCAGAGGACAAACTCCACTTTTCATTAGCAGCGGAGGAAAGAAGCAACTGAATGTTTCACACAGAGCTGAGAAACACAAAAGAAGAAGAAGAAGAAAAAGAAGAGCTTTGCTCTGTTCCAATAAGCCGGAGGAGAGAGCAGCAGCGATGAGAGAGTGAGAGCTGGAAGCAGTCAGGATGCTGACTTCTTTGAAATCTGATACAAAACACGACTTGAAAACAAGAGATGCTACAACTGAGGTGGGACATGCTGAGTAAAGAGCAGGGATGAAGCACGACGAGGAAAACAGTTTTTACTGCAAAGGAAAATGAGTTTATTAAGCATGTGAAGCTTTTGGAATAACCAACCAGGAATGAAAAGGTGGATTAGTGGTTGGAACAAGACGACCTGGTGAAGTATCGACAGATTCAGGCGCAAACAATCAGCATAGGACTAGTGTGAGTTTTGGATGAGTGAACGTGGGTAATAAATATGCTGGAACTTACATGCCTGAGTGAGGGATGTTATAACTGAACGCCTGAAAAACTATCTTTTAACTTATTGTTGCTAAAGTATTTCCTGTTTTACCTTTGCTGCAGACATAAAGTGATTTGTTTGTCTTCCACCCTGCTAAACAGAAGCAATGTGTTTACACAGGAACACCTGCACCTATAGATTTTTTTGTAGAGAGCTCCAGATGGCTGCCACGCTGGCAGGTGGATGCAGATGGAATCACCTCATTCAACATTAACAGGGTTAGACAAAACAAACAACCACCCCAGCACAAAAGCACGAGCTGAGAGCAAAGCGAGCGAGCCTTACACTGACATTTAGTTTGTGTCCTGAAGCTTAAACGCTGCAGAGTTGATAAGGTTTCTGTCTTAGATGTGAAACAATCAGGCACTCAGTGTGAGAGGTTTAAACATTTACACTGCCAGGAAGACGAGCAGAAGAGGCTGGCACACGGCAAAAAAACATGAAAAACCAGAACATACAGACTGGTATGTTTGTTCATCAGGAGTCTATTTATGTTTAAATTACGTCAGAATGAAATGAAGCGCGCAGCATGAAGGATGTGAAAGACAACTTAAAGCAGCAGTGAGTGTAACAGATCTGTGGCTGCTGCTGGCATCATGGTGTCTGTTGGTGGGAGCACTGCTTTTCTTCAGGGTGTGGTGTCTCTGGTGGTCCCAGCAGCAGCACTGTCCTGGTGCTTTGCTGTCATGCTGTTAGTCTGTCTGCAGGTGAGCCCCATCCAGGCTGGGGGCCACTCCTGTCTGTGTGCCTCTGACATCCTGAGCTGCACGGCCCTGGGTCTGCAGCGGGTCCCTGCTGAGATGCCCGTCTCTGCCGTCACTCTGGATCTCAGCCACAACCAGCTGGTGCAGCTGGAGGGAGGCGGCTTTGGAGGACTCTCTCGGCTGGAGACCTTACGGTTAGCGCACAACCAGCTGACTACGATTCAACCGGGGGCCTTTCGAAATGCCTCTGGAGCCCTGCTCAGACACCTGGACCTGTCCTCCAATCAGCTTCATGTTTTGGAGCAACATTATTTCCAAGAGCTGTCTGGATTGGAGGAGCTGCTGCTTTTCAACAACCGCATCGTCCATGTGGAGAGCAGAGCTCTGGCCGGACTGGGCGGCCTCTGCAGAGCCTACCTCAGTCACAACCGCCTCACTGACTTCCCTTTCTTCACCATCCAGGAGCACAGCCACCCTCACCTGTCCATGCTTGACCTGTCCTCCAACCGCCTGCCTAAACTGCCCCTGGAGGATATATCCAACCTCCCCATCTCAGTGCAGAGAGGCCTGTACCTTCACAACAACTCGCTGGTGTGTGAGTGCTCCATGTATGCTCTGTTCCGGCGCTGGGAGCAGAGAGGATTTGCCTCCATCACAGACTTCAGGCAGGAGCACACCTGTCTGGTTTATGGGATCCAGAGAGGAACGGTGCGCTTCTTCCAGCACAACCGCTACTTTGCAAAATGCAACATGACTGCGTGGCGTCAGGTGCAGGACAGCAGTGTGTCGGTGAGCATAGGACAGGCGGTGCTGCTGCACTGTGTGACCTCTCTTCGCGGACAGCACGTGACCTTTCTCTGGGTGTCACCCAATCAGGAGTATGTGGCGCCACCGGGGAACAACGGATCACTAAAGATGTTCACCAACGGCAGCTTGGAGATCGTTGCGGCACGTGCAGAGGATTCTGGGATCTACTGGTGCATGGCGCTGGACCAGAGGCAGCAACGTAATGAAACACAAGAGGTCAATGTGACCGTGGCACTGCAACATGAGGGCGAGTCTCATGAGTCGTTCAACACAGGCTTCACCACCCTTCTGGGCTGCGTAGTCAGCTTGGTGCTAGTCCTCATGTACCTGTACCTGACGCCCTGCCGCTGCCCGCCACACTTGAGGGCCCCACCTCCCGCCACCCCTAACCAGGGTAACGAGGCAGGGGCAGGCAGTGTTCAGTCCTCCATCCTCACCCCCACCCCGCCGGCCACAACTGAGGGCCCGGGCCGCAAGGTCAGTACCAACAAGCATGTGGTGTTTCTGGAGCCAATCAGAGAGCAGCAGAATGGCAAGCTGAGGGTGGGGCCAGGGGCCGGGGCGGTGCAGGGACACCTGGGGGCAGGTTTACTTCTAGGGCCAGAGCAGCACCCGGAACTCCACAACCAGGCGCAGCAGAGGGTGGGGGAGACGGATTCCATCATGTCCGTATTCTCAGACACGCCCATCATGTTGCCATAGCAACAGGACAAACAGGATGACACAGACTGGCACTATCATCACTCCTCACTCACCTGCACACACTAGAGCAGCTTGATTCAGCTTCTCTTCGTCCAAGTGCCAGAGAAAACCTGTTCAAGAGCGATTGTAAGAGATTGAATAACCAAATTTACATATTAGTATTATTATCATTGTTTGTCAATTTCTGCCCACTGACTCTACAGCTATGAACCAATGCACTGTGAAGGGACGGGCTTAAGACATAAGAAAGAGCAAACAGGACAGAGCAGGTATGTAACTGTCAGAAGATGGAAAGATCAGAGCTGTGAATTCTGCCGGTTTCCTGAACACAGCTGTCCCTTTAAGCACGGCTTGTACCTTTAATAAACATTTGCTACAGATGCCTTCTTGTCTCACACAGAGATACTAAGAAATATAAATGATCTTTTTGTAGAGCTTTTTAGCTTTTAATTTTTGTAGAGCCGACATGTCAGCTGATTAGAGCCAAACAAACCTGCGTAGTGTGTTTCTGTCACCATGTGAGATGTTTTAGAGTAGACAAGCTAGAGAAGAAGAGCTTTTAGCTAAGTAAAAATAGAAAGTGTTTTAAAGGATAAGGTTATATTTTCCTCTCCTGGAACTTCATTACTGTCATCATCAATCAAAGCGAAAACCCCAGTTGAACCGATTTATGGTGGAGAGAGGAGCGCCGATGTTCGGTGAGATCATGTGGAGGTAGTGGAGCTTTTTGGTTTGTTTAGTCTCTGACTGTCTGAGACACTAAATGTGAAAGTGATAAGCTGACAGAGATTCCTCAGTGTAGTAAATACACTGCAGAGGAGTGTGTTGGTTGTTGCTGTCTTCACTGTACTCACTGCATCCTCCCTCCCTGCACTGCCTCTCTGTGTGTGTTAATAAACCTCTGTATAGACCGTCCAGGTGAATGTCTGCCTTTTTCTTGTTACCGAGTGAAAAACACCTCACACTGTAAAAGGAAGGGTGTGTATGTGCATGTTTGAAAGTGCGCATGCACATATCTGCAGCCTCTAAAGGTGAATAAAGTAGAAATAAACAGCTTGTCTAAGTTCAACAACATCTTGATTCTTGAGGAAAATTAAATTTGTTTCTTGACAAGTAACAAAAGGTATAATCAACAAACTCCACAATAAGACACCCCTCACATATGTTTAAAGACATAAAACTACTCTACTTTAAATAATAACTAGTGTTTGTTGGGTTATTTACCTCATTAAATAAAACTCAGAATGTGAAAATATAGTTGGTCTCTATGTCTCCTGCTTTACTCTAAAGTCCATTCAGTGCATTTGTCATTAGGACACAGTAGATCGGTTCCTGACATCCAGTAAAATGCTGGTCATTCACCACCATCATGATAAGCATCTGTTATTGTCATCATTCTGATTTCTGCATTTCTGTCTCTCTTGTACACACAAACATTGCAGAAACAAGTCAAAAACATTTAGGAGAAGAAAATGTTCTTGTATGGCCTGATGTCGGTGAAGCATCATGTCTTAGAGCCACCAGTCGTCACAGACATGTTAAAGGGACAGTTATTAGATATAAATATTGAAATCTTCCTCTCATGAATAATGACTGGCACCTTTACATAGAGACTTCACTGTTCCTGTGAGAGTTGCAGGATCACTGTCCTGATCAGTGATCAATGGTTCATTAGCCATAACTATTACTGAAACAGTTCATTGTGCTGCAGTCAGAACACCTGCTGATTTATGGCTCAGAACTGGTTCTTACTTTCGCTGCACACATCACAGTAAGAGGATTAATTAGTTTATATACTCTGACAGACAAATACACAATGCGTCAGTAAACCATGATTGAAACAAACCCTGAGTGTGTACAGCACGTAACACACTTGTTGTTTTCTATCAGTGAATCACTGTAACGTCTCCGGCCTCCGTTAACAAGGACTCTCCATGTAATTCTCGCTCTCCGTTCTCTGCACTAAAACATATCGTATCAATTATTCATGAAATAATCTAATTTCTCCACACAGTCAGTGTGTCTCACTGTGGACTGAACTACTGAAAAACTAGTTTTAATCATTCTGAGTGCACTGTCAGTACACTTGATGTAAATGTAGCTGCAACTAACAATTTTATGTAAAATATAGAATGAAAAATGTCTGATATAACTACATTACATCTTCAGATGCCAAAGAAGTCATTCATATATGACACGAAAAGGCATCAAATCATCAACATTTTGACATTTTTACTTAAAAACAGCTGTCGATTCATTTCATCATTATGATTGATTCTTACAGCTCCAGTTAAATCTTTTATTGTTTTCAAAAAGTTAAATATAAATGATTATCATCTCTCTCAACACAGTCCATCAAATGAACGTCAGATCAGTTAATAAGTGAATTACATGAAGTGGTATTAATGAGAGAGGATGTGATCGTTTGTTGTCTGGCTCCATCTGTGCAGATTTACTGTTGTTGAGCCAAACTGTCATCAGCCTCTAAATGTGCCCAGAGACACGGCTAAGCACACGTATTAAAATACTATTAAAATACTATCAAATGTTATAATACATATTATTACACATGCACAGAGGCTATAAGTAATAATAATAATTAATAATATAATAATAAGCTCTGATCTTCCTTTTAAAGTATGAAAAGTAGTCTTTTGGATCAAGCTTAACATATCTCATTAAACAAAGGTTCCCAGTTATTACATGAGCTGCTGAAGCCTGAAGCATGTCCATATATAATGACTCTATAATAAAACAGCACAAACACACGGAGGCATGTAGACACACTCGTGTGTAACAGAGAGCACACGCACATCCAGAGCTGCAACCATCAGTGGATTGATCAATTAACAGAAAATAATCATTATCTTTGATTTTTAGGACAAAACATGACTTTCTTTCACATTAGAGTTAAAATATTGGAAAATGATGATTATCAATTCTCACAGTCAGAGGTGAAGTTCTTCAATGTCTCATTTTGTCCAACCAACAGTCCAAAACCAAACATAATCAATTTATTATCATGAATGACAACAGAAAGCATTAAATCATCTGAGCAGCTGAAACTGGCAAACTGCTTATGGTCAGGCTAAATGACTTTGATCATCAGAACAGGTTTTTCCTTTTGCTGCAGCTCTTCATCTTAGTATTTTTCTGATCATTTACAGGCCAAACAATTCAGAAAATAGTGTAATGACAGAGGTGGTTCATTGCAGCTCATGTGGAAATGTTTAGTGTCTTATCATTTGACATGAATTGAAATAATGTCTGTGTCATCTGTTCTCCCCCTCCATCATCATTATTTCTCCTTGCTTCCTTTGGTTTTTCTTTTCTATCCTCTCCCTCCATCAGATCTGTCCATCTAACCTCTACTCCCTGCTTCCACCCTACTCCTCTCATCCATCTGTCTGAAAGCTTCTATCTGACTCTTTTCATCTTATAATCCTGAAATTCCTCCATCCACACAGGCTCGCTGCTCTTTTGTTTCCATGGTAACATAAGACCACTGGAGAAGGCAGGAAGTCTGCTCCAACACCAACAAACACAGGCACATATGATTTCTCTTCTGATCAGTGAGTCTGGATGACTGATCCTGTCATGAATGAACTGTGAGGCTCAGACTCACTCTCTGGTTTCACTGAATCCTGGATCAACTGCTTCTGTTTAACTCTCAGCTCATCAGATCAGATATCCAGAGATTAGTCTGAGAAATGCATTCAGTTCAGCACTAAAACATGTAAAAAGCAGAACTAGAAAGCAATGTGCTGTGGTGTCATGAGACCATCATATATGTTTATGTTCTGATGAATCAGGTCTTTCTACATGACCAACAAAACATCTCATCTCCATTTTCTTTGGGCTTGAGGTCAAGTCACCAATGTTTGTCTGACAGCAAAACACAGAATTGAATCATCATATTTCTGACGACAGGTGAGCACGAATACTAACAGAGCAACAGCTTCTGCAGACTGGCATCATCATTAGACATGAATACAGGTTATCATCCGTCAGTAGATCACATCCAGAGCACAGACAGCAGAAAGGTTCACTAACTAACTGATCTGCTGTGTTTCAGTGTGATATCTTCAGGCCGCTGCTAGCTAGCGTTAGCTCGCTGCAGAGATGAAGTGAAGCGAGTAGAATCTGGACAACAAACACTGAGAGACAGTCAGAGCGGCTGAACACCCGCAGTCACCTGCAGCAGGTGAACATGTGAAACTGACCACGACACAGTTTACAGGACTGTTAATGTAATGCTTGCTTTCATGTTACTATTCGACTTTAACAATATTTTTGTGCATATTGTAATAACTCTGTTCTTCTACGAGTTACACTGAGTACAGTTACCATGGCAACTGTACTCAGTGTAAATCACATTTAACTTTATCGTGTGTATGTCAGTGTGTTTCTGACACACACACACACACACACACTACTGGGATACCTGGATTAAAATGGTGATTATGTATCCAAACAATAATGATAGATGTCTCAGTAAAATAAATAAATTAAATTAAATATAAATTAGGAACAGAGCTCGCTTAATATGCATTAATGTTTGAAACCGTCCGTCTCTGCATGTTAGAAAATGAAACTGTTGTTGACTTCATGAAAGGAGAATGTGTTAAATAATACAGAGGAAATGTGATTGAAATGTGGTTTCACTGCACGGCAATGTTCAGTAAATGTGTTAATACAATCTCTCAGCCTGCTGTTCTGACTCGCTGTGACGTCTGTAATGTGTTTATTTATTTTATTAAACTTTAGGCTGATTCCTGAAACGTCACATTCATGTACATCACAACTAAAATGTCAGGATTCATTTGTCTCACAGTCCTTAGCGTACATTTAACAACATCTAACTACTATATGGGTCATTTAAAGCAATTTATAGCAAACTGGATGTAAAATAGCTTTTATATATGCAGCACTGTGCAAATGTTTAGATTTTTATCCATAATGCAAAGCCACCAGAAAGTCTGATCAGTCCCAGTTTATTCTGCAGAAATGAGCTCAAACATCCAGCCAGAGTCAGAGAACTATGTTCACTGACAGAAGAACAAGGAAGGAGCCTGATCTCAGCATCGTGGAGTCAGTCTGGATCACATGAAGAGACAGAAGCAGCTGCGACGCCTGAATCCACACAAGAACTGAGGTAACAACCAACCTGCCGAGTACCTGAAACTCTGCAGGTGAACTGAGGAGAACTGATGCTGTTTTAAAGG
Organism: Pampus argenteus; assembly: GCA_036937835.1. Classification (NCBI taxonomy): domain Eukaryota; kingdom Metazoa; phylum Chordata; class Actinopteri; order Scombriformes; family Stromateidae; genus Pampus; species Pampus argenteus. The sequence continues at coordinate 410,052 of CM072863.1, read as the reverse complement.
CAAAGCTGCTCACACCAAGTATTTATATCATTTATGTTTCCTCTGTTTACTGAACTCAGCATGAGGTTAATTGACAAAACTAACAAAACTATTCAAGGCATTACTTAAAAGCAGCCTCACTTTACTTTTAGAGCCTAAAACCAGGTTGCCACGGCAACGGGCATGTCAAAAATTGACAACTATGATGAAGAACTATGACAAATAACGCAACTGGACATTGTTTGTTGTTTGTTTCCAAGACACTAATTATTTGTATAGTTTTGTGATTTTATCGTTTTTATTCCTGTAACTCCTGTATCTTTGTTCTAATTTCCTGTAAATGTGCAGATATTTAAAGGTTTTAATATTTAACATGGCTGTAAAACGGTGGATAAAACCTTCTGAGCCACAACACATGACACCTGTAATGTTTCTGCACAGACACACACAAGTGAAACATGCATGATCAAGCCCATCGCACAGTCGTGTGTGGTGCTGTATATTATACAGGACTGTAACCTGTTACTGATGGTAAACAATATACAGCCTGATGAAAGTCTGATGATGGTAGATGACAGTCAGGAGAGCAGAGAATAGTAATAATAATTCCCTCCACATGAAGAAAGCCTTCAGCTAATCACATGTCTGCGTGTTCAAGTGGCTGCTACTGTCCTAATATCCATCTGAAAGCCACTTCAACACTTCATAACGTCCAATAACAGACAAGAACTTATGAAAAGGCTTCGTCATGAGTGGAATACAAAGACGTGATGGATGAAGTAACATGGGCAGTGATGCAACAGAAGAGAAAGACATGCTGATAAGAACAAGCTGGTATCTCATCAGTGTGACTGTCAAAACATGAATGTGGAGCCACAGAAAGAAAAGTCCTTCAGCATCAACATCATTGTTCTCAATAGGTTGTTTATAAGTTAATCTAGAATCAGGAAGTAAGTGCACACTGAATCAGAGCTCAAGTCTGGACGTCTTTATCAGGACAGAATGAGGCCGATACATAAAGTAAAATGACCAGTGACACTACAATCATCTAATCATATTTACATGTCAAAACACCTCCATCATCAGAAGAATTAAAAGCATTCATATGAAAGGTCAGACAAAAATAACAAACAGTCTTGATGCTAATTGTGTGCAAACATTTTCTTAAAGAATTACTATTAAAAATTTAAAATTAATATATTTAATTGATTATCTGTGAAACCAACCTATCATAGTGGTCAAATCATGTAATTACAACGTCCTTTCCGTCATGCACACTAGACCAAAAAACATTTTAGCCACACACAAACAGGAGCAGCTGTTAAACGCTGAAGAAATGTTTCTGAGTGAAATATCAGAATTTGATCCATTTGGTCCAATAAAATTTGAAAGTCTAGAAGCGCCCATGATTACAACATTTTATCTTGTGCTCTGTAAGACCCAAAAACTCGGAAGCCTGAAGGATCACATTACAATTCATCCTGAGGGGAACATGAATGTGGGAACCAAAACTCACAGAAATCCATCCAATAGTTGTTGAGATATTTCACTAAAGAACTACAGTCGACCTTGCGGTGGCGCTAGATGACAAGTCAGCAGGATTCATCCTCTAAGGAAAACGAATGTCAGTCCAGCAGATGTGGATATTTCACAGCATTAGTGAAAGCTTTGACCTGCTGGTGACAGAAAAGGTGTGAGGACCACCAGAGTGGTGAAAATGTTTCCTCTGGTGACTGAATGTCTGCTGGAAATTTCAGGTTAATCCTTCAGATACCAAAGTGGCTGCCAGACATGTATAGAACCACGCAGCTAACAGATAAAACTGCTCGTCATGTCCATTATCAGTGTTGCAGCGTTTACACAACTTTTTTTCTATAATGGTTGAATGCACATGTGACTCTTCACAGTGTTTGTATCCAGCACAATCGTAAGGAAAGACCTGTCTAATCCTCTGTACTGCTCCTTCATGAACATTTTCCACTCCTGAAAGCATTTCAGACTTGTCGGGACACAACTATTGGAAAAAAATTCTCCCAGCTAAGAGAGCTCAGCAGTAAAAGCAATAAAAATCACTGCAGAACACGCTGATGTGGTGGACAGAAACAACCTCCCTAGAGCCCAGGCCTCTCCTGCTGCAGAGCTGCTAAGCTAATTAGCCCTGGTCTCAATCTAATCTGTAGATAGCTGCAAGCTGCTTCTGATGTCTCTCAGCCCGGGGTAATGGACAATAATTAGCACCATTGATTTTCTACACGATGGAGGGAGGAGCAGGAGGAAAGCTGTTAATAGTCCTGATGGGAACAGAGGGAGACACGGATGGACAGATCAAATCCTCTGCAAATAAATCAGTGAGTCCACACAGAGCAGAAGACTACATGAACGCTGGTAAATGGAGGATGACAGAAAGAAAATGGACGAGTGTAATGAAGCTACTGTGAGGCTTTCTGCATGCAAATTATACAGAAATAAGGACCAGGAGTCAGTTCAGAGGATGAGAGGGAGGGTTTAGAAGAAGAAGAAATGGAGGCAGCAGGAGGAATATTTGAAAGATTTAAATCAAATAAAACAGCAAACATTGAAGCAATAATTAACAAGCCTACAGACGAGGGTCAGGGATGGTTCATGTACGATATGCTGCAATATGGCCAAAACGACAACAATAATAAGATACCTGCAGGCCGTCAGAGGTTTATATCAAATTATATGTAATTTCCCAGGTTGGGATTACTAAAGTATATCTAATAAATCACAGATGAGTTGGTAACATGGAGAAAAATTCAAGCAAAAAGCAACTTCTCACATCTCTCCCATTTTGGCTTCCTTGCACTGGCTACCTGTTAAATCTAGAATAGAATTTAAAATTCTTCTCCTAACTTACAAAGCTCTTCATGGTCAGGCACCATCATATTTAAAAGAGCTCATAGTACCTTACCACCCCACTAGAACATTGCGCTCCCAGGATGGTGGGTTCCTTGTGGTTCCTATAGTGTCTAAAAGTAGATTGGGAGCCAGAGCTTTCAGCTATCAAGCTCCTCTTCTGTGGAATAAACTACCACTCTGTGTTCGGGAGGCAGACACGATCAACACCTTTAAGAGTAGACTTAAGACTTTCCTGTTTGATAAAGCTTATAATTAGGGCTGGCTCAGGTCATCCCTTAGTTATGCTGCCATAGAACTAGACTGCTGGGGGACTCACATACTCTCTCGCTCTCTCTCATTCTCTCTCTCTCCTTATCTATCCATCTATCTAATCCATCTATCTATCATGTTACTAATTAAACTTCTTCCCCGGAGTTTCTGTGCTCTCTCGCCCAGCAGGTTCTTGTGGACTTTGTCTGCTGCTGTGGTCCTGCGTGGCGTCTACTGCATGTGTTGTCGCCGTCATCATTGTTGCCATATCCCCATTACAGTTTATAGTTATGTAATGATTTGCTGCTACTGTAATAATTCATCATTCATTGTAACCTATTCTTATCATCAACTGTAATTCATTATTATTCATTGTACAATATGTGGAGTGTACAATATGTGTGTGTTGATTTGTTCTGTACATGTGACATCATTGCACGTCTGTCCGTCCTGGGAGAGGGATCCCTCCTTTGTGGCTCTTCCTGAGGTTTCTTCCACCTTTTTCCCTGTTAAAAGGTTTTTTTGGTGGGCAAGTTTTTCCTCACTCGAATCGAGGGTCTAAGGACAGAGGGTGTCACTCCCTGTACAGATTGTAAAGCCCTCTGAGACAAATGTATTTTGTGATTTTGGGCTATATAAATAAAATTTGATTTGATTTGATTTGATTTGATTTGAACTTAAATCCAGGTAAGAACGTTCTCTCCTCTCATTGGTCAGATGTGTCTGGGGCGGGAGCGACAACGTAAACACAGGAAGAATAAGAGCAGGTCCAGGTCCGGACCTACTGACAGAGTTCAGATTGTAGTCAGTCACATGATCACATTCCCACAACAAACGGGCTGAGACCACTTCATCTAAAGGGTCTCTGACTACTGAGTTGATCTTTCTATTAAAGTGAGTAGGATTCATTCTCTGGGGAACATGAATGTCTGCACAACATTAGTGCATGGGCAGACAAAGCCATGCTGTAGCATGGCTAAAAACTAAAACTTTAACTGTCACACATTTAAATTGAAAAGCTGTGAATATTCAACCAGGAGGCAAAAGGTCTGGCAGAGCTACAGCACTTAAGCAGGATGATGGAAAACCTTTTCGCATCTCATTCTGCTGTCAGATTTTTCATGGCCGCTGCACAAATGTCAGGTCTTCATAAGTGTGCAGGGGGGCAGAGGTGGCCTGGAGACTGAATGCTGCTGCCTCATTGATTTATTACATGCAAACACTTCAACACCCACAAGTGGCCAAAGAAAAGCAGGAGGTATGAGAGAAACATTAGGACATGAAATTAATTTAGGCTGTCCAATCAGTGCAGTACAAAACAGGAAACTCATACAGAAATGTGCTTCTGTGAGCAGTTATTGTCGTCTATGCTTATTGTTGAGGTGGTAGTTGGTGGTACTTTCACCTCTTACTATACAATGACTGTAAGTCTTTTAAACTTAAACCATCTGATCCTTCTGTATTTTCTGCAGCATCACGGCTGTGTGCTGAAGTGTTTGGTTGGGTGTAGTTAGATGCAGCAGTGAAGCCGGGACATACATACTGTAAGAACACCAGAGCATTTCCAGCTGTTTGTGTAGGTACTGTATATATTTATGTATTTGAATTGTTCCTTGTGGCGTCAGCAGGATCAACTAAGTGATCTACTGTATGTGTTCTATACACACTGGTACATACACACTAATGCTTTCACCACCTAAATCCAGAAACTGATGATTTCCTTAAAATTCCCCTTAAGTGCTTTAAAAGAGAGCCGAAACATGTGACACCGTCACAGATGTAATCATGTGACGGATTCATGTCATTTATTCACTCAGTCTGTTTACATTTGCTTTTTATCCACACAGCTACTGTTACACCTCAGTCAACAGGAAACTCTTTCTGTTAAATTTCAGATTTTTCCACGGCGGTTTCTATATGTTCAAACTGAAAATGCAAATAAAACAGGTGGATCTGAGCACATTGATTGGGCGTTTAAACATCTCACTGCCAGTGATACACTCATCCCTCTTTTATTTTTACAGCAACCAGAGTAAATGAGAGGATCCCATCAGCTGTAACATCTATTTCCCAGTAAAGTGCCTGCAGCCCATTACAGTCACATGACTCACATTCATTAAACTGTGACTCACTGAGCGATGGATGAGTACGACCACTGGTTTTATAGAAAAAAAGCAGGAGAATTATAAAGTGCTGAGGCTCAATTAGATTATGAAACATTTTGTTTAAAATTAAGACAGTTACCCGTTACGACCACGTGCAGAAACACGGTTTGTGATAGGTAGCATAACAAGCTAGTGAACACTGTTCCTGCACATGCTCAGTAGCGTCAGCCTTACACATAACTACTCTCTGGAGACTGAAAACATCTCTGTTATTAGTCTGTGGAGCCGTTTCTAAACAAACTAATGTGACCCAGTGCAACACCCTGAGTAGTGTAGTAGTGTTGCTCCGATTGATCGGCTGCCGATCATGATCGGCCGATATTGTCTAAAAATAGCCTGATCGGCGATCGGAAAAACATGCCGATCAGGAAGCCGATCACGTGACGTACATTATTAGCGACGTTTGAAACATTTTGAATGTTAAGATTCATATTTTTATTTTGAAACATGGATATTGTTGATATTGGTGACATGGATATTGTTCTCAAAGGCTACAGTAAAATAAAGGCATTATGTACATTTGAAGATTTTGACTGTTTTTTATAGTTAATTATTTAAAATTTGAAATTCATTCTTTGATCGGCAGTGATCGGCAAATCAAGTTTTTTGGTGATCGGTATCGGCGATCGGCCCAAAAAATGGTGATCGGAGCATCACTACTTATTAGTATATCAGGTCATTATTGGTTTGGATCCAAATATGAGATTTGTTAACAAAAAAAGAAGAGATTATAAAAATAGAAAATGTTCTGTCAGTTGATTAAAGGTTGCAGCTCTATTTTCAACTTTCAATAAATACACAATAAATGAACATACAGCTTTAAATACAACATGAGCAAATAAGCATTACAATTTGTGGATTACTATCATTATGCCAAAGAATATAATAACTGTGTGTCCTTCTCTGGTCTCATGTGGCAGCGTGCAGAGCTTCACTCTGATGTGATACCAAGCAGTAAATGAGCAGAGTGAAGAGATTCAGCCCCAGAATCAGTCACTTCCTGTCAGCTGGTGGCACCAGCCAGAGCTTTTATCGTTTGGTAATTACATTTCCACCATACTGCAGACCAGCAACACCCTGAGATATGCCCCGCACACTGGGTGTGCTGAAAGCAGTAAAACAAGGCTCAAATATGGCTGAAACTGGATTATCCAGTTAACCACGCAGACAAAACACCCTTCAGACGCATTAGGACACTGTTAAACAAGTCTGTGGATGCTTTAATCCAAATGATGCACCACACAGCACCATGAGATTGCACACTTCAAAGTACAAGTGGCCTAAAGGGACATGTCCCCAAACTTCTATGAACAAAGCCGAATTATTATCGGTGCAGACTGTCAGTAGACCTTCACAGTATAATCTGGTTGGAGAGTTATTGAGAGGTAATGAGCTCTTCCTCACAGCCATGTCACTGCAGGGACGGCGTGATAATTAAAGCTCAACCAAATGTTGATGAAAATCTTCATCGTCGGCTGCAGATTATACACACAACAAAGTCAACACAAAACACTCAGCAGACGCTTCATCTTCGTCTCACTATAGTCATCTCCTGGAAATATTCACAGCTTTTGTCTTCAGGACATGTTACAGAAACAGTGGTGCAGTTTGTTAAATGCTGACTCAGTAGTTGTTATTCTGCAACACTCTTAATAAATTAGACTCCTGACGAGTCTTTAACTGACAAAAGACAATAGTTGTCAGTGTGTAGATTTGTGTGTCATGTGATATATAATTTCCTAACAGCAGCTGCTGTGCAACTGTATTATAAAGTGCTCATTACGTTTTTAAGAAACAACCTAATATGCTGATATGTAGTTTGATACATAAATCGATAATCTTCTTAACAGTGTTTGTCAATAAACAACAACATATGAACTCAAACACAATGAATTAGCACTTACCAACTAAACCAATTTGACAGTTTAAATCCTACATATGTCTTATAAATACCTATAAGATTAAAGATTAAAGATTAAACTACTAAAGATTAAAGTAAAATATATGAATTCCAGGAAACAACAAACAAGTGAGCAAAATGAGTCACCAGAAACATGTAAAAAAGAGCTTTCTGAGAAGAAACGACCAACAGAGCTGTGAACCAGGTGCATTATGGGTACCAGAAAGTGTCCTACCCTTGTCTGTCTCCATCCACCAGGATCCGAACCAGGATGCCTGTAACAGCGACGAGGATCGGGTAGTGGTCGACACTCTCCAGACCTGCAACACAGACGGCAGCTTCATGGTCAAATAATAGAAACAAGGCTGAAAGAAGACACAACAGTTTACTCACTGCTGGTTAGAGATGAAACATGATGAGAGGTTATAGATAGATAGATAGATAGATAGATATACTTTATTAATCCCAAAAACTGGGAAATTAAAGTATAAATATTATATATTCTGCATTTATATTCCCTCGAGTATAATGATATTTGACATACAAGAGATGTTTTATACGAATATTAAACTCTGTTATGTCAGTGATCAGTAACATATTACATACTTATATAACAACAATATAACAATGACTGTTAAAGAGAGTCTGCATTATGAATTCATTTACTGCTGCAGAGCAAGATTATTTTCCACAACTTCCAAACCTGCAGCCGATCTCCAGAGGAGTCGTACAGCTCGATCAGAAGGAGAATAATAAGTCACACCCATTAACAGACGTCTGTGTGCTGTCGTTTCTCACTATATCCTATCACTTCACTGATATGTAACTGGAAATCTGTAATCTGTAATGTAACCTTTTTTAAGTATGATGTTGATAATATAACCTTATTATTGTGAGCAGGTTACTATATGGTTACCTACATGTTACTGAACAGTTCAACAACTGTGATCTTCACATGTGTTGTTATTTCTCTCTAATATGAGCAGCATGTAGCAGGCAGGTAGAAATGTTCCTTCCTCATGTGTCTGGCTAGTTTGAAAAACATGGAAAATTATCAGGAAATTACAGAACTGTACGATAAAGGTGTGTGTGTGTGTGTGTGTGTGTGTGTGTGTGTGTGTACCTGGCAGTCGTAGGTTGACAACACGATCAAACAGGTTCTTCTCTGCTGTCACTCTGTTCAACACCTGGTTCAACAACTGCAGAGAAACGCACACGGTCTGTTCAGACTGAAGCTCAAGTTCAACTCTAAGTGTGTGCTGCTCTGAGAAGGCAGATAGAGAACAACTTCCACGCAGGTCATAATCATTAGTCAGGTTTCCTCTCGTCCTCCAGATCGAGGACGTTTCAGTCACTTAATGTGTCTCAGCAGAGATGAGTAGGCTTTACAGGAACTGAGGCACCACAACATATTCCAACCATAAAAGGAGTATAAAAAAAACACGCCATTTTCACTTTTCAGTTTTTGTACAGATTAAATAAACAAATAAAATACACCATGCTCTGCTATCTTCATATTTAAACCATTATCTCATCTCTATGACGACAGTGTGGCCGTTCAAAGCAGCTCAACACCGTTCAGTGAACCCAGCACACGTTACATCATCTCTCCTGCGGATCACCTGAGCCAGTCGTCTGAGCAGCAGCTCTGCGGACGGCCTCGACCAATCCAGGAAGATCTCTGGGACCAGAGTGACGGTCATCTCCAGCACACGCAGTAGACTGACGGACAGGTCGAAGCACGTCGCACACACCTGCAACAGAAAACAGTTCACTCAACACATCTGTACACTGGTTTGATGTAACATGAAGAAACTCTATTTGGTTGTTTTTCATTTATATTTCTTTATTTTGTATTCTTATTCACTTGTGTTGCATGAACATGTACTCGATTCACAGATTCACAGGATGTAACTAGTGAAAAATGACAAACCAGCAGACGTTATAATGACTTCTGCTTCCTCCTTTTTTATTATTTTTCTACATTTCTATATCCACATGATTAAAGGGAACATGTTACAGTGTTGAAGCCTTCTTCATTTTACAGATATAAGACAGAGAAAAGCAGCAACAGTTTCTGATTATCAAGAACATTTTTCTGTTGATCAACTAATTGATTAATTGATACATTGATTGTCAGTGAAAGGTTTTTGATCTCATCAGGGATCATGTGTTACAATAATAATGCAAAGACTGGAGGGCATCAGTGAACGTTGTCATTACAAATGTGTATCATTTTATACAATGCATGCAACGCTGCACCTACATAAACTGAGCTTTCTGGTTATGACTAACATTATCATTTTAATATACTGTTCACCTTAAGTTGTGGTGGAAAGTTTTATCGATTACCTTCAGCTGACGAGTGTCCACAAAGTTCCTCTCCGGACGCTCAGCAGCCTGCTGGATCTGGAAAAAAACAAGACGCATTGATAAATAGGAAGAAATAAATGAATAGAAGTCACAAAATAAAACCACACAGACTTATTTCACTCATGTACATAAACTGATGTTTAAATTTCAACTTAATACAACACACTCCACATTTATTGATGCTGCACTATATTTACTATCCGAGTGTCTCAGTTGTGCAGATGTGAAAATGACTGTTGATGATTGATAAGAGACTGAAGTCTCAATGTTACAGAGGAAACAGAGGAACAGTTCATCTTTCAAATGGAGGCGTTTTGGTCACATTTTGGAGGAGAGATCTGGAGAAGACAATGTTTTCTGACTCCAGATCTATTACCCCAGTCCTCATACAAGCAGACTTTATTAAATTTAAAGAGCCTTGTAGTGTCACAGACGTTTCTGCTTGTTGTTAAAACAGTGCCTCCCTTTAAGTTTGTTGTATCAAGAATCAATTCTGAATCAAATCCTGAAACCGAGAACAGAAATCTAAATGTGTGAGATTATTAAAGATTCACAAGAAAGGAAAATACTGCTCGCAGCTCAGCTGTGGAGTGAAGTGCTGAGTGCTGAGCATCACTGAGGGAACAATAAACTGCTGCTGGGTGGAAGGAAACACACCGTCCCCTCAGGAATATCCCCAACCCATTAGAAGACTTAGTGCTGCTAACATGGATGATTCATGAGTCTTACTGAGAATTTATCTGAAACCCACAGTAATCTGGTTTGAGGGAAACAGTATTTCTAGAACCGGCCTGAATTGGCTCCTCAGATTCTGATAATATGACTGATGAAGGCAGAGAAGTTGTTGGATGATGAGGAAGCAAACAGGGAGCGAGGGGAGAAACTTGAGAGATGTGAAACAAAGATTCCTGGCTGGAATTCACTCAGGAGCATCACGGCTTTCAGCTCGCAGCAAAACCCTTTTTAACCTCTTTCAGTCCGCTGGGACTTTTGTGTCTCTGTTGGTTGTGGTGCTGGATCTGTCTCAGTACACCCACATCTGACCTCTGAATTTACCAAACTTGTCTATTTCAGACCAGGCTGTGCATCTTCATCACTGAAAGTTTTTTCTCTTTTAAAACTGAAGTATAAATCTCACTTTGTGTCAGTTGTTAGTTTTCAAGTTCAGAGTCTTCTTCACACAAGTAATGTGCAGCCAGCTGTAATGTGCTCATTACTGCCCCCAGAGGTCAGAAAACACCCACTGATTCAGTCTTTGTACAGCCAAAAGATCTTGTGACAATATTTTAAATATTGTAATAAGTTCAATTACTAAGTTTATTGATGATATTGTGCTTTTTATGATGAAATCAGAAATGTCAACTATAAAACCTTAAGAAAAGTGAAGAGTGAGTCAATAATTCATACAAATAATATGATGGATAATTTCTCCAACAGTAGATGGACTGATAAACCCTCCATCATCAATCTCTCCTGAGCTGCTCTGACTGCTGAATGTAAACTCTCTGGTAAACTTCCCACGTCCTATATTAATAAGAATGACGTCGTCCATATTCACAGACTCGAGTATTTCTGCTTTTACCTCTTGGATCATGCCGATGAACTCAGAGAAGGCCCAATTGAGCTGGTTCAGGACACTGTTGAGGAAAGAGGCGGCCATGTCTTTGTCCATGCTCAGCAGCTCTGCCATGTGTCTCTGCAGCAGCAACGATGGACAGGGCTCTAAACCAATCAGATGAGAGAGGACGGGTCAGTGTTTCTCAGGAGAGGAGGCTGGACGGCTCACCGCAGCATCATTTAGAGCAGACAATGACTCAGCAACTATACTGTAATGTATAGAAACAATTCAGTAAGATGTCTGAAAGATGATTAAAAACATATTATATATGTGACATGTTATTACTGAGAGAACAGAACCGACACGAGGTTCAATAAACACAATGTTGTGTTCCAGATGTAGTCAGTCTCACCACCACATTATACAACAATAACTATAATAACAACAGACAAACAAGTAGACCCCGACACGGTTATCCTGAACAACATAGAGGTCAGTGATCATAGCGAGTTTCAGCTCATGACTGTTCTCATTCACTCTCAGCTCTCATAGTGTTGTTTTCAGTAGGCAGCTGTAAAAGCCACTGTACATAACCATTTGCACTTAGCAGCTAAAAAGCTAGATGTTTCCCTCAGGAGTTGGTAGAGAGCAGAAACAGAGCTGACAGGGAGTGAATATTGGACTTAGATTCACCAGCTGGACACAAACACGACTCCACATGATGATAATATCACACATCAACTTCAAACTGACTCCATGTCACCAGTTGAAATGAAGGAATAAAATAAAAAAGGAATAAAAGGAACAAAGTGCAACGTCTGAGAAAGTGTTGTAATTACATGAGGAGAAAATCTATAAAGAAAAACATCCACAATGAACACGTTTAACCAAAATCTCTAGACTGTGGCACAAATGTTAATAATAATAATAACCTGCTTTAAAAAGGAGGAGGACACACAGTAACTCACACACTGGGATCAATATTATCAATACTACATGTACTGGCTTCCACTCTTCAGGTGAGGCTGTCCACACAGGTTGTTCATTCAAACAGGCAAATAAATAAATGTGTTATTACAGCAAACTAAAAGAAGACCGTGAAAAACAAAAAGGGGAAAAAATAACTTACTTTGGAAACTAGCAATGGACAGATCCCCTGAAAGGCATGCAGATAGATGAGAGGCACACAAATGAAAGTTATTATCATGCAGGACAGAGCAGAAAAGGCTGAAACAAAGAGCATGCTGGGAAGGTGCTTAGCCTAGCTTAGCACGAAGACTATCATCCAAACCACCCTGTTCTACAAATTCAGACTAACATGCTGCTATCAGGATAAATTAATCCTGCAGCCAGATAATTTCATGTTTGAAGGCAGTTTGAGGATTGATTATGGATCCTGAATGATTAAAGGCAGAATGAGTGCAATACAACACAACAGCTCTGCCATAAATTCTACTTTTATGAAGCTTTACATTTTCTGTTTCTGTATAAGTGTTGTATTGATTATATTGGTTAATGTTTATAGACAAAATAATAAATCAATAATGAAATTAAGGGTACACTCTCTCTGTTAGAGGCCCAAACTCTTCACTGATAAACCCGCCAGAGAAAAGAAATGATTCAGTTTGAAACGTCTCTCTCTGTTAAATGATGATGAAATGAGTTCAACCAGAGGAAGCTTTCCACACAAACACACGTTTCATTATCAAGACAAAGACAGCAGACACTGAAACACCTGACATATGAATTACTGTGATTTTACCTCCATTTTAACACGACTGTGTTCAGAAAACACCAAGTTCAGATATCTGTATTCCTAAAATCAATCAACTGAGTCACTGTTTGAGAGGAAATGTGTTTTACATTCAACACACACACAGACGCACACACACACTGATAATTAAAGCAGTAAATCAAACAGAAGTGTGGTAAAAATAAACCTAATGTAGACAAGCTGTCATGGCCTCAATATATTTATAGAGACACATGAAGGAAAATAGAAGCAGGACTCTGACCTGAAGCAGACACGTGATCAAAAACCAGAGAGATCATCACCTGAAGATTATTGATTCCTTAATTTTGTCTTAATCATTTTTAGAGTTATCGATCAGACACAAATCACCATGGCAACACAAAAGCACGAGGCCGAGAGACGCTGCACACACGCACAGCACTTACTCTGCAGACTGGGCAGGTTGGCATCCTCAGGTTTAGTTTTCAGGAGGTGAGGCAGGCGAGTGTACCTGTAGCCGAAGCCACAACCCTGCAAGACAAACAACAACAACAACGCGCTAAAAGAACCATAACGTGACACAAACAGCAGCAGTCAAACGTTTGGACACAGCTTCTCATTCAAGGGTTTCACGGTTTGTGTGTGTGTGTGTGTGTGTGTGTGTGTGTGTGTGCACTCACCCTCCACAGTCGGACAAGGATCCAGTTGGTCTGAGCCCAGGGTCTCTGTTCATATGGAGCCAACAGATTCCTCATCATAGCAACACGCCTAAAACACATGATCATCAGCACTGACCTGGAGAACTGACCAATCAGAGAGAGGAGAGCAGACAAACACTCACTGTTCCTCTGGGATCCTCTCCACCGCCCTGAGGGATTGTGGGTAGCAGACGTAGCTGGCCAGAGCCTGCATCAGAGAGTCTTTGATATCTGACAGCAGACAAACATTTTAATAACGACACACAGACTTGCTTTAATCACAGATATACTGAACGCATCACATGAACAGAAAAATGTTGCCTAAAGAGAAAACATGCGTGATGCGGAGCAGCTGGAAGTCGTCCTCAGAGCATATCATTCAGGAAAATAATAAAGATCGGTTCAAAAGACTGTTTAAACAGTATATATATATATGTGTGTGTGTGTGTGTGTGTGTGTGTGTGTGTGTGTGTGTTACCTGTCCCGACTATACGTGGATCTGCAAAGTGCTTAGCAAGGATAGCAGCTAGTTGAGTCAAGGTTTCTTCATAGCCTGAGGGTAGAAAATATATGATAAAAATATGTTGACATCTGCTGTTATTGTTCACTTCCTGTCGCTAAAACTAATGCGTGGAACATTTAAAATCCTTCCATTATCAAGCTGCATCAAAGGTTTGTATTCATGCTCCATTAATACTTCAGATATAGTATTATTGTGTAATGATATAACAATCATGGTAGTTGCAGCTATAAGATCTGAGCGGGTTAAATATGAAATAAGATTCAGAGTAAACAGGTCAGAGGTTTTTGGAACAGGACCCATGTTGTTATTTTATATGTTAGAAATGTGCCTGAAGCACAAAAACAACTTTACATTGGTATTATGATTTATTATTATTATTATTATTATATAGCTGCTTGTTAATTAATTGACACTGAACACACTGTTGTGAAGTTCTGCTTAAAAACAACGTTCTTGTCTTCATCATTTTAATGTGTAGCGGTATCAGCCTACAGTCTCTTTATCTTCAGCCCGTTTACATGCTCTGCTGTTCTGATGTCGCTCTTCTTTTTTAACTATATGATCAATCTCTCAGCCTCATTTGTACTTAAGGTACTGTAGTTGTTGTGAGCAGCAGTGGTTATCTCTCACTCGGATTAAAACTTAACCGTACCTGTACATTTCCAGGAAATAAGTATAAAATAAAAAGGTCCTTTAAAATAAAGTGTTACCATTTTCTTTTTTCTAATCTTTCAGACCAAACGATTAATTTAATAAATACTCTGCAGGACTGACTCCCTGTCTGTACCTGGCAGCTCCTCCATGCTGTTGGCGGGGCTGAAGTAGTTCTTCAGGGCGCTGTAAGCGTTCATGGCCACGTTGAGGTAGAACTCAGGAGCGAAGGCGAACAAGGAGCCCGTGTTGTCTGCGTGTTCGATGGTCCGGATGCACACACACAGCAGCCAGTACACATCCAACATCTTTTCCTGCACAGATAAACAGGGTAAACGCAGGTACACACACACACACACACACACACACACACACACACACACACACACACACACACACACACACACAGAGCTGCTGGATTACCTTGGAGTAGATGGTGGCGCGCACACACACACATAAACACACACACACACACACACACACACACGCACACACACACACACAGAGCTGCTGGATCACCTTGGAGTAGATGGTGGCGCGCACACAGACACACACACACACACACACACACACATAAACACACACAGAGCTGCTGGATCACCTTGGAGTAGATGGTGGCGCGCACACACACACACACAAACACACACACACACAGAGCTGCTGGATCACCTTGGAGTAGATGGTGGCGTTGATCCAGGCCAGTCTCCTGCTCAGGTGGTTCAGCTTCTCTGCAAACACCTTCTGGCTCTTCTGGAGCTCGTCCAGGATGTCTGCTCTCTGACGGAAACAACACACAGCACAGACAAAGAGGAAATGTTAGTTAAAGGTTAAACTTTTTCATGATATTCTAATTTTATGACCAGCACCTCATCACATCAAACCCCGAACTGGCTAAACAGGAAGTAACTAGGTTTGTGGAAAATCTTATCATGCGAAAAGAAATTGCAGTATTTTTCATTGAATTGTGATTTTTACCAATTCCTGCAATTTTAGACTAACATTTATGACGACAATCCAAAAAAAAATCTGAAGGGCCCATTGGCTGCATAAATATAGAACATCAGCATCGCCCCCTGGTGGCTGGCTGCAGTATATGTCATAAGTCCCGCCCCCTGGTGGCTGGCTGCAGTATATGTCATAAGTCCCGCCCCCTGGTGGCTGGCTGCAGTATATGTCATAAGTCCCGCCCCCTGCGTGTCAGCAGACAGGACGTGAGCCAAACATGTTGTTCTTTTCACACTGATGTGCTCGTGTTTATAATCAGTTTGTTTTCATCAATTCTTTGCTGATATAAAGAGGGGATGTGACGTCATGATTGACAGCTGTGACAGCCACACTTTAACCTCCGTCAGGCAGTGGGATGACTCTACTCTATCATCTTTATCAATCAAAAAAACTTGCTTTACTTAACATCTATTAATTAATTAATTAAGTAGTCAATTAGCAACTATTTCTGCAACGATTTTGACACTTTATGAGGAAAATTAATCAACAGATTAACCGATAATGGAAAATAATCACTAATACAGTGTGAAGTGATGTGAGATTAAGAATAATACTTAATACAAATCACGATCCACAAATAAACTGTGATGTGATACTATAGGAGAATTTATTGATCCCTGGGAGGAAATTCACAAGCTGCACAGCCGCAACATTGACGTGATGAACACATGAATGCATCGATAATTATATTCCAATAAAATAATAATAATTAGCCTAAAAAAGGCCGTTCTGTATAATGAGTATTTAAGTAAGTAAGTAAATTACGTTTAAAAGTTCAGAGAACTTCTTCTGTTCTCTTTATAATGTGCAGTAAGTTACTAAGGTCAAAGTAAATTACTTTATTTCGTGTTGTGGGGATTTATCTGCATCATGGATAAATATAATACGTACGTTATGTCAGAAAAAAAACTGCCTTACAAAAGTGAAATGCAGTAAAATTATATCTATTCAAAACTAAATTAACACTCAAATCTGACCTTCTGAGTTAGTTTTACTACATAAACAAACATTATGTCGTAATAAACATATGATTCCTGCTAAAATATGAGCATCCCTCCATGAAAATTACACAAACGCATAGTTCAATGATTACGACCTTTTGTTAACTTTAAGAAGTCTTTTCATTTCTGAATCATTAGACATCCTTGAAAATAATTTAAAACATATTAGTGTTTTCCGATGCAGTTAAAGATTTGTTTGCCTCTGTAATGTTCATAATGTTAGTTTATCTCTCCTTTTCATCAACACCATGCCTGCTGAATAACACTTGTACTTATAGTGAAGGCTCGAGTGCTACTGAAGCAGGAAACTCCAAATAAATGAGTTCATAACAAAAGAAAAGGTCACTGAGCTCACTCTGGCGGGGCATCGAGCGATCTTCTCCTCCGTGTCCTTCAGCGCGACAGCGTATTCATGGACGTCATCTGAAACCACCACCATCTGCAGGGAGAAACACACGTACATCAGCCTCATTATTAATGTGACAGTTCATATGTAGAAACAAAACATTTCTTCTGAACCTTTTTTACACTTAAATGTAAAAATATCCATTTTGTTTCTATGATTTCTTTCTTTTGAAGTTTTGTGATGTTGGAATAATTATGTCCAGCTCTGTATTTATATTCTCTACTGGAATATCTCTGCATGGTTTCCAGTTAAAACCTCCTTATTGATCTAATCCTGGTCCTTTATGCAGCCCCTCAGTTCAGCCTCTGTCTGAAACAGGACGTTTTATCACCTGTCTCTTTAAGACCCGCCTCCTGACGAGCCTGCTATGTTCTGATTGGTCAGCTTCAGGAAGCTTCCTCGTAAACAAACAGGATTTAACTTCTTTTTTCTTCTTTACTCCAAATGTCAACTCAAACACATCTGAAATCAACATCATCTTGTCAGAATTTTTTTTTTTAAATCGTCACAAACAAATCGTTCAGAGCAGAAATCCTGATGTTGACCATGTTTAACTTCCGACATCAGAAAACAATATAATATATAATATATAATATATAATATAAGCAAATATTTTGATAATCAGATGAAGCCTCAGAGAAGATTCACATCTACTTTAAATGACTGTGTGGACACACTGTGGATTTTAACCTCCATCACTGACACTGAAAGCACATTTGAAGCAGATCTTTGAACAGCCAGTATGAACAGGAGCAATGATTACAGTCACTGTTCATATGGACACCTGACTGATGGTTTAACACACTGTGAAGTCGTCCTTCAACTCAAAGACATTCACATAGATTAGTGCTTCTCAGCAGGGGCAACATAAATATTCAGGGAAGACAATTTGCCAACAGTTTATGGGGCAGTAAAGGACCTGGATATTAGATAGGGGGGCACTAGCATTGCAGAACATACATGTATGAGGTATGATGTTCACACATAACCCAGAAAATAAAAGCTGTGATAAAATTACTCAGGTCTCTCAGAACGAAATTTTCACAGGAGCAGAGCTAAATTAACAATTTAGTCAATCAAAAGAAAAGAACAAAAGAACAATTTTAATAAATCGCAAAAAGAAAATGCAAAAAGTTATGTGGTTTCATCATTCTAGCCCTAACCCAGCATCAGAGACTTTAACCCATAAAAACCCATCGTGACACCAGTGTAACAAAGACTTTGAATGTCCCAGACTCAGTGCCTCATCTCCACCACCACCACTGCCCAAGAGGATTCGTGTTGGAGCTCCAGATGATGTGACAAGCGTGGCCGCTGCAAACTCTGCAAAATCAATGCAGCTACCACTGTGTGATGTGCGTCTGTAACCCACATAATTTTCCTTTAAGGATAAATGGGTCTGGGTTCTTATAGGTTAAGATTGTATAATCAGACAAACAGTTATTTCACGTCTCCATGTGAAGGTCACATTCTTACATATGAATAAAACATACAACATTAACCTTTTGACAGATGCTCACTGACATAATTTACTCTGCCACTCTGTGTTTAAATACAACCCTGTCAAGTAAATACTTACATTTAAAGGGTAAATCTGTAATGTGAAGCTCCACGAATCTAAACACATTATTTTTCAGTCACAAGCACTTTAACATTATAAATATTAAATGAGTTTTTAAACATTATAGTTTATATAGCGGTTCATTATAAAATGGTCCATTATTTAATTTGATTTTTTTAATGATAATAAGACATATTTGATAGCATTTAATTTTCATTCATTCATATTTAAATAATTGATATACAGAACAAGCTTATAGATTATGCATGAAGAGAAAAGATGAAAGACACCGACTCTTCTGTTGCTGTTAAAGTGTACTGTATCAGATAATATATAATACATATTTAAAGCTTCAGATCACATGACATTGTTAAGATATGTTTGAGTACAAAAAGTTGCAAGAACAACTATATAATATTATTTAACTACTCTAATGACCCATCTTTTCCTCTGTGCTCTCTCTCACGCCTCTAAGCGCCAAATACAACAATTTGATTAATGAAAAGCCTTCGTTACGGAACATACGTTGTACTTTCTGAGCCATTATTTGATCTGTAATTTCTATAAAAATATAAGGAATCCTGTTATAACTGACCTGTGGAACCAGAGGTAGATTTACATGATGTTTAGTGTAACCTCTTATATCTGTCTCACAGACTAGAGGCTGTTTCATCTGATTTTATGTGGGGGGGTTTTTAAGATAATGATTTTATGTTTTGTCTGTTTTATTTTGCAAAATGTCAAAACTACTTACGGGAACTACATTTACTCTCTAGTTTCTTTTTATTCTGAATTCCTCAAAAGATCTCTGTGGAAAGTCTTTTACACCTGAATACCGACATTTCCTCTTGTAATCTCAGACACGAACCAAGCTGATATTTTGAGTTCTTTTCTGAATTCTTGCTCCTGTGATGCACAGAAACGTCACACACAAACACACCTTTCCCAGCTGCTGATGAACACTCAGGTTGTACATCATCACAATCCCATCAACAATCTCCAGCAGGGACTTATCGGCGATAGGCTGATCTGGCTCTTCCAGCGGTCGCCCCAGCAACAGTCCATCGTTGCCATGGCTTCCCTCAACTAGAGGAGGAAGAGAAGGGAAACAAACAGGTGAGATTACAGGTGTGGAGTTCTCTGCCACTCTCACCTTCAGCAGCAGCTTTTATATTCTACACCTGCTGAAGAAGCAACTCTTAAAACATTTAATTTGGCTGAGGTAGTACAACAACAACCACAGGCAAGATATAGATAAATCCCAGCATAGAAGAACTCCATTAGTGTTTTGTTTATTTATTTTTATTTATTTAGGAATTAAATTGATTTATACACTGTTCAGCATTGCATCCAAGAGCAGATGTTATTTTCCCATCACTCATATGTGAACGTATGTTCTGTGTTGTGCCCAGACTACAGATACACTTTTCTTCAGTATCACAGTAATCTAGTGACATCAGCTGCTAACAGCCGATTCAAATAGAGACTATTTGACTAAATGTGAACAAATGAGGTGTAAAAACGTTTCTGAAGGCAAACAGCACCTAGTTTTGTTCTTTTTTGAAATGTGGTGAGTAACCAGCTTTAAGTGTGAAAGCGCCCGTTAGTGACTCACTGTCCTCCTCAGTCCTCTGCTCCACAGCAAGGGTGCGGACCTTCACCTTCTCGGGCTGAGTGAGGGGTCGCCTGGGAGTCATGAGACTGACAGCCGCTGTGCTCAGAAACCGGTTGGCTCGACCCAAAGTGGGAGAACTCAACCAGCTGGGCCTCGCCAAAGCTCCGCCCATCGCTGCTGCACCAAACGGCCTCTGATGTTGAAAACAAACGCACACAGTATTAACAGTCAGCTGCTTTCCCTCCATTATAATCCCGCATTAGCATTTGGCTTTTATTGTGAAGCAGCTACAGGAAGCACAATAAATTTGCATTGAGGTCATCTACAGAATAAGACATTCAAACATCTGTAAAGAGAAACATCAGCTACGTATATAAATATAGATATATAGATAAATAAAATATACACATAAAATGACACATGGGCAAAGCAAGAAACCAACCTGTGCTGCTCCACTCTCCTCATCCTCATCCAAGTCGTCCATGGAGGTGGTCTGGATTTCTGCAGGGTCGATGATGATATTGGCTTTACCAGCCAAGTCATCTGGTAGACGGATAATAAACATGTTTCATATTATAGCAACTATGCTGATCTGGACCACAACTGCATCATAATGTCTCAACACAACAGAAACACAGCACATCAAATAGCTGTTAATCATTCTGTGGTTCAACTCTAACACTGCAGCTTTATAACAGTCATCATCAGTCCTTCAGTCCTCACACACACACACACACACACACACACAGCCTCACCACAGCAGTTCTGTTGTTTTTGTTACTGAGCAAATCAACCAAAAGACTCTGAAAAGAAATCTGTCTGAAAACAAACCTCTTAAGCTTCAACACTGACAGACGGCTCACAAAACTCACATCAAACTGTCAAACTCGGCAGTGCTGATCAAATACGAAACAAGATTACTGCATTGCCTGTTTAGTAATTTATTTCTGCCTCAAATGTTTAGAGGACTGTTTAGCTGTAATATGAGAAAGTCTGTCTTGAAAACGGACGCAAGGACCAGCTATGTAAACACAGAACAGAGGACGACAACACACACAGAGGTAGGGCGACTACATGCTCTGCTCCAAGCCATTACCACTCTATATCTTTACATAGCAAGTAGCTGTCTGCTGATATCTAGTGGGACTGAATGTCATATATTGGACCTTTAACAGTCAAATTCACAGTTTGGATCCAGAACTACAGCAAGAAGCTTCACTGAATGTCTGTTTCAGTTTTTGTTACAGAAACATTTCTATCACACACACAGGATGGAGCCTAAAACACATTTTGATGCTAAAGCTAAATGTAAACCAGAGCTTTTAGAACCGGAGAGGTTAAAACTTCACAGCAGCTGAAGCTGATTTACAGACCTGCGAAGTGAGTGTATCAACCATAAAAGCTGCTTCACATCTCTGAAAAAGACAAGCTCTAACCTTGGAAACATTATTTAAAAATGATAAAACACTGCTGACCTATAACGGTTGGATATTATCTAATCAAACAGCAGCCAGACAACATGCAAGTGAAAGTAGTGGAAATATGGATTTATGTACATATTAATATGTACATACTGACACTGTGTAGCCCAGGGAGGAAATATGTCCGTGGTCTTTACATTTATTCTGTAGAGGTCTCTGTTAGTTTGTTAATACATTTAAATAAATAAACATGCCTGAGATGCAATAAACAACCAAATCAGACCCTTCCAGTAAAAGCCACCTGATTCATTTACTCTCACATGTTCTTTATGCAGATACAGAAGCCCTAATCAATAAATGAGGTCACGCTTAGTTTACAACAGATGACAGAACAGTGAGTAATGAATGGTCCCATGATTTACAGAGCTAAACAACGGGAGTGTTAATCAAGTCTTGATGAAATGCAGGTAGAGAGATGCAGGCTGGACAGAAATACTGATGGAGAGGGAAGGAACAAATCAATGAGAGCAGATGAGGTGGATAAAAGGGAGAGCTAAAGTTCAGACGCAGAGCGCACACAGACACACACACACACACACACACACAGAAAAAACGTCTATAATTACTTACAGTACCTGGAAAATGGCAGTGAATGTAGTGCACTATAACAAGTATACGTTTTAAAATAAAAAGATTTCATTGTATTGTTTGTATGTGGGTCCCATGACACATATTACATAGATACATATCAATCCATTCATTTTGATCAATGAGTGAATAGTTTAATCTTTAGCAAAAAAACTACACAATACAGTCCCTAAACTAGGAGAGGGAGGAGGTGTTTACTGCGAAGAAGACCTGTCAGTCAGTAATGAGCATGAAACCAACAACCTCCTCATCAGAGTCACGATACGATGAACATCAACAAGTGTTGTGATGTGTTGGAGCTGTGAGGTCATGAAGAACGAAACAACATGCAGGATAATCATACACATCCCTGTGAAAACCAAGATTACATGAGCTGATGTGTCCTGGTTATAATGTGTAAACAACATTTTATAAAACTAAATAAAACTGGAGACCAGTTTTTATTTTGAGCAAAGATCCAAATGAATTAGCCGCTGCAGCAGGTAATTGATTCCCACCACGCCGCTCTGTCTTCTGCAGCACTGAATGAACAGCACAACGCTCGTACATGGGGGTCTGCTCAGGGAATATCAATCCACATTACACACCTGCTGACAATCACACACACCTTCACTTCCTCACTTTGACATCAGCTGATGCTCTAAAATATGAAGCCAGCTGACCTCTAGGGGAAATTTACAGGACTGAAATAATAATAAATATTCAAAAATACAGGAATCATAAAATAACTTTGGAGTATTTATTTGAATGATTAAATATTCAGTTAGAGCTGCATGAAGTGTAAAATGTCTACGTTAGGGTTAGGGTGATGATGCTAATGCTGTATATACACACACAGTGGGGTCCAAATGTCTGAGACCACTTCCTCATTTGTAGTCTCAGACTTTTGGACCCTACTGCAGGTCAGCTGACTCTAGATATCTAAGCAGATCTAGAGAGGAACGGACTGAAAAAAAACCTCTGTGTTTGTTAACCAGATATTATCTGCTGTCTCTACCTGCCAGGGAGCTAATGCTAGCTAGCAGCAGTCTGCAGGGATCAGACTGACACAGTGCAGCCATTTATATGCAGAAAATGTGTTTACTGTTCAGTATGTGATGTTCACTTTATATGAGTTTATGTAATGATGTTTCCCAACAACAGTGGACAACTTAGGTCCCAGGATAATGCAAGTGCTTCCAGTCCAGTTCTACTTTGTTCAACATATGTCAGTAATTTTTTGAAATCTCCTCCACATTTCCAATCAGGTAACCGATTAGAAACCAAAGACAAACTAACCTTTGAGTGTCTTCTTCAGGTGGGAGAGGAGCCCCCCCAGCCTCTGCAGGTCAAAGTAGTCCACCTTCCCGTTATAGAAGAGCTGGGGAGGGACGTAGGCATCTGCAGAGAGAGGATACGGGAGACGAGGAAGAGTTATGGTGAATAGTTTGGAAAAACAAGTCATATCGGCTAACGTGGCTGCCAGAGAGACGCAAGGACAGATGGATTTAATTCAAAACCATGTTTTTGAGAACACAACGGCCGTGCAGCAATGCTCCCGATGTGGGGGTTGGAACGGTACCTTCACTGCTGATGCTGCTGGGACTCTTCCTGCTGCCTTCATCCCAGCAGGACCTCACCGCCGTGATGAGCCGGTGGAGGAAACACACCATGTACTCAGGAGGGCACAGCGCCGTGGGGTGCTGCTTAAACACAAGACACAAAACAAACACACACGCACACTTGTTTGTCTTTTTAGGTCAAACTAATATCTGGGGCTACATCAGTCAGAGAAATGAGACAGCTGACATTAACCTCTGAGACATAAATATATGAGCACTACGTACAGCCAGCAGATGATTCAGTAAGAGTTTATCTTGTGAACACTGAGACCGACTGTACTCGAGCTAAATGCTAAACATGCTCACTGTGACCATGATAACGTGAACAAAAGTACAAGGAACTTTTATTGTGTTTTGTTAGTGACACAGTGGCATCTTTTTCTGTATAAATGAAATCAAGTGTAAAAGTCTCTATCATGTTCAGTCTATCATGAATGAAATTTTGTGCAAATCCATGCAAAAATTTGCTTTTAAAATTGCTTTTTTGCTGCCAACAGTTTGTTAAGAAGACAAATTGCATTGACAGTGAGAAATTAAACTTGTCAATCATAAAAGTAATTTTCTGTTTTAACATTTTTGCAAATGTAGGAGTAGTAATATCAGTTACCGTTATTAGCCATGAATCACTGGTTTTAACATTAAAATGTGCTTTAAGCTGTATTCACTTGGATGTGTGTTAAACAGCATCACTGACTGATCATGTTGGCTGAAGCTTGTGTTAAAGCTCGTTCCTCCTCACCCCTCTGTTGCTGGCATTTTCTTGAAGAAACTTCCTGAACTTATTCAGGAAAATGTACCGAGAGGCTTCGCCCTGAAAGAGATGGAGACAGAGAAGTGAGATTAGACAACACAATATACACACACACACACACACAACACACTGAGGCAGAGCAGAGCTGTCTGACTCTCTGATTAAACATCAAGTCAACAACAAAAGACTAAATTAAACCGAAGTGGAAACCTCCTGAGGTGTCTTGTGTTACCTGGTCAGTGCAGTTGGTTGTTTATCAAGCATACACACAATAACCACAAAAAGCTGAATACTTCCTCTTTAAATAATAATAATATCCTCTGCACATACCGTGGTTTTGTCCTTGTTGTTGAGCAGCAGCCTCAGGATCTGTACCTGCAGTTCTTCCACCACTACGAGGAGAACAGAGGAGCTAGCTGAGTAACTAACAGAGGAGACCTTTTATATTCACCTAATACAAACCTGGACAAGAAAAATACTGCAGCGTGAAATAAAAATCTGCTGGAGGTGCTTAGAGGCATGTCACCTGGTCAAATGAAACATGGATAAAAACACATGAAGTAAAAATTAACTCTGACCTTCAATCCGCTTCTTGAGCCTCTGACAGCCTCTCTCATAGGCTCGACGCCTCAGTCGCTCATCGGCACCTTCATCTTTGAGATCCCGCTCATCTTTCCCCTGAGTGAAAGAAAAAACAGTCAAATAAACCGTTGAACCAATCAGTCAGTCAGTCAGTAAACAGCAGCACAGTGGCAGACAGGAAACGGGTCTGACCTCCCGGTGAATATGACACTACGGGACGTTTCCTGTCCTGTCTGTATGTTGAACACACAGCTTCAACATGATCACAAACACCTGCTTCTCACTGCTTGGTCAAAAGTTTGGCTTTGATCAGATAACGGTTTCTTTTAGCCATAACAGACATCCCTGTTTTTGAATGTGATGTCCTTCTATAACAGTACAGCACAATTGAATGTTTCAGAGGTAATTAATACAGTAATTCCTGCCTAGGAGCTACACTGTTATGAATCTGATATCTACGTTATGTCATAAATACCCGTTTCACGCTGCAGGTGTTTTCTTCTTCATTCCACCTGTCATCAGGTTTTTTCTGATCACATCGTGTACTCCCTGACTTCAACTGTACATGTTTGTTAATTTTACAAAAAAAAGGATAACAAGTAAATGCATACAAATCACAAACTGGATCGAAATAAACTTGATTTAATAATTAATTTCAGTCCCATTTTTGTAATTGATAATAAAGATAAGAGAAATAAATAAATCCAGGGTTTGTGAGGCTGCAGCTTGTTTAAATGAATGATTGTGATTAGAGTTTGAAGTATTACTGCAGATTAGAGCAGCAACATTTAGTCAATTAGTTGATTTAGTTTATTTGATCAATTATTTTTCATGCAAAATGTCAATAATTTGGAACGAAGTCTCACTCTATGTGTGTTTCTGCTGTTATATAGATATTATATAGATTTACTTCCTTATCGAAGTGCGTCGGCCACCAGGTGGTCGGGATGAGCTCCTCTAGCCCCGCCTCCTTCACCCTCAGAGGAGTCTTGATGTAAAAAAACACGACCGAGCGCAGAACATCGAATGTAGACGTCTGCTAAGGACACAAGTATTTATGGCAAAACAGTAACTAAAGTACACCTGTACCTGTACTATAGTACAATTTTCAGTGTTTTACTTTAGTATTTCCATGTGATACTACTTTATACTTCCACTCTACTACATGTCAGAGGTAAATCTAGTACTTTCTACATGTCAGAGGTAAATCTAGTACTTTCTACATGTCAGAGGTAAATCTAGTACTTTCTACATGTCAGAGGTAAATCTAGTACTTTCTACATATCAGAGGTAAATCTAGTACTTTCTACATGTCAGAGGTAAATCTAGTACTTTCTACATGTCAGAGGTACATCTAGTACTTTCTACATGTCAGAGGTACATCTAGTACTTTCTACATGTCAGAGGTACATCTAGTACTTTCTACATGTCAGAGGTAAATCTAGTACTTTCTACATGTCAGAGGTACATCTAGTACTTTCTACTCCACTACATTTATCTGACAGCTTTAGTTACTGTTCAGATGCAGATTTGACTCAATGGATAATATAAGAAGCTTTTAAAATCCAACACATTGTTAAAGATGAAACCAGTGGTTTCAACCTTTTAGTCTTTTGACGTCTTACTAAAAGCAGTGTGTAGTCGGGTCACATTTCAGATGTCTATGAGTTGTTAACAGCTCCACCAAATAGTGATTTTTACCTCTAAACTTCTCACATATACTTTTCCTCAAACTCTTAACGAAGGCTCATTAGAGGAAGAAGCTTTTGATTAATATAATATATAATCTTCCCTTTTCCTTCTTTGCCACTCTTGTGTAAAACTCAAACGTGACCTCATGTTAAGTCATTACTACTCATCACAGAAGTTAATGATCATCGGCATAAAAACAATCGGGTCCTGAGGTGAGATTTGTGTTTCTGTTCTGTCTCTCTGTTTACATTAAGTCAGTACTTCTGAAGGATATAACACATTGCTGAGCAGATATTTCCTGGACTTCTCATGACGCAGGATGGCCGTGGTCAGACGTAGGTAGTGGATCTGAAAAAAAACACAAAATCTGAAATATGTAGACACAAGATGTAGAATATATAGAAAGTATACAATCACCAGCCTATTGCTTTACAAAGGAGCAACGTCTGATATTTAAAACACTTAAAACAATGCTGGAGCTGCAGTTACAGTGTAATTCTGGAAGGCAGATATGCCTTTACTAACATCAGTAATCAATACTAATCAAATAACAGCACTCAGATTACCACCATGATAATGGCAGCTGTGGTGTTTTATTCTATGTGACCGAATATAAATGTCAATATTGTGCTTGAAATACTCAAGTAAAGTAGAAGTATCTCTAAATTGTACTTGAGTACCGAGGTACTGTACTTGTAAATGTACTTTGTGTATTTTCTTTCATTATTAATTAATCTGATGATTATTTTCTCTTCAGGATCAGTGTTTCATAAAGCCCAACCACATGTAAGAAGCTGGAATCAGAGACTTTTGATTTATTTGTTCTTGACTCCAAACGATTAATCGATTATCAAAATAGACACTTTATAAAATAAATTTATTTATAGAATAAATCAATGCATCATAAAAATATTTGGCCGGGAGCCGCTACAGACTGAGACATCCATGTTTATTTTACAGTATTGTGTTTCAGATTCATATGAATTGATGCATTTCTTCTGATCACAGACAGAAATGTTGTTTGATGATTGAAATTCCTGCTGGTGAATGACTCCACACAAACTTCACTACAGTCCCACCTGGAAGCCGAGGTCGGGGATGATGGGGGAGAAGCGATACGCCCTCAGCAGGGACATCATCAGCTGCTTCAGACACTCGTTCACCTCGTAGTCCTGCAGAGAAAGAGACAGAGAGGCGGTGACGGACCCCAAACACACTGAATCAGAAAACCGAGACACTGATGTTTCACTTTTTATAATGAGAGCTGAATAATCTAAGAGAGGCTTGGATTAGTACAGGTGTGTGTGTGTTTACCTCCATGAGGAGCCAGAAGAGGTCGAGGAGCTGCTGTATGAGCGGATGTTCATCTACTGAACCTCCTCCCTCCAGAATTCCCAACAGGAAGTTCATCAGCACATCCTCCACCAGGTAAACTTTACACTGCAGACAGAGAAGACACCGTCAGCACCTGATTCAAAGTGACGACACAGTCAAAACAACACACACCGGTCAGAGCACAGACGGCGAGTTATTAATGTAACCTAACCCTAACCCTAACCTGCTGCTTCATCTGCTTCATTGAGCTCTGACACTAACAAATCTCCTGTCAAACCTTTATTCGTTTGCAAAGATCAACATAAAACATACAGGTCAATCTTTTGTTCAATTAACCCGTTCCTGCTGATGATGTGTTCATTAGTGTCTTTGTGTCGGTGGACCGGTTCACTCTGAGGACAAAACATGAGAGAAAGGAAGGAAAAGTGGGTCGGATGGAAAACCCTCCAACAGGATACCTAAAGTAAATATGAACACTGCAAACAAAAAGGTAAATACACGTTTCTGTAAGATGTAATCGGTTACATACACACTGTGCAGATGTTTAGATGTTTGATACAACACAAGCAGGGAGGCGTCCGGTTGTCCAAAACAACAAGGCCGAACATCCAGCCAGAGTCTTAAAAAGACATGTTCAACAACCAGAAGAAGCAGCTGATCTCAACATCATGAACAACCTGCTGAGAACGACAAACTGAGCGGGGGAGCTGCTGCTCATGTTAATCGACTCATTTAAAATAAACATGTTTTCACCATGAGAGGAGCAAAGTGGTTGAAGATGTGAGCCAGAGTGACCAGGACTGTGGGTTCTCCATGAAGCCTCCACAATGCACAGTCCTTCTCCACCAGCCTCTCCTCCTGCAGACACAAACAAACAAACAAACACAAACACAAACACAAACACAGCTCAGTGCAGCAGAGTTTAGAGTTTATGTTTACAGGAAACAAACAACATGAACAGAGACAAACTGCCGATTAAAGATATTCAGACTGGCTTTGCAGAAAGTGAAAAACATTAACATTAAACTATTTCAGCTTAACTAATAAATTATACACAACAGGAACGGAAGCAGCATGTACACAGACGTTTCCCACCTGCGTGTCGATGGTGGTGGACAGGACGGTCCTGACGTATCCCAGCAGTTTGTGAGCTTTCATCAGGTCTGCAGTCGGGGGATTCTGGAGGGGCAGGTAGCCCTCCACAGGGTACGTGCATCACACACAGGTTAAGGACAGACACAAACGTGCTACACCTGCTAATTCAGCCAACCAAACTGACCTTGAATCTAAGTTGTGATGTGGGACTGAGAGTGAAGTTTAGCAGTAGGAAAACTTACAATATTTAATAACCAACAATATTTACATGATTTTTAATGAGGGTGGAGTAGACATAATTTTAAAAATTAAAACAAGGCAAAACTAAAATTATTCAAAGCTTAGTATTGTATTCATCTTAAAACATTGCTGTTATGAGAAAAACCAGCGTGACCAAACTCTTCATGATGAAGGAACATGTGACCCGGTACGGAGGACGAAAATATATGAGGCACACAAAAAGGATATCTGAGAGGTCTGCTGCCGAAGTTGAAAGCCACCGACTCTTTAAAGGAGAGGCTGATGGCAGGAAAGTAAGCCACGCCCGGACCTGTCTTAATGTTGGTGAAGGCTGTTCCCAAAGACTGGCCGTTACTGAGGAGACAGAAACACACAGGTAACAAGCTTTTTAGCATTTCTCAACAGGTGCAGTACATTCAGAAAGCGTCAGGCGCATACAAAGTTATATTTTTGATGTTTTCAATGCCAGCTTAGTCCTACATTCAAATGCACATTTTCATAATTGAATCATTAGACTTCAGGCTCATTAGACTTTCCTTTTATGCATGTAACTACAGTCACATCCAAAACGCGGGTGACCTACGCCCAACACTGTACCTGAACGCCTCCTGTGTAAACATACTTTCTGTGTCAACATGGTGAAGCTAGACTCTAGCTGCTAGAGTCTTTACTGTCCTCTGCTCTATTAGTCATGTTCATGTTTGGATTAACGTGTATAAAATCAGACTATTGATTAAATTGATTAAATGGCCCAGAAAGGGTTGAGAAGCTCTGTATGAATAAATGAATGTATGAATGAATGAGTGATGGCGTCCAGTTACTCACAGACAGAATGTGATGGTTCCCTCGTCCAGGTCTATCAGACAGCTGACGATGTCTCCTGCTGCCCATGACTGACACAAATATAAACAGCATCAACATCCACACTCATCTCATTTTCATCGTCTGCAGTTTTATTTCACTTCACCTTTCCGTAGTTGGTGGTCGTCACGTTCCACTTCCTCACTCTGTTTCCATCGTAAGCGTACGAATCAGAAGTGTCGCCCACGCCCTCCTGACAGGAAGACACACAGGAACACAACACAGTCACATCTGCTGCACATTGACACACACACACACACACACACACTGGAAGGATATCAGTGATTGATCAATAACACGTGTTGATTAAAGATTATTCTGGTTATTGTTCAGGTTAGAATAAGTCTCCTGAAGAGATGGGTGTGTGTGTGTGTGTGTGTGTGTGTGTACCTCCTGGTTGAAGCGACAGTTGAGAGTACACCAGCCGATCTGCATCAGACCCTGGGAGGAGATCAGCACCTCATAGGTCCATTTCCCTGTAGACAAACACCAATAAGAAAATATTAACATTATATAATCAATTATAAATAATCACAACATGAACAAGGCAGTGATTTCAGTTTTAAGGACATCAGACTCCACTGAGGTTAGATGTCAGTACGTCCTTTTACTTGTGTCAAATGAAGAAACCTATGAAAAACAATTAGTCGAACAACACAAATTACAACATTAATCTGCAAATATTTTTTAAATGAGATTTTATTTGTCTCAGAGGGCTTTACAATCTGTACAGGGAGTGACACCCTCTGTCCTTAGACCCTCGATTAGTGAGGAAAAACTTGCCCACCAACAGTAAACTCTGACAGTAAACCGAATAATAATGATCAACCATTTTCACCATTTTATGCACTTAAAAAACGTATCGATTTATCCAGAAAATAATTGATTCAATTAATGGATAATGTAATTAATTGTTAGTTGCAGAACATTAGTGCCATGAGAAGAGAGAACATCAGAAATACAGCAACATACTCGAGAAAAACATGATAAGAAGTACGAACATATATTCATTCAGTCACATCACATTATATTAACGGCACCACAAATAAATGATAAATATTATGAAACATTAATACACATTTATACGAGCCTGTACTGCATCACTTCTGAACACAAGTATTACAGATTGAAATCTTTCAAGGCTTTGAGCTGCAGAAAGCGAGGAGGCTTCTTCACCATCATCCACAAACAAGTGTAACTGTTGTTGTTTCACTTAGATACACCCTGTTGGACTCCTGATGTAAGCTGAAACACGGAGCTGTGTGCGTTGTTGCAGACAACACACATTATGAAACCAGTTGTGTTTTGGCTGCAGTAAATTCTTTAAACCACAAAATGTTGCTGTGCTGCTTAAAGTCTCTGTCACCGGTAACACTGCTGATATCTGCAATGTGAAGTTCAGTAGATCAGTAGAAACCTGATCTAAAATCTAATTCAGCATCCATTTTAGGAGGTAGAAACTGGACAAAGTGCTGTAAGCAGCATCGTGAGCTGAAGATGAAATGAAGTTGATCAGACTCTCAGAGCTTAACTGACAGGAGCAGCATATATGGTCCTATTATATATGATCTTACCTTTATAAACACATGTGGTAGCTCTGATGGAGCTGAAGTTGCTGTGGCCGATCACCTAAAATTACAAACGTTAGATCATTAGAGGTCATGTACTACAGAAACAGGTTTATTGTTACCAACGCAAGTGTTGGGAAGTTTTATCCTGGTTTTAAGACATTTATAGTATCATCTTACCCCAAGAAGGTCGTCGTCGACAAACAGAAGTCCTTCGAAGCCACTGGTGTGATCGAGGACGACCGGCTGAGGGCCCAGACGACCTTCAACAGGCTGATCTGCAGGCAGAAAGAGTACTACTAGAGAGCAGTACTGCTACTAGAGAGCAGTACTGCTACTAGAGAGCAGTACTACTACAGAGAGCAGTACTACTACTAGAGAGCAGTACTACTACAAGAGAGCAGTACTACTACAGAGAGCAGTACTGCTACTAGAGAGCAGTACTGCTACTAGAGAGCAGTACTACTACAGAGAGCAGTACTGCTACTAGAGAGCAGTACTGCTACTAGAGAGCAGTACTACTACAGAGAGCAGTACTGCTACTAGAGAGCAGTACTGCTACTAGAGAGCAGTACTGCTACTAGAGAGCAGTACTACTACTAGAGAGCAGTACTGCTACTAGAGAGCAGTACTGCTACTGCTACTAGAAAGCAGTACTGCTACTAGAGAGCAGTACTGCTACTAGAGAGCAGTACTACTACAGAGAGCAGTACTACTACTAGAGAGCAGTACTACTACTAGAGAGCAGTACTACTACAAGAGAGCAGTACTACTACTAGAGAGCAGTACTGCTACTAGAGAGCAGTACTGCTACTAGAGAGCAGTACTACTACTAGAGAGCAGTACTACTACAGAGAGCAGTACTACTACAGAGAGCAGTACTACTACAGAGCAGTACTACTACAGAGCAGTACTACTACAGATAGCAGTACTACTACAGAGAGCAGTACTACTACTAGAGAGCAGTACTACTACAGAGAGCAGTACTACTACAGAGCAGTACTACTACAGAGAGCAGTACTACTACAGAGAGCAGTACTACTACAGAGAGCAGTACTACTACAGAGCAGTACTACTACAGCTCTATAGAGCCTCTGATCTTTACATTCAGTCTGTTAGGACACAGATTTATAACATCAAACACCAAAACTAAATACATATACTAAAGTACCGTACTTTAGTATAATTTTAAGGTACTTGTACTTTACATTAGTAGTTTCATGTGATGCTACTTTATACTTCCACTATTATATTGTTATCTCTACAAGCAGTATTTAACATCCTTTACATAAAATAACGTAGTGAAGAGTTTATAAAGTACACTGTGTGTGAAGCCTGTGAATATTCTCATTCATCCAGGTCATAGTTTAATTAGATCAGGTTAGATTAAATCGATCTGGACTTGGTTATTTGTCTTTGAAGACGTGTCTCATCCAAGAGGCTTCATCAGTTCATGCTCGCTTGACTAGGCTGGGACTAGTCAAGCACTGTGTGTTGTTAAGATCCAGGTTGGAGTTAAACATTAAACCTTTTGGCTTGTGGACACATACAAAAAAACCAGTATATTTGTGTCTCTTTGTCAGGTTTCAGATGTCTATGAGTTGAGGCCCAGACAGGTAAAACGCTCCAATATTTCAGATTCAAGAAAACAATGAATCCAACCGACTCATCAGTATTAATAATGTACTTTGTTAAAATATCAGTCACAGCCCGATTTCCTGCAAGTACTTTTACTTAAATACTAAATATATTTAGTTTGTAATACTTCCATATTTTTATTAAAATTAGGATTTTTTAAATGCATGACCTTTTTACATTGTGGTATTCCTACTTTTACTGAAGTAAAGTGTCTGAGTACTTGGTTACCTGGATTCTCCTCAGCAGCTTCTCCTTCTGACAACAATCTCTCCAGGTGAGCACCGAGATCCTGGAAACCAAGAGGCTTCCTGGAAGAGAAGAAGAAGAAGAGAGAGGAAACAGTTAAAATGCACAAGGAGAGGAGAACGAAGATAAAGGAGCCAACAAATCACATATTTATTATTTTATTTTTATTTTAGGAGCAGATCCAAGATTTAACAAAATTTAAGAAAGGTCCCATACATACATACATAAATAAAAACATTCACAAAATCACTCCTGGCTGGCTAAAAATACTCAGAGTGATGCATGTTTAGTCCTTTTAAGACAAGGAGTAACTTATCAAAGCTTTTTAACTGTGGTAATCTCTCCTACATGCATCATCTCTGCTGATATTCAGGAGCTGCAAACGTCCTGACTTTATCTTTTCACTCAACTACAACATTTGACTTTTAGCAGTTTGATAAATGTGAGTGTTGTTTCCTGTTTTTTTCCAGCAACAAGACCTGAGCTGCTTTATTTTTACAAATATGAAACTCAACCTGCTGCCACTTATAATCCCTGATAAAGAGTCTGAAGGGTTAACGTGTGTATATATAGAGCTGTGGAGGTAACATGAAGCTGCCGGGCTGAAGGAGAGAGGCCAGGAGGCTGGAGGGTAGTGTAACAGTAGTCCAGGTCAACACAGACACGCACACAGACACACACACAGGCACGCACACAGACACGCACACAGAGACACACACACAGGCACACACAGAGACACACACAGACACACACACACACAGGCACACACAGATACACACACAGACACACACACAGGCACACACAGAGATACACGCACACAGAGACACACACAGAGACACACACACAGGCACACACACAGGCACACACACAGAGACACACACACAGATACACACACAGAGACACGCACACAGAGACACACACAGAGACACACACAGAGACACACACAGAGACACACACAGAGACACACACACAGGCACACACACAGAGACACACACAGAGACACACACAGAGACACACACACAGGCACACACACAGAGACACACACAGAGACACACACAGAGACACACACAGAGACACACACAGAGACACACACACAGAGACACACACAGAGACACACACAGAGACACACACACAGGCACACACACAGAGACACACACAGAGACACACACAGAGACACACACAGACACACACACAGAGACACACACACAGAGACACACACACACACAGACTTGTCATGCCTCCTGTTCATACTGGTTGTCACTTCATATGTGCTTTCAGTGTGATGGAGACTAAATATCTATTTTTATCTACTTTTTATTCATGTTTTAAATCCATTTTAATATATCTAGCTTTATTTAACTTTCACATTATTTGACTGTATTTTATGTATTTATTTTTATTCCATTTTATATTATTTTATGTAGCTGTTATTGCACCCGATTTTATTTGTTTTATGTTTTATTTCTTGTCTCAGGTGTTTTGTCTACATTTGTTCTTATCAGCTGGAAGCACTTTGAACTGCACTAATCTGTATGAAATATGTGTTATACAAATAAGGTTTGATTGATTGAAATATGAAATAAAATATTTTAATTCTCTGGATGGACTGGTTGGGTACCTGAGGGAGGCCAGCGTCGGTCCCTGCTTGGTGGAAGGAAACACATGATGCAGGTAGTCGCTCAGCAGCTTCTCATTCACGATACCTGAAAGAGACAGGGATCAATCAGAATCCGTTATCACATACAAATATCTACCAACTCACAACATCTAATCAAAACACGACATCACCAAAAATGTGATTTTTTGCACCAGATTGTGTCTGGAACTGGAAGATGCATGTTTTGTGGATATTTGCTGTCACAAAGAAAGAACAATACAGAAAATGGTTCTCGTGTATTTCTAGATTTTAATCTCTTTTTCTTCTTTTCTAAACTATTTATTGTTTGTTTAGTGTTTTCTCCACTTATACAATAATAATAATAATAAACAACTCATATGTCTGATGTGTGAGTGCAGTACTGCAGTATGTGTAGTACCTGTGGCTCTGATGTGAGTGCAGTACTGCAGTATGTGTAGTATCTGTGGCTCTGATGTGAGTGCAGTACTGCAGTATGTGTAGTACCTGTGGCTCTGATGTGAGTGCAGTACTGCAGTATGTGTAGTACCTGTGGCTCTGATGTGAGTGCAGTACTGCAGTATGTGTAGTACCTGTGGCTCTGATGTGAGTGCAGTACTGCAGTATGTGTAGTACCTGTGGCTCTGGGTTTGTCGGTGTCTGAGGACAGGCGGTAGTTGCGGCGGCTCAGAGCCGTGCCGCCTCCTTTCGAGCTCATGCTGTCTGACTGCAGTCAGCTGTTCACACAGAAACAGACTGAATCATTTATTCCACATCACACATTGAACCTGCAGCATGTCACATGATCCTCGGCCTCTTTAACAGCGCCAAATACAAACTTTGTTTAATCAGCTTGATGCTTGTTGAGTTTCACCTGCTTGTTCCAGATTACAGCTGCAATTATTAATTGAAAGGTAATCGATTGATCAAGTCAAGCTTGTTAAATATAATTGTTACTGTTTTCCTTCCCTATCCATAACCCTATCAATAACCTCATTTATCAGGACATTGAGGCGTCATTCTAGATTTTAGATTAATTGAGAAAATATTTAACCGACAGGGAAAATCAACCTCAATCAATTTCAGAATTTAATTTCAATAAATGTTCAAATCATCCAATATTTCACCAAAAATCAAAGAAAAAAACTGAAAAAACAAAGTCCAAAAACTGAAACAGATGTGTATCAGTTTGTTCTTCTCTCCTCCCTAATGGAGTATTTTACACTGCAGTATTGGTACTTGTACTGCAGTAATACTTCCTCCACCTCTGTCTTCATACTGATCAGTTGAAATGACATTATGATGCTAGCTCCCGTTAGCTCACCTGAACACTACATCACAGCGACGTGTCGTTATAAACAGCTCACCTGGCTCGGTGTGGGTTCAGGGTCACACATGACAGCACACATCAGTAACAGCTCATACATGACATATATATATCTACATACATGTCCACTTCAACATGCTAACGGCTCTAGACAGGCAGCGGCTAACAGCTAGCAGCTAACCGGCGCTGATGGTGAAACTCACCGTTAGTGTCCGTCTGAAGGAGTCTCTCCTCCGGCTGCAGCCCGTCACTGGGTCCCTTCTTCTCCCTGAGAAACACTGGATGAGTAACAAAAGCTGCTGACAGGAGGAAAAAGGCTGATTTCTACCAAAACAGTCTGTTGTCAACGCCTCTCAGGCTACGGAGAGCCAGGTGGTACATAACTACTGTCACCTAAACGCGAAACGAAAAACGAGCCAAATGGTAGTAGTAGTAGCTTATTATTATTAGTAGTAGTAGTAGTAGTAGTAGTTTATTATTATTATTATTAGTAGTAGTAGTAGTAGTAGTAGCTTATTATTATTAGTAGTAGTAGTAGTAGTAGTAGTAGTAGTAGCTTATTAGTAGTAGTAGTAGTAGCTTATTAGTAGTAGTAGTAGTAGTAGTAGTAGTAGCTTTTTATTATTAGTAGTAGTAGTAGTAGTAGTAGCTTTTTATTATTATTATTATTAGTAGTAGTAGTAGTAGCTTTTTATTATTATTAGTAGTAGTAGTAGTAGTAGTAGCTTATTATTATTATTAGTAGTAGTAGTAGTAGTAGTTTATTATTATTATTATTAGTAGTAGTAGTAGTAGTAGTAGCTTATTATTATTATTATTAGTAGTAGTAGTAGTAGTAGTAGCTTATTAGTAGTAGTAGTAGTAGTAGTAGTAGTAGTAGTAGTAGCTTATTAGTAGTAGTAGTAGTAGTAGTAGCTTATTAGTAGTAGTAGTAGTAGTAGTAGTAGTAGTAGTAGCTTATTATTATTATTAGTAGTAGTAGTAGTAGTAGTAGTAGTAGTAGTAGCTTATTATTATTATTAGTAGTAGTAGTAGTAGTTTATTATTATTATTATTATTATTAGTAGTAGTAGTAGTAGTAGTAGTAGTAGCTTATTATTATTAGTAGTAGTAGTAGTAGTAGTAGTAGCTTATTATTATTATTAGTAGTAGTAGTAGTAGTAGTAGTTTATTATTATTATTATTATTAGTAGTAGTAGTAGTAGTAGTAGTAGCTTATTAGTAGTAGTAGTAGTAGCTTATTATTATTATTATTATTATTATTATTAGTAGTAGTAGTAGTAGTAGCTTATTATTAGTAGTAGTAGTAGTAGTAGTAGTTTATTATTATTATTATTATTAGTAGTAGTAGTAGTAGTAGTAGTAGTAGCTTAGTAGTAGTAGTAGTAGTAGTAGTAGTAGTAGTAGCTTATTAGTAGTAGTAGTAGTAGTAGCTTATTAGTAGTAGTAGTAGTAGTATCCTTCCTGCTTTTCATGCTTCCATAAACTCACTCTTCAGACTAAACTGTCTATGAGTCAATTAATGAATGAATTGTAAAAAAAAAAAAAAAAAAAAAGATAGATAGATAGACAGATAGATAGATAGATAGATAGATAGATAGACAGACAGATAGATAGATAGATAGATAGATAGATAGATAGACAGACAGATAGATAGATAGATAGATAGATAGATAGATAGATAGATAGATATTCAAGTGAGGAAAAACTTGCCCACCTAGAAATTTTTAGACGACTAAACACCAAATATGTTTTGCTACAAACGTAATGATGCTGATTCATGTTTTCCGTCAACATGATCACAAAATATTTTTAATTAACATTTAAGTTGCAAAAATGTTGATACTGAACATTAAATCGAATCAATCAAATTTTATTTATATAGCCCAAAATCACAAAATACATTTGTCTCAGAGGGCTTTACAATCTGTACAGGGAGTGACACCCTCTGTCCTTAGACCCTCGATTAGTGAGGAAAAACTTGACCACCAAAAAACCTTTTAACAGGAAAAAAGGTGGAAGAAACCTCAGGAAGAGCCACAGAGGAGGGATCCCTCTCCCAGGACGGACAGACGTGCAATGATGTCACATGTACAGAACAATCAACACACACATATTGTACACTCACAATGAATAACAAATGTAAAATCTATGAAATACATAATCTATTTTACATGGCAAATCTCCATCTGAAAAATAACTAAAGGTGTCAGATAAATGTAGTGGAGTAGAAGTATAAAGTAGCATCACATGGAAATACTCAAGTAAAGTACAAGTACCTCAAAACTGTACTGTAAACGTACAGTAACTAAATGATAAAAAGTTAAAATTCTCTGTTTCCAGCTTCTTAAATGTGAATATTGCTTTCTTTAGTCCTCTATGACAGTAAACTGAATATCTGTTGGTTGTGAACTAAATGAGACATTTGAAACAGTTCTCTAATCCAATTAACCTTTTATTTTATCTCAATTAAACAGTTTGTATATGTTTTCTGAATTCTCCATCTGTGTCTGTGCTGCTGTAACAAATCAATTTCCTCACAAGGATCAATAAAATCTTTTAAGTGAACTGCTTCTCAGTCTAGGGTTTATGACTCCATCATGTGGTCATGCAGTAAGTGTGTCTTTATTTATACATCCCTTTTCAAAACCAGTTCTACAGTACACCTACAGCAGGTGGTGAGATCTAGAGGTAAAGCTGAAGCAATGTATTAAACAAGATAGAACACAAAACTCATCTAAACTTCGAGGTTTACAACAGGATCAGTCTGAGAATCACCTATTAAGAAGAAACGATTAAGACAAAATGGGATGAAGAATGTGGGTTGACATGTACTGAACATGTTCGGTTTCTACAGAACCACCAGACAGGAACAGTTTGTACAGAAGCAGCAGCAGGAACTGAGAGACTAGTCAGTGAATGCATCAATACAGAGACATCCTGGAAGAAAACCTGCTCCAGAGCTCTTGACCTCAGACTGGAGCGACGGTTCATCTTTCAACAGGACAACAACCCTAAACACAGCCAAGATATGGAAGGAGTGTCTTCAGGACGACTCCGTGACTTGAACCCCATTGAACATCTCTGGAGGGGTCTGAATATGGCACCAACGCTCCCCATCCAACCTGATGGAGCTGCAGAGGTTCTGTAAAGAGGGATGAGCCAAGCTGGTGGCTTCATATTCAAAAGACTTGAGGCTGTAATTACTGCCAAAGGTGCCACAACAAAGTACTGAGAAAAGGCTGTGAATACATATGTACATATGATATTTCCATTCTTTATTTCTAATACATTTGCAAACATTTAAAAACAAACATTTCATGTTGAAACTGTACTGTATATCAATATTATATATGCACAAATATAAAGAATATGTCTCTTAATGAGTCGATGATGAAAGCTGCGAGGAAGTGACAGAAAGCCCGAGAAGCTGCTCTCCGTGAACGTCCATATGCGGCCTGTGATTGGCTGAAGATATTTGCCTGCTCGCTGATTGGTCTTTCTCGGACCCGCCTGTGGAAGGTTCCATTTGTCACAGAGAGGGGTGTGTAAGCTTCAAAAACCTACGATTTTAACCAAACAGAAATAAGTATTTGCCTCTTTTAAGGTCAGCAAGTTTCTGTTAAAAGTTTGAATGATCGTAAACTACCAGCGAAGGAGCAGACTGTGAGAGGAGGACCGCAATAACATATAAACGACTCCTCCCGGAAACAGTTGGTTGTGTCCGGGTAGCATGTGAACCTGCTGGGTCAATAATCAGTAACCTGTATCTGATCAGGGATCGATCCGTTGGGCAGGTGTGAGCTCTGCTGCTTTTCTCCGGCTCTTCTGTCGTCAGCCTGTTGGTGAACATGCTGCGTGTGCGGTTGGCTGGGCGCTGGGCATGGAGGGGGTATGTACCCGGCACCAGACGCCTTCACC
Source organism: Pampus argenteus (assembly GCA_036937835.1). NCBI lineage: Eukaryota > Metazoa > Chordata > Actinopteri > Scombriformes > Stromateidae > Pampus > Pampus argenteus. The sequence goes on along the minus strand of CM072863.1, from coordinate 369,215 downwards.
CCGGCTTCACCTCTGGAAGTAGTCGGTTGACTTAGCTAATGCTAGCTCAGGATGCTAACTCTCTCTGGTGGGATCAATACTTTGATCAGAGTCAGGCTGTAATTAGTGAAATGTGATTGCTCAGATGTTAATTAGGCTAATGATAATATATAATCTACCTGAACTGTTAGCTTAGCGTTTTACTGTCAGATCAAAGATATTTTAGTGGTTTTCTGCTGGTTTTTGGGTTGTTGCTGCTGTTCTGTCAGTTTAGGATTCTTTTATCATTAACAATCTAATCAATACAATCAATACATCTCTGCTATGGAGCTTTTACATGTTGAGTTTCATGATTCTGCTTATATATATATATATATATATATATATATATATACACACACACATTTGAGGACATCAAGGTGGGCTTTTTGAAACACTGATCTATTTTCTGACATCTTACAGACCAGACAACTAATTGATTAATCAATCGATATTATAAATAGTCATGGCAGCTGTATAGATTTTTAATGGTATAGTAATAAATGCAACTAATAAGTTGTTGCAGTTCTAGCTCAGACCTCCTTTGTTGGATTCCTGTATAATTTAGCTGCAGATTTCGAACCTGAGAGATCTGCAAGTGAGTGTGGATGACATTGGGGGCAAAACATTAGGAACATTTTTCAATATAAAGCACTCCAGGACTTTTACTTGTAATGGAGTATCTTTACACTACTCTGTTGGTACTTTTACTGCAGTACTTCCTCCACCACTGTCTGTCACTGTTACTGAAACAGATTCAGGTTTGTGGAGGATGGATGTCAGGATGTAAGGAGCCTAAACCTTTTTCTCAGAAAGACGACGTGTATTTTTCTCCCAACTTCCACATGTGTATTATCTTTAACTGTTGGAGTCATGGATACAACACAGCTGACATGTCAGATGTTGAAGCCAGTCGGGGAGCTTCGGGTGTGTTGGGAGGTATTTCAGTTTGGGAATGTTGATCGTGCCTCCAGCTGACTCGTCCCTCCTCCTCCTCCTCCTCCTCCTCCTCCACCACCTCCCCGTCAGTGTTGGCTATCATCAACACTGTGACCTTCAGTTTAGAAAGTTCAGCCTGCAGTAGTTAATCATATATGAGGCAGAAAGGGCACCAGAGGTGGAACAACTTTCAAGGAAAACAGGATCAAGCTAGTTAGCTGTCAGAAAAATGAGTCAAACAGGCGAATTGACAGTCGGTATTAAAACAGGCCTCACTGGTGAACCTGCACTGTCATGTATTTAAAGAATTTAACATGACCAGAAGATCCTGTAAGACCTGCTATAAATCTTCTAGATTTTTACACATTTTACATTTAAAAGCTTTTTTTGCAGATGAAAACTTCTTAATCTTAAAGGTAAATCTTTAGGTTTTGGAGTTTGGTTGGACAAAAGCAAATTAAAGAAAACATTTACTAGATTATTTTCATTATCGAATAATTTGTCGATTATTTCCTCAATTAGTTGTTTGTTTTTATAAAATGGTGGAAAATGTTGATCAGTGTTTCCCAAAATCCAAGATGATGTCATCAAATGTCTCGTTTTGTTCACAACTCATATTACTATACTATACTATACTATACTATACTATACTATACTATACTCGATATTCAGTATACTGTCAAAGAGAAAGATTAACTACAGAAACCAGAAAATATTCACATTTAAGAAGTTGGAATCAGAGAGTTTCAAGTTTTCTTCTTAACAGATAACTCGATGACTCGATAAAACGATGAATTGACAATAGTTGGTGACTAATTCAGTAGTTGGTACCTAACTGATCATACATGTAGGGAGGGTGTGGACGTTGGTTTGCAGACAGAAAATGTTTGAGAACCAGCTAACTGCACGTGGTGAACTCACTGCACGTGGTTTCAGGATGTTGGAAAGTCAGGCTGGAACCAGTTGTGGGAGCTCTGCTGTGTATTCATTAACATTCATTCACATCCTCCCAACATCAACAGAGTTTCATGGCCAGGTAAAGTCAGGTCAGAGGCACCTGCTGAACTCTTAAAAAACGTGTGTGTGGTTTTTAGGTTCAGAACGTTCCCTTGTGCAGAGGTGGAAGTGAAAAACGAGCCAATCCTGGGATTCAAAGAGGGAAGTCCAGAGAGAAAAGAGCTTGTGAAGGTTCAAACCTCCATTTCTGTTTCCAAATCTGAACTTTAATCCTCCCTCAGCATTTGAAGAAGATGAGTTATAATTCAAGTTTTTCTTCCTTCAGGCTTTAGAGAGTCTGAAAGGGAAGACGGAGGAGATTCCTTGTGTGGTTGGAGATGAACATGTGTGGACCAAAGACATCAGATATCAGTTATCAGTGAGTAGAGTCAACAGAAGAAGAAAGTCAACAGATTTAGTCATTGGAGTAAACTGCTGCTCCACATGACAGAACATCAAATCGTTCTTCAAACATATATTACATAAGTTATTTATATATACATATATTATATAACTAATGTTTTGTTTGTTTTTTGTTTTTAAAGCCGTTCAATCATTCGCACAAAGTGGCAAAGTTCTGTTATGCTGACAAGGTGAGTTGCAATAATCAGCACCAGCTGTTTTTGTGATGCGCTCAACTTAACGTTAATATTCATTAAAAATTTAAACTGCTCCAAGTACTCGTACTTGAAGTACTTTATTGTGCTATATGTCACAACCTCTGGACTTTGTACTACATATCATGATTGATTGATGCAGGAGCTGATCAATAAAGCGATCCTGGCATCTGTGGCGGCCCGGAGAGAGTGGGACCTGAAGCCCATCCAGGACCGAGCCCAGATTTTGTTCAAGGCAGCCGACGTCATCAGTGGACCCAAGAGAGCAGAGGTCCTCGCCAAGACCATGATCGGACAGGTACAAGAGATGGCTAACTAGCATTGTAACATGCTAAGCTAACTAGCAGTTCAGTAGCATGTTAAGCTAACTAGCATTTCAGAGTGAGAAGAGGAAAGCCAAGAGTCTAGGACTGAGAGTAGATGTATAGAGTTGGTGTGAGAGAAGAGCATACAGAAGACAGGGTTAGATGGAGGCAACTGATTCACTGTGGAGACACCTGAAGGGAAAAGAAGAAAGAAGAAGAAGAAGAAGAAGAAGAAGATGATTCACACTTCAGCTAGCTGTCCCTGGCAGTCTACAAGGCATAAACATTCCTCTATAGTCCCACCAGCTAACAGCATTACCTAACAACATGCTAGCTAGTTAACCTAGCCTGACTTGAAAGTTAAGGTATTGCTCAATTTACCAACTAGCATGTTAAGTTAACTAGCATGCTAGTTGAATCTTTAACTATTTCTACCTGTGTTACAGGGTAAGACTGTGGTCCAGGCGGAGATCGATGCCGCTGCAGAGCTAATCGACTTCTTCAGATTTAACGCCAAACACGCCGTTGAGCTGGAGAAACAGCAGCCGCTCGACTCTGAGGGCAGCACCAACACCATGCTGTACCGAGGCCTGGAGGTACCCTGCCATTACTGTAAGATTAGTGTCTGTCGTATATAGTACTGTTAGTTATTTACTTTTCCTCTCAGGGTTTCGTAGCCGCTGTGGCGCCTTTTAACTTCACTGCTATTGGTGGAAACCTGGCGGGTACCCCAGCCATGATGGTGAGTGTTGTGCTGAGTGCTTCATGATTTGGATGCTTTAATTCTGCTAACGAGGAGTCAGTCTTTACTGTTCTCACTCTGAGGAGCCCCTGCTGTGTTTTTTTAGGGTAACGTGGTTCTGTGGAAGCCCAGTGACACCGCCATGTCAGCGAGCTATGCTGTCTACAGAGTGCTGAGGGAGAGCGGCCTGCCACCAAACATCATCCAGTTTCTACCTGCTGACGGGCCGGTGTTCGGAGACGCCATCACCTCCTCTGAGCACCTTGCAGGCATCAACTTCACTGGCAGCGTCCCGTAAGAACAGTTATGCTACAGGTTACTGTAGTTTCTGTTAAAGTAATGACTCAAACATCTTATATCTATAAATTCGGTTCAGAATCTAAATATTTGAGATTGAAAATTTATTGATGCTTCAGTTGCAGACTTGTTTTATTCTAAAGGTTGCAGCTCTACTCTCCCCTCGGCTTTGGGACGAGATCAGAATCATTAACTTCTCTTTATTTTTTCTTAAAACCCATTTTTATACACTTGCAGTGTCACTTTTATCTTTTTTACCATCTTTTTATCTTCATCTTCTCTCTTCTGTGTTTTTTATCTTAATTCTCTTATTAGTACTCTGCTCCTTCTTAATGTTTTTATCTCTAAAATGGAACACAATATGTCAATAATGTAAAATATCATTATCTAAAAATCAGTTATTGTTGTTGAGGTTTTCTAATATATGAGCACTGCAACTTCAAGTCATTTAAAAAAACTTAAGTTTCCTCCCTCTGCTTTAATGTGGCAATGTAGATGAATAATACACTGCTTAGTGTTTTATATCATGCAGAAACTTCCTGTAGTTGTACTGTCACAGCTCCTCCTCTGTTGATCTTGTGTTGTTTCTGTAGGACATTCAAGCATCTCTGGAAACGGGTAGCTCAGAATCTGGACGTCTACAGGAGCTTCCCTCGGCTGGCGGGAGGTGAGCACGACATCTCCACGCTTATATTTCAGCAGCTTGTAAATGTCACTGCTGTATACAACATTTATTTAGCCTCTTTCACTTCAAATGTCTCTCAGGACACGGTAAAGCAACAGTCACTCTCTTCACATTTTCAGAGTGCGGCGGGAAGAATTTCCACTTCGTCCATAAGTCTGCAGATGTGGACAGCGTGGTGACGGGAACGATCCGCTCAGCGTTTGAGTACGGAGGCCAGAAGTGCTCCGCTTGCTCCAGGATGTATGTACCGGACAGCATCTGGCCACAGATCAGACAGGGGCTGCTGGACATCCACAAACACATCGCAGTGGGAGATGTGAGTACATCCACAACACAGAACAACAAAGTGCTTTACACACAACAAACAATAAAGCATGAAATGCATTAGAACTATTCGTTATTTTCTTTGTTTATATTAATGTACATGAATTATAATCTAAGTTATTATGATTTCTATAATGATGCAAGTGAACCAAAAGCCCTAAAATCAGCCATACGTTTCCTTTTTTCATTTTTCTATAATTTGTACCAAATTGCAATAAACTCTCTGTAACAAAAAAAAGTCAAATAACAGATTTCTTAACAGATTTTACCGTTGATTTAATGGTTAGTTCTGTTATCGATAATTTTCTTGATTCACTGATTATTATCAATGGGATGAGGTTTTGGTTTCGGTTTAGTCAGTACTCCTCAGACTACTATGTTTCTGCATCATATGCACATGTCTAGAGATTAGCTGACATGTCGCCTGGACCGTCTCTAGTTTGCTACACCAGAAGAACCAAAAACTGACCAAAACTCTAAAATATTCAGTTTATTCTCATGTATGGACAACAGTAACATCAAGTAATCACATTCAGAGACATTTTAGTGCTTAGACTGTACAAAAGAGGAAAAGTTATCAATACATTATCAGAATTAGTTAATATGTTCTTCTTATACCTGCACATTTTAATAGTAGTACTTGTAAATATGTAAATAAAAAAAACACACTTCCTCCTTGTTTTCTATTTTTTCTCTTTGCTGCTTGTAATAAGTGAATTTCCCCGGTGTGGGATAAATAAAGTGATTGATTGATTGATTGATTGATTGATTGAATAGTTACTATAAGAGCCTAAATGCTATTTTTGTTGAAGTATTTGAATAATAATTTTAAGTTATGTTAAAAAAGTTTGTTCTTAATTATGATAAAAGGGAGGTGTATTACAGGTGAACATTTCATATTTATAGATTAGTACTTGATTGATTTCACTTAAATAGTTGTGGATGTTTGTAGGATTAAAATTCACACATGTACACAGGGGGCGGCAGTAGCTCAGTCCATAGGGACTTGGCTTAAGAAACCGAAGGGTGGCGGTTCAAGTCCCACATGGACCAAAAATATGGAAGGTGGGCTGGTAGCTGGAGAGGTGCCAGTTCACCTCCTGGGCACTGCCGAGGGGCCCTTGAGCAAGGCACCGACCCCCCCCAACTGCTCACCGGGCGCCGGCTTGGCGGGCTGCCCATCACTCCACCATCTCTCTCTCCACTTTGCATGTCTGTGCCGTTGCATGTGTGTGTGTATAAATGCATGTAAAAATAAATAGAGTGATAAGAGAATTTCCCCAATGAGGGATAAATAAAGTATATCTTCTTCTTACCCTTTAATAAGTGTGTGTGTGTGTGTGTGTGTGCGTGTAGCCACACAGGTTAAACATGTGAATGAACTATCTTCTCTTCTCTCTCTTTAGCCAGTGGAAGACTTCAGAAACTTCTTCTCAGCTGTGATAGATGACAAGGTACCATCCTCACCAACTCATTCATGAACATGAATGATTTCTATGTGTTAGACTTACAGACTCTTTGTTTACGCCTGTAGTCATTTAGTCGTATAAAGAAGTGGCTGGATCACGCCAAGTCCTCCCCCAACCTGAAGGTCATCGCTGGAGGAAACTGTGACGATAAGAAGGGATACTTTGTGGAGCCCACCATCATTGAGACCACAGACCCGCAGGAAGCCATCATGAGTGAGGTGCTAATATCTTCAATAATGCACATATGAGCCTTTACACGTGTTTATATCTGTAGCTTCAGACTGAGCAGATCATGATTACGTCAGTGAACCTTCAACTCCTGCCAGATCTGTGGCTGCGCTTCAGTCTGCTGACTGTCTGACATCAAACACTTTCTATGTTATAATATCTGTTCTAACAAAATACTTATTCTGTGAGTTTTCTCATCATTTTTAAGAAGTTGTTGCAGTTATTTTTGGGTTGATGCTCATTTTAAGCTTTCCAGTCGTACCTCGTTCATACAGTTCATAGACTCCAATATGCAGAAATGTTCCTAAACTTCATTGTACAGGATTAGCGTTTTTCTCTCCGAGCTGTGGAAATATAACTGATTATATTCTACAAAACATGCGTGTAAATCCTCACTGGAGGTTCTGGTTAATGAGGCATCAGGTCGACTCGCTCCCAGGATAAGTTTGTGGATTATCTACATAAACGAGTTGAATGTGGTGTTTGCTTTATTAATCCAGCTCAAACCCTTTTTCATGCCCTGATTCACAAACTGAAAACATCCACATAATGTGTGTGTAATTAAATAAGTCTAAGACAGTATATGAGAGAAAAAATACTTCAAATTCAACTCTAATGTGCATTTGTTAGGTTATTATTAATGTGATATTTGTGTTGCAGGAAATCTTTGGTCCTGTTCTGACCATTTATGTTTATCCTGAGAAGAACTACAAGGAGGTGCTGCATCTGATCGACAGCACATCTCCATACGCGCTGACCGGAGCCGTGTTCGCTCAGGACCAGTACGAACTGTTTGTTTAAGAGTCATCCACACCTGCTGAAACGTGCAGGAACTTTCACCATCCATTCTCATCACATTATTTTAATTATTGTTATATACTGCTTGGAAGAACTGAAAAATGCACAGCAGTACATTTACTGAAGGGAAACGATAACAGTAGCATGGTATCAGTTTGTAAAATCAGCTGTGTTAACGGTCATTGTGTCGTGTTGCAGGAACGTTATCGATGAAGCGGCTAAAGTGTTGAGAAACGCTGCAGGGAACTATTACGTGAACGATAAATCCACCGGCTCCATCGTTGCTCAGCAGCCGTTTGGTGGCGCCAGAGCTTCAGGTAAGAATTGATTCTCCTTGTGATCAGTGAACGTCACACTCCAACACTTTAAGACTCCTTAATTAGCAGTTCTCTTTAAATGTGTGGCAGTAGATGACGATAACAGCAGCTTCCTCTTGATCAGGCACTAATGACAAACCTGGAGGTCCACACTACGTGCTGAGGTGGACGTCACCGCAGGTTGTGAAGCAGACCTACGTCCCGCTCAGAGAGTGGAAATACCCCTACATGGGCTGAGAGCGCCCAATTACAACCCTTCCCCCAGCTGATTCTTCAATCAACAACAACCCAGAAACACATCTGTCCAATGAAATGAAGAGAGATTGTCTCCTTACCTGAATCCAGATCATACCCCCCCGAGCTTGCACTGAACCTGCACATGAATGTATTTCAGTATCAGCAGAAGAGCAGAGTGAACGTCTTCCATCCGAACGGAGTTTGTTTATCTCCTGGTACGTCCCAGAAACTCCCCACAGCCTTGTCACATCGGCCTCACGTTAGTCTCTTCAAGTAGAAGAAATACCTGAACCCAACCAGAGCTGAAAGGACGAGTCGATCCATGAAACAATATTCATCAACAATTTTGATATTTTTGGAAAAATCATTTCAGTCTCTAGTGTCTCAGGTTTCTTTGTTTCTAATTAATATCACTGTAAACTAAATATTTTTGGACAAAAGACATTTAAGGACCTGCTGTTTTAATAGTGAGATAATTCATACATTATTTAATGAATATGAGATATTTTAATCAGTAATAAAAGTCGGAACTTCAAATCAAATAAAAAAATGTTATTTTAGGTCAATATTGGAACATAAAGTGTTGTTACGTCTTTAATCATATACTTTTATTTGAGAGGTTGTTTCCTCTTTGGTCCTAATTAGTTAGATTTTTGTGTCTATGTTTGTATTTTACCAGTGATGCTGCATGTGTCTTCAGATAGAAACATCTGATAGTAGTTTGTATAATAATGATCATCACCAGGAAGTTACACTGATTGCAGACGGCTTTGCAGAGTATGAAGCACGACAGTCCGTCCGGTACAAGCTGCTGTCAGCTGTTGATGTCTTTTTGTGTTTATCAGTTTGTGCAGGTTGTTTTTAGAGTCATTTATATTTGAATCCGTCACCTACTGAGTTACTAATTTTTCAGAACGTGCCTGCCTTAGAAACTCTGTAAATTCAGAGTTGGTTTTTAACAATGCACATTAAATAATTCTCAAACTGTGTTTCTTTCTTTTATTCTCACTTATTTGGTTGCATTATAGTATAAACTGTCATCAAAGTACAAAGCGGTGTTTGCACTAAAATCATGAAAAATGATTTTTTTTTTTATGTGAGTATGAATGCTGCAGAATGTCAGTAAAGGTTCAAAAACAGGGAGTCTAATAAGCGTCTGATGAAAACACGTTGTTGTTGTTGTTGTTGTTGTTGTGTTTAAAATCCTCACCTGTGAACGTCAGACTGGCGTCCGTCTTTGAAGTTTCAAGAATGATCCATATGACCCGTCACTCTTCATAGACACACAGCTGGTTCAGGTCTGTCCAACTTCCCCCTTTTAGAGACACAAGTTAAATGTTGCTCAGCACCCAGAACACACAAGAGACGAACTCTAATTTATTACACCTAACAGATGATGATTATTACTCACAAATCTGTTGCCCCTGTGCATTCTGGGAGGGTTCCCAATACACCTGCCAATCCAGTTTAACAGCAGTCACATGATCAGCACTCAACCAATCATATAAATGCTGATCCTGGCTTCAGATTCTGTTCATTCAGGCTTCAAGATAACTTCATCCAGGATTTATAATCAATCCTCAAACTGCCTTCAAACAACCAAATTATCTGGATGAGAGTTAAGATTAATTTATCCTGATAAATGTTCAGTTAAATTCACCCTGAAGACAATACTTGTGAAGATATTGATTAGTTTCATTGACTCTTTTTTTTAACTTTCAGTCCTAATTTATCGATTATGCAATGAATAGTGTGAATGAGAGAAAGCTTCTCCAGCTGCTGTACTTCTGTCAGTCCACTAGGTGGCGCCGTGAAGCTGCACACTGACTGGATTTTACTAGAAGCTTCAGTTTGGTTCATATTCAGTAAATTCACCACCAATAAACATTTAAATACTTCAGTTATCTCTCAGTTTCAGTTATGACACACAAATAAAAGTGTATTAAATGATTATCAGGATATGACTGTAAATACAAACAGCTCCAACCAATCATATCACACATCACCACCTCCTGTCTAACTGCACACACCAATAATAACTCAATATAAACTACAAACAGTGAATACATGTTATTATCCCGTCAATCAACGTCAGTGATTACGTTTTATTTTGAAAGGCCCCACAGGAAACAGGCCTATACTGTTGTGTTTGACTTTAAGCCAGTGGAAACAAGGTTAAACAGTAGATTCAGGTTTCTGAGAGCTGAAGAAAGGAAATAATCATCATCTGTTTGTTAATAGATAATTTAGATAAATTAATAAATACATAGATAATTTGTTTTACATCAGTAAATCAATAATTACAGATTTACCTTCAAACACTAAAGTTCTCCAAACCTTCAGCTGAAATAAAGCATCAACTCCAAACATCATACAGCAAGAAACAATCAAGTTAAACTATGAAACAAAGTAAATTCACAGTTAATAGTTAACTCTCCTCTTGTCTGCCAGAAAAGTGTTTCCAGGAAGAGTCTGAGCTCCATCTACAGAGGAGGCGTGTAGGAAACACACACAAAAACACAAAGAAACTAGTGTCAGAAATATGAGTGTAATGAACAGACAGCCATCAGTTTAACAGCTGATATGTCTTCTAACAATAAGTCATTCTTAATAAGTTTGTTTCTGCAGCTGAAATAATCAGTGATCAGATAAAAACCTGATCAGTCTGCAGCTTTGTTGTGTAGAAAAGGAGCTTCATGCTTCATCGTGTGTGTGAAAACACGAGAGGGCTTTTAATTTGAAAGGACAATACTGTTACTGCAGTACTAAGTAACTACATCATGATCACAATACTTATGTATTTTTACTGTTGTAAAATTTTTATCATGCAGGACTTTTACTTTTAATTGAGTATTTTTACATTGCTGTATTACTATTTTTACTCCAGGAAAGTATCTGAGTACTTCTTCTATCACTGTTTTTGTTTCCCAGAATCTGAGCTCCACTCTGCAGGATTTATTATATTATATTATGTGTATTGTAATATTGTATTATAAGTTCACACAGTATTGTGTATAATATGACTCATGATAACTCATGATGCTCATTTGCATCAATGTTTGTCTGCTTGTTTTCTTTCCTATTTGAGCAGCAGCTTCCCTCATCATCACTGAGAGCTGCAGAATATGCAGATAAACCGGGTGGAGTGGTTTGTTGAATAAAGACAATAATCAGTCAGTGCTGCATGCAGCATGTTTCACATATTTCTCTTTGTAAACAGATCAACTATAATTCAACGGTCGGACATCCAGCAGTTTGGTGTCATAATGAAGCTTCACTTTCTGCCACATTCACATGGAAATGTTAAGCTGCTTATTACCATATGGCTGCACATACAAGTAATAAAGTGGTGCAGGAGCGTCTGCAGGACGAATGGACCGCACACTTCCTGCTTCTCCCCAGCTGACAGCTCTGAATGGAGACGCTGTGAAGTGTTGATCCTCCTCTGAGCAGCAGCTAGACCTCTCTGTCCCGCCAAAAACCAGAAAACTCACAAAAACTTTTGTTTTCCAGTTTTCATTCTTTGGTATATTTTCAATAGTATAAACCACAACATCAGGAAAATCGCTTGTATGTGCAAATCTACTTACTGTTTGTGTACTGGAAGTACAAGTATTTGTTTTGTAGGTTGAATACTGGCTCCAGACTAGTTAGACTTTAGGCCTTAAAATCAGATTTTCAATGAGCTCAGAGAAACTTTACAACTCAGATGAAGCATCTCTGGCTGCAATAATTAAAAAAAAACTCTTTGACCCTTTAAAAAAAAAGCAGAGTTGTTTTGAAGCCTTAATAACATTGATCACAGCCATCTGTAGAAGGTGTAACATGCATACTGCAGCGCCCCTGTAGTATGTAGTTTCCAGCAATTATTATTTAATAAAGTGAAGTGATAGTGTGTGTCTGCCTTTGACATCAGGTTCCCACACTTTATGGCTCAATACTCACAAAGAAGGCTTCTGTGACTTCATGCTAAATTGACCGTCTATTGCTGTTCGGACAATGAGCACGTCCCACGGGAACAGGTGGAGTGTGCAGTAAAAAGAAGCAGCAGAAACAAAGTGAAAGGCTGGAAAAGAAAAGGAAAAAGTTGACTTTGACCTTTCAACCTTCACATTCCCATGTGGTCACCCTCCACCGCTGGGAAAGAAGACGTTTATATTATTCTAATAAAACTGTTATCAAGTCAATATGAACCTAACGAGTCCTTTAAATACGGTGGCTTATTTAAAATTGGCACATTTATGATGATCTACCTGCATTTGTTTACTCTGTAGTATCCATTGTTATCGTTTTTGTGTTTTGTGTTTTTTTGTAGTCACATGCATTACATAACAATAAACTAGTTTATATTTAATATTATATTAGTAATTTATCATTTTTGTTTCCATACATATAAATCACAATTTTATATAATTAATATATTACACTGCATGTTTATGACTGTAACACCTGATTCTAAAAAATCAGTGGACGTGACCGTACTTGATGGGAAGATGTTTCTAAACTGCAGTCATAATGATAATGAAACAAGCAGTGGTCAAACATAGAGAGATAAAAAAATCTAAAAAACAACATAAAACCATTAGCGTATAAACATGTTAGACATGATGTACATCTGCAGCTTCTGTGACTAATGTGCTGTGTTGAACGCAGCACACGTCTTTTGTTGCAGGTTCAAAGTGTGCGGTGAGATCGTTGGGACAACATGACGGACGGGATGAAAACCTGAAGATGCAGCAGCAGCTGAAGCCGTAAAACACAGGAAACACAGGAAACATGGCGGCTGAACATGGAGGTGTGTCGAGCTGCTGAGAGCCGACATTTTCAACACACATCTGCTCCCTGTTTAAAGCTGTTAGGAAGTAGTTCACCACGTAGCTCCAATAAAGCTCATTTTACTGCAGCAGTTTGTTGACACACTGAACACTACACAGGTATCACTGCACTCCCAGCTGGGTGTCGAGGGTTAATGAAGGGTACATGAATATATGAATGAATGAATGGTCCCCTATGCAGTCACTCATTTAATTAACTTATTTTCTATTTGTTGTTTGTTTTCTTTTATTTTTGCTTAGTTCATTTGCTGACTCGTCTTATGTCACTGATGGTTTAAATATGTCATTGTATCATCATTTTTGAACCATGTAATATTTTAGCTATATTTTAGCAGTATATTACAGATATTATTTCAGTGAAATCTTCAGTATTTCAGTGACTAGAAATAGTGCAGCGTTCCTGGAGCTGTTGTGATGAACTCGGCTTTGACTGAGCTCTGAGGGGGGGGGCAGGTGCTCAGCAGCTGGGAACAGCCTGACCCCGGCGCCCGGAGGTGGGTCCTCGCTCCAGAAACATTCGTGGAACGTCTGACGTGACTTCACACACTCGTCAGAGAAAAAACTCACGGCGGGAAAACTTCACTGTTGTCAGAAACCTTCTGCTGACATCGAGGAGCCTTCATGTCCAGCTTTTTGTTTCTGGAGTTGTTTACCAAAAATGTTTTCTTTTCTGCACAATGCTTTATGTGAGGGAGTTTGTTTGTTTACAGTTATGTTTCTTAACTATATATATTATATAATATACTTTATATAATATTGTTGTCCAGCATTTCAGTGAATTTGTTCATTTATGAAACACAACTTCAAGTTGTGAAGTTTATTTTAGATAGCAATGTTTTATGTTTATTATTATTATATTAGATATGTGTGATTTGTTTGGCAGATCATCAGTTTAATGAATGACAGTGGTTGGAAGCAGATAGTGAAGCTGTGTCCTGTTGTTGTTGTTGTTGTTGTTGTTCTGTTTGTTGATGATTGTTCGGGGCAGAAAGCTTAGACTCGTCTCTCATTGCTTACCTGCTCCTCTCTCTGTCGGTGTGCTGACTCCCCGCTCACTGTCCAGATGGCCTATTGAGGCCACAGTATAATGAGGGCTGGATCAGTGGAAGTGTGGGAACGAGGAGCCGCTCGAAGCTCCCACACATTCCTCTCTCTCACACACACACACGGGCTGGACACCATGGAGACATGCTGCTCGGCGTGTGCATGTGGGAGTGTGTGCACGTGGGAGCCTGTGTGTGGTGCTGAGGCCTCTCTGAAGCTTTTTTCTCAGCACTGGAATGTGTTTATGGGCCAAATGATGTGTTTTCATCTGCATATTGTGTCATGAGTCACTTCTAAGAAATGCATCTCCTTCCAACTGCTCCACCATCTGCCTCTTTACACGCTTTCATGCTGACTAACTCACATTAAGGACGTTCAGATTGCTCCGTGATTTCTTTTTTCTCTCAGGGCAACCATCTTCAATTCTTTTTCTACTGTTAGAAAGTCATAATAACAAAGTTTTGAATGCTGCAATAATATAGCTTTAAATTTAAAGTTACAAATTGTGTGACTAAAAACAGAAAAATGTAGTAGTGGAAAGTAAAAGTATCAATACAGCAATGTAATACTTCATTAAAGTAAAAATCCTGCATGAAAAATCCTACTTACATAAAGGCAGTATCAGGAAAATGGACTTAAAGTACAGTATTGTCTTTGTCCTCCTGCTCACTTCCATATGTACAAGCTGTTTGTGTACTTCGGTAAAACTTTGATGTACTTGCACTCTGGGCCTTGGTTATTTTATTCATTGAAGGGTCAATAAGCAGCACAATAGAAACAGGACTGTATGACTCATTTATTTATAACTATGTGCCATTAATAAGTGAAGGCTAACAGTTACAGCTGATTTGGCCCTTTCTTTATCCTTCTTTTATCCAGGAAAGTCTCATAGAGATACAATATCTCTTCTTCCAGGGAGTCCTGGTCAAGATGGCAGCAATACCATTCATATATATATATATAAAAACAAGAAACAAACAGACACAGAACGTAGAAGAACCATCTGTTTCCACGTTATAGACCTAAAGGAGGAGGAGGAGTGAGGAGCATTAGGTGTGTGATGCGATAAAGGCGGGAACTGAGCGTCCACACGCGTCCCTCGACTCTCCGGAGCCTCTGAAGTGATCCTGCAGGCTGAAAGGCTCTGTGAGGGGGGAGGGGGTCTATTGATCCCGGCCCCCTTTCCCACACTCTCGTTTCCATTTATTACATATCCTCCTAAAGGGGTGAGTGACAGAGGGGGAGGGTGACACAATAGAAGTGTGCCTTCCCAGAGGACTCTGGGTAATTGCATTTAATTGATATTTTCTTCTGGAATGCGTCTTCCCTCCAAATCTGTGGCTCCATCACATGTCTGGAACATGGAAATGATTGTGGATATAAACAGGGTGTATTCTGTGTGTATTTTGAGTTGACTGAAGGGCACAGACACTGATAGAAAAACATGCAAAGATTCATGCATCAATTATATTACACAGACCTGTGATATGATGAGCCTCTTCTGCAGCTGATGACTATGTCAGTGTGACTTCATCTTGTCGTGTATAGCTTGGTTCTTCTGACAGCAGCAGCATCAGTGTGTGCAGTCAGCGTGTGTCTTCAACACTTTGAATGGTGTGAAATAAAAGCAGAGAGCTGTTCCTTCTTCAGCCAGCAGTCAGCTGTTGGATGGTTCATGTGTACAGAGGCTGTAGAGTGACAGTGTGTGTGAGAGCTGTGAAGGCAGCATGTGTCTTATCTTTATGTCTTTAGTGCCCTTATCAGGACTGTTGTCTCCCCACTGCACATGTGCAGCAGCCTGATCAGATCAGACAGCAGGAAGGTTTCCAGGTAATAAAGTGTAACGACCTGCTTGTGTGGGTCTGTACCTTCAGATATCTGCAGCAGCATTCCCTCCACTGAGGCCATGAGGCCAGTTAACCATGAGATAATTGATGCCTCTCTCCTATTGTTGTGAGGGCCTCGCCCACTGGCCTCAGAGTGTGGGAAAGCTAATCCTGCCTGGGACTCATGGCTTTGTAATGCTAATGTGGACCTATAAATAGAGGAGAGGGCTCCTCATTCAGATCACAGATCACTGTTGTTCTCCCAGAGAAGCTCTGCACTCCACCACAATGGCTCCAAGCAACAGCAGAGACTCTCCCATCTCACTGCTCTCTACCAAAGACAGACACAAAGTAAGTGCTGCTTTACATCCACTCACATCACTGCATCACTGCGCTGCTTCTCTACCTGCTCACTGTACTCACCCACTCTCCTGTTTGCTTCTTCCACAGTTGAGGAAACCGGTTGTGGAGAAGATGCGCAGAGATCGCATCAACAGCTGCATCGAGCAGCTCAAGGTCCTGCTGGAGAAGGAGTTCCACAAACAGGATCCCAACGCTAAGCTGGAGAAGGCCGACGTGCTGGAGATGACGGTGGTGTTCTTGAAGCAGCAGCTGCAGCCTCTGAGTCCGGCCAATCACACCGCTCACGGCGAGGGCTACTCCCAGTGCTGGAAGGAGACGCTGCACTTCCTGTCCACCAACTCCCTGAAGCCGGTGACACTGCCGCACCTCCAGCATCTCCACGCTGCCCACAGAGCTGGCCAGGACGCCCACGTCCAGAGACCGCTGAAGCAGCTTCCCAGCCCGGACGGAGCCGTGTGGAGGCCGTGGTAGAAGCTCCACAGCCTCTCTCTGTCACCTGATGGATGTTCACTATCATCACTGCTTTAGGAGATGGACTCCACATGTTTTATTGATGGGATTTTTCATACTATTTGAAGAAGAAAGAGTGGAAATGACTTTAAGGTTTTTCATATTGAAGATGCTGAGTTTGTGTTGATGCACAGTTTGACTTGTTGAATGTTTCCAGTGAAGAGA